>JAAEAF010000273.1:0-326500 GCA_011037195.1 Triatoma infestans | reverse complement strand
TTTCGTGAAAAATGTCAATCCAATCTTCCGCCAAGTGTGAAATATTCAAGGTCGGGCAAGAGTTTTTGAGACGCTACAAACTCCATGGAGATGAATTTCTCCGCTCCATCATTACTGGAGATGAAACTTGGGTTGCACACTACACACCTGAAACCAAAAGGCAGTCTCAACAGTGGCGTCACACCTCTTCACCCTCACCCAAAAAGATCAAAACCACAATTTCAGCCAAGAAAATCATGGCATCCGTGTTTTGGGACTGTCAAGGCATAATTTTAATTGAATATATGCCTCAAGGGGAGACCATCAACTCTGCAAGATACTGTGAGCCCCTAAAAAAATTGCGGAGGGCGATTCAGAACAAAAGGAGAGACATGCTGACAAAGGTAGTCTGCCTGCTGCACGACAATGCCAGACCACACACTGCTTGCCTCGTTTAAATGGGATGTCCTGAACCATCCCGTGCATTCCCCTGACCTAGCACCTTCAGATTACTATCTCTTTACCTCCCTGAAGCTGCACATGGGTGGAAAAAGGTTTTCAACCGACGAGGAGGTGAAGGGGAGGTGGAGAAGTGGACGAAGGGGTTGGCGGGAAACTACTTCGAGGAAGGCATCACAAAATTAATACCCCGGTTCACCACCTGCATTGAGAGGAATGGTGACTATGTCGAAAAATAGCTTACATATGTACTAATGTAACCAGGTAATTTTTTTGTTCAACTAAAAATTTTTGTAACCTACAAAAATTCAGTATACTTACTTACTGGACATGCCTCGTACGTCGGCGAGAATAGAATTTACATCAATAACGACGAGACGCCTGTGATTCTCCGCTGGCTGCTTCATTTATTTTTTACCCTGAACAAGTAAACAAACCAAAGATTTTAATAAATCAGTGGTTTAACTTGTTATTTTAAATATCCCACATATTATACAGCCGAGCTAGCCCTACCGGAGAACAGTTTTACATCAGTATACTGTATAAAAAGTCCGAAACCTTCTACTATCTTTCTCTCGCTATTTAACTTCAATATACTTGGTAAGGTCTTTGCAGTTCCTTTTTCTCTCTTTATACAGTGTTCAGCATTTATTCTAGTTTATTACATCTTATAACCCATTTTACTTCAAATTCTCTCTCCTTCTCACATCCATTATATAATTCATTAAGAGGAGTAAGTCGTGGGAGTGTTTCCACCAGATATTTTTGTAGGGGGGAAATACAATATAGGGGTCACACAACTATAATCTGCAATAATAAACATGTTAAGAATTCACTTACCCACTCTGCTCTACCTGGACTGGAAGTTCCGAAGAAGGATATTAATAGTGGCCATATAAATGTTTAAGTAAATAATGATAATTCCAATTATTAACTCAATAACAGTATCATGCAATACATCATTGTTGCCATAAATTATTTAAAACATATTTATGTATTTGACGATTTTATTATTGAAACTATTTTGAATAGAAAAGTAAACTACAAAAAAGGCTAAGAATTTTCCAGAGTGAAGATTTTCGCCAAACACAACATTACAAGAAATATATCGCATTTTCTTTAGTACCAAATTTTCAATCTTTAAAAAAGCCTAAGTAATATGCAGCACACATAATTTGAAGGAATTATAATTATTCTGAATTTATTTTAACCGAGCTCATTTTATTCTAAAATTTGTATAGCAATACTATTACCGATAATCCAGAGTCAACATAAACATGGACCACTATAATTTCCCAGCCTACCTTTATTGCTGTAGGTTGGGATATGTAACAATCTCTTGCATTTACATATCCTTCGATGGTCGTGCTTCTTTCTCTTCATTACACTGGACACAGGACACAGTTTAAAATATTCACAATCGCATTACTAGTCTGGTCGGAATTTAGAATACCCGTGGACTATTATTTTTTTTTTTTAACGCACTAGTTAAAATGATCATATATTTTCATAATTAAGAATACTAAAAACTCCCGTTAGCAACCATTCCCGCATTACCTGTAAAAAAAAATAATAATAATCAATTATAGTGCAATTCAGGTAAAATTTAATGACCATCATTGCAGAAGTTTCTGCATAGTAGGAATCATAATTTTGAAGTGAATTTGGAAATAAAGAAGTCCTAAGGGAATGAGGATATACCATGTGCAAAAATATGGTAGGAAACAATAACATGACTACAGTTTTACTGCAATTATTATAATTCTAATGGACAATATTTATTTTATTTTACTCCTGGTAAGGGGAAGTTCTGCGATGGTGTTAAAGTTTCAAAATTGCGTTTTCATTAGAAATATAATTAGAACAAAATTTAGATGCTCCCGCCCTAATCCGAAAAGCCCTGCTTTTATAGATTTCCCATTGATGTGAAAACAGTTTGTATCAAGTAGCCTTGGCTTACCTTCCTGTTGCGAGTCGGCAAAGAAACTATATTCACAAAGCCAGCCGCTAGATATCTTGGAATGACTTTAAAACTAGGGTGAGCTTCGCCGACAATATTAGGCCAGCAGCTGACGACGCTGAAGTGATGCTAGAAACCAGCATGCTAGAAACACTGAATATTTGAGTATAACCGTAATAACAAAGTGAAAAGGAATGAGGTAGTGGGAACACAGCCACTAAATTTAGAGCTTTAAAATATATCGATGGAAATAGAATTTTACATAAAGAGCAATAAATAACACCGTGGTGCCTACGATTCACCACTGGCGGCCTCATTATTTTTATTTAGCCTGAACAGGTAAACAAACTTGAAGTACTTGCGGCTGAGTGTATTTTAATGGATCCTTAGCAACTACCTTTCCAATCCTGAAAACTTCATTTCGTCATTTGTGACGTCCTTCCACTGTTTCATATTTGAATTATTGGAAACATATGTCGTAATTATTAACATTTCAGCGCGGGAATTTGTAGAATGTGATTAAATGTAAAATGATTTTTTCGATTAAATCATTATCAAATAATAATTAAAAATTTTCAAAAGTTATACAGTTTTCCGCCAGATTTACTTTTAATCCTTCTTAGACATGTTTGCAACTGTTACTATTAACGCTATTAAATCTATCATCGTCTCCACCTATAATAATTGAATTTGATGAGATTCTCGGTGTATTTACCTTACAAGTTATATCTTCTTCAATCGAATATATAATACGTCTTTTCCTCGTCTGGAATTTCTTGCGAAAGGTTAACATTTTATACACCCAAAAATAATATTCTAATGACACTTGAAATGAATTACTAATTAACACTTGAGATCAATAACTGTTTAACTTTCAACACTTGCTGAAATTGACACTCTCCGAAGCTGACCAACAATACTGAACCTCATTGATTGGAATAGATAAAAAAAAATACTGTGTTCATGTTAATTAAATCCACTAGAAATGGACTGGTACAAACCAAAACAAGAAATATGCAAGGAAAATGACAAAAGCATTAAAGTAAATATTTGACAAGTTATAAAATATGTCACTAAGGTACAATTTTGAAAACTGGAGTAAGAGAAAGTTGTGTGCGGGTTTCACACCAGATTTTTACTTCTTTTTTTTTATTCCGAAGCAGAAATACACATTTATCTACACAACCACAACTTGCAATAATAAACATGTTAAGAATTCACTTACCCACTCTGCTCTACCTGGACTGGAAGCTCCGAAGAAGGATATTAATAGTGGCCATATAAATGTTTAATTAAATAATGATAATTCCAGTTATTAACTCAATAACAGTATCATGCAATACATCATTGTTGCCATAAATTATTTAAAACATATTTATGTATTTAAAGATTTTATTATTGAAACTATTTTGAATAGAAAAGTAAACTACAAAAAAGGCTAAGAAATTTCCGGAGTTAAGTGCAGTGAAATTTAACTATCTGCATAGAGATGTTTTCTTAAAAATAGCAATTTCCCCATCTTTGTAATGTAAAATATGATTGCATTTTGACGGTTAGCAAAATCTATTTCAATTTTGCTGGCCCAGTTTACAAGATTTGAGATGTCTGCGCCCGAAATCTCTAGGTTATACATATAAATTTAAAAAAACTGTACTTACTTGCATCACAACTTTCCCAATATTTTGATGCAGGTGAAGTTTGTCTCCCCTCTATTTGATCAATATCTAGGATTAATCCATTGAAGTATGACATGCTACTTTTCATCAAATTCATCTTACATCCTTTGAGTCCTGGGCTTTCAACTATGAAAGATTAAACTGAATTAATAACAGATAAATGCAAATATTATTGTCTTTACTTTGAATAGTAAAACTCTTGGATCAAGAGATCCCCAGGCTAAATATTTTGATATTCACTAGGTTAGTAAAACAATATATTTTTGACAGAAATTTAAAAAATTACCTATACAAAAATTACCGTTAACTTATTATTTCTCCTGAGCGAGAATTTTTTAGGACACGTGTAAAAATATTAACATAAATTTAGAGTGCAGACTGTGAACAAAAGTGAACAAATATATTTTTATTCTTGTATTATATAGTAAATTAATTTATTTTTAAAGAAGTTCAGAACAAAATCAAATTTCTAAAAAGAACTCTCCGAAACATGACCTAACATCACTACGAATTCTTTTTAATTATTTCTAAAAAAATCTGGTGTGAAACACTCACATAACTTTCTCTTACTCCAGTTTTCCAAATTGAAATTGACAAATTTTAAAGTTAGTGTACCAAATTTAATGAAATTCATCGGTGTTTTTATGGAGAAAACTGTTCAAAAAATGCACTTCTGTTTGTAATTAATTCATCTATTTGTTTGTAATTAATTTTGTATGGATGGTACAATAAATTGCATAATCAACTATGATAGCACTTTAGAGAAAAACATAACCCCGCCCCTCTCCCAAAAGCCCCCTTAAATGGCATTATCAGGAGAAATGTTTCAAATAAAAGTTGTAGCTCTTTACATGTATAGAAAATCGCTGGAGCCGTTTTCGAGAAAATTGAAAAATACATTTCAGTAAAATGCAATACACTTCCGGTCATCCAATTTTATCAAACTCGGAATATCAACCACATATTTAATTCTAATTAATATTATTTAGATGACAGAATTGTTAATAACCTGAAATAGCACTTTAGAGGGAAATCTCACCCTACCCCTCCCTCAAAACTGCCCTTAAATGAATTTTTCCGGAAAAATGTTTCAAATAGAAGTTGTAGCTCTTTGTATGTGTAGTCGATGTATCAAAGTTTCAAGAAAATCGTCGGAGCTATTTTTGAGAAAATCGCAAAAAAGTAAAAAAAACAACTAGTAAAGTGGTACTTCCGGTTGGGAAATTTTGACAGATGACCCACTGTCGGATCCCATGGTGTTAGCTAAACGGAATATCAAGTTCAAACTTTCTACGATTTTTCGTTTTTGAGCTATGCATATACACACTTACAGAAATTTGCTAGGAAACATTTTTTTGGACTCAAAGGACCTCAAAATGGATATTTCCGTTGAAAACTCGATATCGAAAATGTGGCATGATTACAATACTTCCTCTTACTAGGAGTAAGAGAAAGTAAAAAAACTATAATATTCATTATCTACAACTTCAACTCAGAACCAATTCCCCAATGAAGTGGAAATACTAATTCGAAAGACTTGGATTGAAAAATGTAAGTATACATATAGTTGTTTTTTTTTTAAAGTTAAAAAGAAATGGCAGTAGGGAAGTGACTTGATTTTGATAGAACTTCGTTAGAAGTGAAAACAACGTATCATGTAATTTTTTTTTTTTTTAAGGAACATCTATGGTCATTGGGTGCCCGGAGCCTTCAGTGCACTGCCGGCCTCCGGACAGTGTTCTCTCGTTACAGACAACACTGTCCATCACTGGGGCAGTGAGCTGTAGAGGCTCCTAGGAAGAAATAAAATCTAATGGTAGCACTGGACTCGAATCCGGTACCACTGAGTATAAATTATTATTTGTTCATTTTTTGTCTGAACTTTAAATAAATACCAAAAAAAAGGTTTCGATATTTCCCGAATCATGTCTACCAACAATTCTAGTTCAAGAGATTTTTAAATTTCTGTCTAAAGTATAGTTTTATCCACCTGGGAGACTGTTGTGCCAATAATAGATAAAATGAGAGATGAATTTAAAAAAATGATTTACTAATTAATATTCTTCATCTTCATTTTACAGCTGGTATAAAAATGATCCTTAAATATCTTGAAATGAATACCTGAATCATGAAACAAGAGTCTGAAACTTGAATTCTAGTGGTGGAAGAAATGGGTACAGTTTCATTTGTTTCCTTATGTTATAAAGAGAAGGTAACAATATCACTTCAATAAGGTATATCTTATCACTTCAATGCTATATAGCAGAGATACTAATTGGAGAATTCAGCATATATGGGATCAATGATTTTTTGGTCACTGAATATCTAAAAGGGAGGAGCTGTAAACAATTAAATAATTATTGTGTACAGATTTTAAAATATAGATTTATTGATTTTTTTAAGTTGTCTCAATTTATCTTTAATAGAGAATTACATTTTTATGTTTTCAGTTGTTATGTTTTCTTTTACTTATTGCTATTTATTATAAAGGCTTATGCCGCATTTGATATTAATACATTTATGTACACAATAGGAATTTTTTAATGTAAATTGGATAAACTAGGCTAATGGACAAAAGTCCAAGCCCTTAAGAATATTCAGATGATTGAAATATCAGTTTCTTATTATAATTTTTTTTTAAAGTTGAATGTTTCTAATATTTATGAGCCTAATTATCAGTGAATAGTTACATCAATAGTTTGCTATTGAACATATAGGAGCAGCAAAACGGATTTTTAACGACGTTAAAAAGAGGGTTTCTAAACCTGAACACACTACTATTCTGAGTCCTGAACATTGATTATAAAAAGATAAATCCGATTCAGGGATTTTTGGTATGGTGCCCAAATCCCATATCAAAATTGACTGGACCATTGGCATTCCAGGATTGGTCTAACAAGGGATCTATAAAGCGTGAGAAGTGACTGAGGATTATGAAAATTAGTTGATGAACAAAAGATGAAGCCAAGTTGTTTGGATGCCAGAGATATAATATTATTAATGTGTAGGTTAAACTGGAGACTGGACTGGACAAGAATGCCAAGATCAGGGACAGATGGAAATTTTTCCAAAATAATGATAACACATAACATGATAACTAGTGAGAAAAGGAGTTTTGGATCTTGTAAAAGTAACGAATCGACCCTTTTGCTATATTAAGCAGTAGACCATGCATACTACACCAGTCGTCTGTTGAGATTTTCTAGTAGAATAATCGAATCTGAAGGTGATTCAATGCATTTAAATAACTTAAAGTCATCGGCATACAGAAGGAAAGAGACATCCGGAAAAGTTTTGTTAATATCGTTCATTACAACATGAAAAGGATTGGTCCAAAGTGGGAACCCTGAGGAACTCCGGAAGGTGCAGAGTAGGGACGGAGAAGTGCATGTAGGGAGTTTCACAATACAGATTATGTCCGAAAGATATTGCTGGACCTAAAGTGTCATTTTACTATGAAATCTCAGTAATTCTATTATTACTTTGTCAAAGGCTTTTGTGAAGTCGGTGATATGGTATCAAGTTGCACATATTGTTCAATTCTTGCAGAGCAACATGCTGGAATTCAAGAAGATTGGTAAGAGTGGTATTTCCTTTATAAATCATGCTGTTAGGGAATAATTATATTATGAATTTGAGCAGAAATAAAGAAAGTGACCAAATTCTCAAATAGTTTAGGCATCACAGATAGAATAGATACAGGTCGGTATTTGTCACTTCAGACTTTTATGAATAGGAACAACAAAACATGATTTCCGACTAGTGAGAATACAGCACTTGGAAGGGAAAGATTAAATAGGTCAGTAAGAAGAATATATAGTGTTAGACTACAGTTTTTTAAGACAGAAGAAGGTATTCCATCAGGGCCAGAGCTCTTGTTAATGAGAATACTATTTAACTTATCAAGGTCAGGACTAGGGGGTGAGTCGGTTTCCTCCTCGTGGTGCCCCTGGATACTGTTTCGACAGGAACTGAACGACCGACACATGTGCTGCAACCTGAGGGCATATATGGATGCTGTCTCAGGAAGTAATGTTCCACAACAACCGGACCAAAGAAGCAACACATAGGGTGTGTGCATTCACCCTGGAGGGGCATCCCCCCGTTTGCACTAGAGACTATAGGCCGATTCCCTATAGTCCCGAAATAATTTATCACAAGTACGCCAAGAAATAGAGCTGGACTGATTTTAAGGAACACGACCCGGCGAGGAAAAAGGTTTATACGTTTAGGAACATGGAATGTTAGAGGATTGGGGGGAAAGGAGGAAGAGCTTGCGGACGAAATAAAGAAGGCCAAGGTGGATATTTTGGGAATCACAGGGACAAAGAGGGGAGTCCAGGCACGGGGGAGTCCATAATAGGTGATTATATAGCCCTATATTCCGGAGTGAGCTACAGTGAAAGGGCCAAAGCAGGAGTGGGATGCGTTTTCCATAAGGAGCTCAGTATAGACTGAAAGGATGGAGAGGTGTCAACAGTCGTTTGATGGTGGTAGAGATTGAAGAGGAAAACGAAGAAAACCTGACAATCATAATTGGGTACGGCCCTAATGAAGATGCCAATTCAGCAGACAAGGACGCTTTCTTTGAAGCACTTCAAAAAGAAGTGGACAGCGCCAAGGATAACATTATAGTCATCGGCGACCTCAACGGCAGAGTAGGCTGCGATGGGAAGAATTGGAACGGAGCGCTAGGGAGATATGGAGAAACCCATCTTAATGATAACGGAGAAAGGATTCTGGATTTTTGCATAATGAATGACCTGGTGGTGGCCAACTCACTCTTCCCTCATAAAGAGGCTCATAAATATACAAGAGAAGAACCCAACAGGGGAGAAAAGTCAATCATAGATTACTTCCTAGTGGAAAAGAAGGCGGTAAAGAACCTTATAGATGTAAGAGTACAGAGAGGAACCAGTACTGAAGTTTATTAAAGATAAGGAAGGTAGGATCCTTAAGAATGATGTTGAGGTCATGGAAGGGTGGAGAGAATACTTCAAGGAGTTACTAGAGGCCGAAGGAGAGACGGGAGAGATAGACCAGGAGATGGGAAAGGAGCGGGAAGAAGACGATTTTATAGGTGAGGACGAGCTCGAAGAAGCTATAATAAAATTGAAACAGGGCAAGGCCCCAGGCACCGACGGTATAACCGGAGAGATGCTGAAATACATGGGAGCCAAAGGACAACGTATTATGCAACACCTCCTCAACCTAGTCTGGAAAAAGAAATGCATTCCCCAAGAATGGGAGATCTCAACAATAGTAGCAATCTTTAAGAAGGGGGATAATAGAGAGTGCAAAAATCATCGAGGTATTTCTCTTCTTTCGATACCAAGTAAAGTTTACTCAAAAATATTAGAAACGAGACTTAGGAAGAAAGTGGAGACTTCATTAATGGAGGAACAATACGGGTTCCGGCAAGGCAGGAGCGTTCAGGATCTTATTTTTGTAATAAGACAATTGTCTGAAAAGCTCATAGATAAAGGAAGAGGAACAAGGGTATGCTTTGTGGACCTCACAAAAGCTTTCGACCGAGTTAAGAAGAGAGATATAAGAGCAGCACTAGAAGAAAAAGAAGTTGAGACAGGATTGAAGAAGGCCATTCTAAGTCTCTACCACCGCACGAGGAATGTGGTAAGAACTACTAACCGTTTGTCAAGAGAGTTTACCACCACCCAGGACATCCGGCAGGGCTGTAGCCTAAGTCCGCTACTCTTCACAATTGTTATAGACGGTGTTCCGAGGAGGGCGAAGGCAGGAATGAGATCGTTTACATTAGGGTACAGAAATATGATCCCAGTACAATATAGGGTCCTTGCATTCGCGGACGATTTGGTAATTTTTGGCAACAACGACACGAACCTCCAACATAACCTTCGGGTCCTCCAGGAGGAGTTACGAGGAATAAATATGGAGGTTAACAAAGACAAGACCAAAGTAATGAGAATAGGAAGGAGAGATGGAGCCGTCGCTGGGAACAGAGTAATAAGATTAGACGGGGAAACCCTGGAGCAAGTAAGCTGCTTTAAGTACCTGGGAGCTCATATCCAAGAACATGGGTACATAGACGAGGAAATAAAGGAAAGGATTGGAGCAGCCAGAAGACTGTTTAATAGCCCCAGAAGGGGTTTCCTCAACAAAAAAAGAAGTGTCAAAAAGCACAAAGAAAGCCGTCTACAAAAGCACCTTTCTTCCAATTCTGTCGTACTCATGTGAATCATGGACCCTGACAAAGAAGCATGCCTCTCAGATCCAGGCCATGGAAATGAGATACTTGAGGAGAACAGAGGGGAAGTCCAGGAGAGACAGAATTAGAAATACGACGATCAGGTCTAATTTAGGCGTGAAACCAGCAGCTGAAATAATAGAGCAGCACCAACTGAGATGGTATGGCCACATCAACAGGATGCACGACAGCAGGCTGGCAAGGATCACTTTTGAAACCAAGGGAGAAGGCAGACGGCCTAGGGGTCGGCCTAGGAAAACTTGGGAGCAGGCAATTAAGGACTCTTTTGATACGAGGAAGCTCGACTGGGCGAAACGAAAGCAACTGGTACAAGATAGGGCAAACTGGAGAAAGCTCTATAAAACGGCCTCTCACACTGCAATTAGTGGTACACGAGATGCAGATTAAGAAGAAGAAGAAGAAGAAGAAGGTCAGGACTAACTTGAAAACAACCTATAGTAATGGAATTAAAAGAACATTCTGAGTCCGGTACATACAAATGTGAACTCTTATTGCTATAAAAAACAAAAAAAAATGAAACTTGAAAAATTCTGCTATAATTGCACCATCATTGGAAGCTTCATCTTTGTAGGACATCTGGCTAGGTGAACCAGGAGACCTTTTCAGATTGTTGGTATAGCTCCAGAATACTTTAACATCATTATTTAAATTAATCTCAACATTCTGAATAAATGCTTTATAGCAATTTACAGCTATTTTACATTTAGATCTCAAAAGCGAGAAAGCATTATAATCAGCAAGTAAGCCGGATTATTTGTAGTGAATATGACCAACTTTTTTCTCAGTGAAAGCCTTGAGCTCGTTTGTAAACCAACGAGGATATTTACCTTTTTTGAATCATCTGACTGGAACATATTCTCGTATTGCACTATACAGCGCTTCATAAAACTTTAGCACAGTTGTGTTCATATCGGAATAATTTAAAGAAGGACCAATCAGAGTTAGCAAAGAATGCATTCATTACACCATACTCTCAGTTACTGAGATCATACTGCAAGCAATGATAATCGATAGAATTGTTAGTAACTAGTTCAAATGAAATCAGTATAGACGGATGGTGAACAACCACAGGCACTAAGAAATCATCACACTTTTCTTTATTAGATGCAGGTAAATTAGTATGTACAAGATCTAAAATTCTGTCATTACAATTTAAAACGTCCTTTATTTGGGTTAGATCTGTGAATGAAAATGCTTCAATTACCACTCTAGCAGAAGCACAGGGCACACATCCCTGAGACACTTCAATCAAATTAGGCAAATTATAATCACCAACATACACAACTGGCATTTTTATTGTTAAGAACAAGCAATTCAATATCTTCAATGTGAGCAGCATAGGATTCATTGGAGAATTGGGTGGAATGTAAACATTACCAATTATTATTTGCAGTTATGTAAATGCACCAGAGCAAACACTTGTTCATATTATTATTCTTGCATGGTAACAGCTGGGAAGGATACTTGGAGTAATACTAGCATGAGAACACCACCTCCGCGAGATTTTTGAGATGTAATTGAAGATATATCCGTACGAAAGACATGGTAATTGTAAAGACCGTTCGTTATCTGTAATGTCCTGAGTAAGCCTGGTTTCACTTAAACAGATGAAGTCTAAACAAACGCATCGTGAATTGGTAATATTCTTACCAAATGAAGACTTTATCCTGTTTAATAAATAATTTACAAGCATTTGTGTTTGAAATGTGCCAATCAATAGTTTCAGCTAAATTAAATTTTGTAAGTAACTTACTATAGAAGTTACAGGATATGGTCCATTAATGAGGATTTATGAGTGACCCAATTTTTTTTTAATCACTCATGTAAAATTATATTTTGTTTTGTTCAAATTGCAGTTATTTAATACATTTACAATTTACAGCAGGGTTTGAAATCGATAATTAAAAATAAACAAATAAAAATCAAATCTGATCAAAATTTTTATCTGGCAATTTTTAAAATCATTTTATGATTTTTATCAAGAGTGATTTTTATTTGTGATCAACAGCTTAAAAAATCATAACTTGATCAATATTTCTGAACAAAATCTTTTCGTTCAATAATAATGATCATTTGTGAGCAATATTTTTTAAAATCAGAAATAGAAATTTTGGTTGACAAAATTTACTTTTTTTTTCAATAGAAATATTGGAAATCATTAACGACTGCTTATAGAAAGATAATTTATTTTGGAAATATACAATGCAAAGAAACAAAAAAAAAACAGAAAGAATTAAAATATCTAATAATCGTAAATAAAAATGAAAAACCTTTTAGCTTTTATTATAAAAAAAAAATTGCTTCTGATAAAAACCTCAATCAAAAATAAATTTTGATGCACACTACTTTGAACAGGAAGAGTTTAGCTTCAAAATAAGTATCTTTTGCATGTGATCTGCTGTCAGCCTGGAGCGCAAATCACTGAGGATGTACTTCAGAGCTGAAAAGGCTCTTTCAACAGTTGCAGGAACGGCATGCACAATCAAAGCTAATTCACTAAGAATTCACTAAGAATATTCCATTATTTACATTTTCGTGAACAACATAACAAATAGTGAGAAACAAGCATATTTTATTTTAATTCAGTCTGATTTTTATTTTTTGAGTGAAATTTTTTCGATCAAGAATTAATCATTATTTTTAATTGAAGAAAGTATCGCTCAGAGAGTGATCATTATTTTTAATGGAATAAAAAAAAACTCAAAAATTGATTTTATTTTTATTAATAAATCAGGCATGATTTTTAAATTTATTTATCAAAAATAATTATTATTTGATGATTTGTTGGAAAAAATAATTATCGATTTCAAACCCTGATTTACAGTTTATTCAGTAATCCCAAACGTTAAAAGAAAACTAAGAAAAATAGTTTTAAATATGTTCATTATGTTTATGATAGATAGACACCATAATTTCTGTTTACAAATGTCAGATAATTAAAGAAAACAGACAAATAAAGCCTCCAATCCACCAATAGTAATCGGCTTTTTTTTAATTAAATTAAATCCAAAACCTATAGTAGTGGGGAAGATAATTTCTTACAGTTGTTATGAACAAGTGTTTGTGTTACATTACATTTTATGGAACAAGTTCTTTTAAATGATTCTTTTTGTCAATAAGTTAAATCCAAAATTCATAAATATAGAAAAATTATGTGAAACTTATACAGTGATCAAAGTGAATTATAGTTACGTTTGGCCGTTGTTAATAAAACAAGCAAAATGTTGGCTGGGGCCAGGCCCAACCAACTCTTGTTTTAAATAATGATCTTTTATCTGTCAAAATAAACAGAGCTGAAACAAAACTTAAGGATGACAAAATTTTTATTTTTATTAATTTAAAAAGAAATCAGAATTTTTAACTAATACTTTCTGCCTTGATTCTTGCAACTTGAAGATTAGATTTCAAAATTTACTGCATGTTTGAAGAATCGGTAATAATCACAAGAAACGAACTTACCATTTTAATGCAATATTCATTGTGAAATAGTCATCTGATGTTTTAAATACTTGCAATTAGAAATTCAAAAATGAGGCATTCAGAAGTCGTGTTCAGCTAAGAAAGTTTGCTCAATAAAATTGTTACGAGACAGATATGGCTATTAATTGATTTTTTTATTTTGTAATAGACTTTTCTAATTAAATAATGTGGAATGTTTTGGTGTTTGAAAAAACAAAAAAATTTCATCTGAAAAAAGGGATTTCTTAATCAAACGTCAGTAAGTAATTCTTCTAAGAGCTAATTCGTGATTTATGCATATATTTAAGATAATATAAGATAAATTACATATGAAGTCATTCTACCAAAAAAAATTGAAGGGAAAAAAAAGAAAAATCCAGTAGTAGTGACATGAAATAACAAGAACATCATAAAAAACTGAATTATCTTCAATGGAAGCAAGCATCGATCTTTGTACAAATGGCAGGTATGTGATAATTAATCAATTTTTAATCATAAATTCTTCAATAATTTCTAAATTAGTAAAAAATTTGTATAGAAATACTTTTATAGGTTATACTTTACAAATTATGACTCTCCTGTAATTAGGACCAGGGTTCGGATGCAAAAATATTTTCCCAGAGCCCCTTCAAGAAAAAGAAAAAAGCTCATAAAAAAAAATTACTTTGTACTTATTAATTTGGCTGTGATTTGAGTTTACTGCCAAAAAAAATATCAGACATTATACATAAAAGTATCATAAAGATTACATATTAAAAAAAATTCATAAAATACAGGGATCATTTAATATTTCCTGTTAAAATTTCCTTAGCACATTACGAAATAAGTTTAACTCCGGGAAATTAATACTCACATAATTTTAAATAAACAATAAATTGAATTAAAAAAAAAACGCATTCACAAACATTATTTTAAATATCACTGCTCATTCACAAAAACAATAAGCAAACTGTAATTTAAAAAAATTATCTTCATATTAAAAATTCTTTATCTTTCTGTACTGTACAGTTTCCACAGCCCATTTTTCAATAATTTCTTGAAAGTCTACGACTTCAGCTTATCAACGTATTATTATAACAGTAGATTTAACAAATAATTTCCAAGTACCAGTAGCAAAACAACATAAATGGAATAAATTAGAAAAATTTGAATTATCAGAACAACACACCGTAAACTGTAGACATTCAATGCGAAAATACCAAAACAAGAACTTTTTCTAGCAATCTAGCAATCAATGTTCATTAGTCTCAAAAAAAGCCGCCTCCCTTTTAGGTGCCGGGCATATCAAAGAAATATTTTTATTTTTTGTAACATCGAGTAATTTGAAATTTTATTGGTTTTTCTTCGTAGGGAAAACGGATCCCTTTTTTTTTATGAAAAAATAAATAATACACTTTTTCCATTGAAGAATTCTCATTTAAGACAATAATATGATACTTTATTTCAAAGATTTATATTACTTTACAATTTTAATATTTTCATTTCGTAGCTTTTATTTACCATTTTATAATGTAATATGATTATGTATAAAATTGAATGTATCCTCTATTTAATTATTCTCAGTTTTCAAACACTTTTTGGATTCCACGATGTACATTTATTTCCAAGTTTGTTAAAAACTTTTTTATATTACGTTTTTTATAATACTTTACGCTTATCTATATAAGTGTGTCGTCTGCTTTTCTGTGGCCCCGATTCCTCAGAAATAATATTACTGACAAATATTGAATTGAGTGATTGATTGCAAATAGAAAATGAATAAAAGTACTACAAGTATTTATCACGACTCAGAGCCCAGGTGCATCGCGTCCGTTGACCGATCCTGAGTGTAATGATATTAATCTCATCAAATCTCAAAATCAGTTATAGATCGACCATCGATTAATTGAAAATCAATTTAAAAATTATTTTTTTGGCAATAAAAATACAGAAATAATACCTACTTTTTTAAGCCGTGTTATAATTTTATGAAACATAAGAAACTAGGTAAAAAAGATTCTTGTCATAATCACGCCATATTGGATTTGTGGATTTCAGTTGACATAATTATTCGTTTAATTTTTTTGAAATCAGCATTTGAAATTTTAATAAAATCTTATAAATCTACTTTTTATTTTATTATAATAGATTAAAATATTATTTTTCTTACGGAATTACTGTTAATAGTAAATTTTAACTGAATTTCTTTTTACATGAAAAATCTTATAAATCCGTTTGACCTAATTTATTTTATTTAGTTAAATCAACCGATAAAAAATAAGAATTTTTAATACTAACTGTTTACTGAATAATTTGTGAAATGAATTATCATAAATAACTATTAATTTACCCAAAGTAGTATGATGTTAATTTTACTTACGTAATAATATTAGTTATCACTAGAGCAGATCAAACGAAGAAAAGATCGAGGACGTGGCAGGGCGTTCCCAATGAGTCTATAATCCTGAATACTTCCGTGCTATTGTATATTATTGAAATAATTTTGGCAAAAAACTTATAAAATTCATATTTTAATATAGTTTTTTTTTTTAATTACTTCGTAATTAAATTAATAATTCAATACATTTTTTTATTTAAAACTGTCAAAATCACCGCCGCGATATTATAATATTTAAAAAAAGTTCACAGAAATAATATAAAATTATTTTAATAATTTATTAATCTTTTTTAAATTGGTTTTACTGTAAATTTGATTAGAAAAATAAAAGTTTGGGATTGTATTAAATTACTATATAATTTTTGCCCAAGTTCTGAACCATTTTAAAAAGACGCCATTTTTTTTTTTAGATTCTCCAAGATATTTATTTTTAATGATTTAATTTCCTGGGAAATAGACCTTAATAATTGTATGAAAAATATTGTTTAATTATTGTAAAATTATTAATAAAAATAGTTTTTCGAAATAAAATATGATAAACATATTGAAATCCTGGTAATGTATGATACTAGACCACATGAGAATTTTTTTAATTAAACAACATTGTACGGTATAATGTTAATTTTTTGTACATAACTGTTAACAGGTATTTTTATATGCCGCCGAATTTTTAGCATTTCTAAAAAGTCTATGAGGGGCAGTTTTAGTTTATTTTTGCTTTGGTGAATCATTTTTGTGTTATGAACGAAATCTTATTACTGACAAAAACTGAATTGAGTAGTGATTGATTGTAAATAGAAGATGAAAAAAATTGCTACAAGTGTTTATCACTAACCTTCATTTAGGTTGTCTTTGCTTTCTTAAATCGAGAGTGTTTTTTCTCTTTCAACTGCATGTTATTAAGGGAATCTATTAATCTGTGTTATTAGAAACTATTTTAGTCATCTATCATCAGTGTCTTCTCCATTTCACCACAAGAAAAATCTTTCTATCTTGCAATTTATTGTCTCTGGCATCTTTACGCATATATTAAGTCATCAGGCTTTTTGTTGTTTTTTGATTTATTGCTGCCTTTTTGTATGCTGCCTAAAAAGGAAACAGTTTCCACACCCACTCAATTCATATCTGGGAGAAGTATATGGACTAGTAGTTCTCCTGAGTTTGATTCAAGTAACAAAATATCTAGTTTTGAAATGGTGAGATGACAGGTGCAGAATTAGAAGTGGGAAGGATGTCGAAGGGAGAATGTGGGTTGCTGGAGTGTGAATTTGCTGCTGCCACCAAGATCTACCACCAGCGACGGCTCCCAGACCCTTTTGCGCTCATTGCTGCGAATCTCTTACTTGTCAGGGCTTAGTAGTAGTATGAAATAAATATAATTAACAACATTACAGTTTAAAAAACTATAAAATTAATTTACACACAGCCTATTAAACCAACTTTGTCACCCAGAATGTAGGCACGACGCTACAGCGCCATCCATTTTTCAGGGCTAGTTGTTTTTAATAAACAAAATTCTTAATTCTAGACTCATCTCACTTGCCACTAAACAGGATTTTCAAGAGTTTAAGGAAGATAATTCTCACATACACCGGATGGAGAATATAAGGGTTCCAAAGAAAGCATTATATGGACATCTGAAGGAGAAGGCCCCGAGGTAGACCAAGGCTGAAATGCAGATGGACGTACAGGGCGACTTGGAGCCGGTTGGCCTGCGCTGTTGGAGAACGGCGGCGAGGGACCGTGAAAGATGGAAAAATATAGTGACTGAAGCTCAGGCCCTTCATGGGCTGTGATGGTCAGAGAATAATTAAGTAAGTAAGGAAGATAATTCTAGACTAAAGGAAGACAGTCAGGTATTGCATGCTGAAATTGATTCTCTTAAAGCTGTAACACTTGAACAGGAAAAGCTTCTTGAAGAATTGGATTTTAAATTTCGGCGTCACAAACTAATATTTAAGGGATTGAAACACAGCTATGATGACGACTTTTCAAAATTGAAAGTGAATTTTGTTCCCAGGCCTCTTCAGTGAATATCACTTTTAAGGAAGTTTGTCTTTCCACTGGGCCCCACAGATCGCTCTAATAAACCCCTTCTAATCACTTTTTATCATTATCAAGACAAGTTGGAAGTTTTAAAGTCTTCTAAAATACTAAAAATTTACAGGATTTTTGATATACCAAGACTTTCCTGCTAATAAGAGAAAAAAAGGGAATCAAGCTCTGTTGTTTAGAAAACACATTATGCGTTTAAACGGTGCTTTTAAGGTTTCAGTTTTTTCAGTTACTCTCAGTTTCCAGAATCACACTCTGTTGGTGTTTGTTAGGAGGCTGAGATGTGATGAAGATGATGGTACAAATAACTTAACCAATCGGTGGTGATAAACTTGTCTGAGTTTATAAGCCGATTATCTTCCCACTCTCTCCCGAAAGATTTCTTTTCAAGCGCTAGTGCTGTTTCAATATCATCTATCATCCAGAAGTCATTGTCATCTGGAACCACGACTGCCGTCGGTTTGTCCAGTCATCTAATTCAAGTTTGTTTTTTTGTTACAATGTTAATGGATTAAAATACAAAATAAATGTAGTTTATTTCTGCGTTTAAAAAAATTAAGTTTTTTTTTTTTGGAAAATTTTATTACAGAGAATGATTATAATTTTTATAATAATTATTTTGCCGAATTTATGTAATATTACTATGTTGGGTTGCTGTAGTAAAATCGTATAAATTTGGCCGAACCAAAGGTGGGCGACTCATTTTACTCAGAAATATTACTTTTTCAAAGTTTCAAAAAACGCAAAGCATTTACTTTTTCTCGCATTACCCTCTTGCACCAACCTGAAGTGCCGTTTGATTCTTTTATAGAAGCGCATATCAATGGATTTTTTTAAAAGAGAAGTTGGCAAATACCAATTCTCTTGGCGGCCTATATATTCTTAAGTTTATGCGGCATTGTCCTATATATTCTTTCCCATAGTATGGAGATGGCAGCTAACAGGTTCAACCGTCTGCCGGAGGTCGATTCAACAACAAAAATAAAGTAAAAAAAGTAAAAAACAGGAAAATATATTACAAAAATACAAAATAAAAGAAAGAGCTTGAACAAAACAACAAGAAATAAGTGAGTTACAAATAAGTAGATTTTAAGTTATTTTGAAATATATGGAAAAAAAAAACAAAACTTGTGACAAAAATTTATTAAGATTGCTACTTTCATTTAAAAAAACTTTTATAAAAAAAACTTACATGCTTTATTTAGTATGTAAAAACAGCACAATTTTTCCAAATTTACAATCTAACCTGTTAAAAAAACTATTAAAAAATTGTTATAATTATTACAATGTTTATATGTATATATTTTTTCATGTAAATATAGGTAAAAAAGAAAAAAAATGATCTCTTGAAAATGACACATAACTATATCGAAAAGTTGAGATGAGATACAAAAAAAGATATAAAATATTTAAAATAAAAATTTTATGAAAAGGCTGAAAAAATTTTGGTAAAAATCATTTTCAACACATCAAGTTTTGAAGTGAAAACAATACAAACAATAGTTTACGAAGCTTAAAGAAAATCGTTGGAGCTGTTTTTGATAAAATCGCACAAAACTGAAAAAAAAAAAAATCAGTAAAGTCGCACTCCGGCTGATTGGTTTTGCCCGAAAAATTCATGTCAGATGCGGTGATATTGCAGACAGACCATTCACCAAATTTTTGTTTTTTCGTACTCGGGGGACCTCAAAACATGTATTCTGACGGAAATTCAATTGCGAAAATTTGACACGATCGCAATACTTCCGCTTACCCTTAGAAAGTAACAATGGTCACAACAGTGCCAAACACAATTACCTCAACTGATGGTAGATAAAATACTTATAATAGATTATCTATAGAGAGACTATACTTAAATAAGAATATCTCTGTTATCAATTCAAAGTGGATCTTTCTTACATTCATCTAGTGGCAGTGTGGTGAACCCACCATCTCTACGAGATACACATCTCTTATAGAGTTTCCAGTCTATTCGGCCCAGTTCTACCAACTGTGTCCTCTTGTCGTTCGTCTTCCTGCCATCAATTTCTACCGACTGTTCTGTCCATCTTAGTAACTGATACACCTGATTGTGATGGCACATGCTTTCTAGTTTTGTTTTGTTTTTTCTTTCAACAAACAAATTCTGATATACTCTCTCTCTCTCTTTTCTGTCTTCTCTTTCACCGCGCCAGTTCTTCCAATTCAGTCTGTGCGGACAGTTTATCTTACTCCTGTCTTAAATCCTTCTTCTCCATACAGAACACACAAGATACAGTTGAGTGAACATCCCTACACTTTGATCTGTTCAACATGTGCTCCCTGTTTTGCAAAGTACTGTTAACTGCATTCTTCTTGTTATTTACTTACCAAGTACGTGTTTATATTTCTTATTAAAGATATCACCTGACAGATCTGCTGTCTATTTACTTTTAATTAAATTCTTAACAAAGAGGAATAAAAAAAATATTTGACAACAGTTCAACATGCCACACCGTCATAGGGACACATCATTATTTAATTGACAAACCTATTTGGGCCTTTTTCCCTTTATTTCTTTAATTACTTACTCTGATCTAGTGACTTCTTCTGCTCAATAGTTTGATCTAGTTACAACTATTTATTTCATTTTTATTTAAGGTCCATCACATCATTGGCGCCTGGAAATACTCAGTGGCCCGGCCTCGGCCAGTGTTCTCTCGTTACTGGCAACACATCCATTACCGGACAGTGAGCTGTAGTGGCCGCTAAGAGAAAATCTAAGGGCAGCACCGCTGGACTTGGAGCCGTAACCTCCTCGTGCGAGACCAGCACATACCTATAGGCTAATTCCTGTTCGGTAAAATATTGAAGGTATACTATAACTTTCAAAGAAAAGCCCGAGAATAAGGTTCAGGACCATAGTTCTCGCTTCGTATCACATTTCGCTATGTTTTTCACTAAAGTAGTATAATAGTTTATGGGATTCTACCAGCTAAACAAAATTAATTAGAAATGAATAGATTGCCAAAAGTTTTCGAGATTTATGAAAATTAGTAAACCGGAAGTGCATTTTTACTGAATAGTTTTTTTTTTAATTTTTGCGTTTTTCTCCATAAAAACACCGATGAATTTCATTAAGTTTGGTATACTAACTATAAAATTTGTCACTTACAATTTTGTAAATTACAGTAAGAGAAAATTGTGTTTCACGACAGATTTTTTTTCTTTTAGTTAAGATATTTTGAAGTAGTTTTTTATTGAATTTTTATTTTAAACAAAGAGGATGTTTTTACTTTTCGTCCCTATTAAAAAGCAAAGATTTTCCTTATTCTTTTGAAAATTGAATAAAGTTTAAATAGTTCATTAGAGTCTTCGGGAGTTTTTAATATAATGGAGACATTTGCCTCATAGATTTACACACACACAAAAATTAGTGTAGGATTTTAGGATTTTAATGTAGCATATTAAAGCAATATGGATTTGATTTGCATGATATTGTTATGCATGAAATCATATTATTTATTTTTTTTGAACAACATGGAATGTTAATGATTTAAATAAACATTTAAATGGCTACTATTAATATCCTTTCATCCAAGTAGAGCAGTGATGGTGAGTGAAATTTTGCATAATTGTTATTGCGTGAATTTAACCATCAATAGGAATCTTCCTATCTCCGGATGTAAAGGAAAATATCTCAGCTGACATATTTTTGTAAGAAATTTTAACAAAACATCTTACAGCAATAATTTGAACTTTCGCATTGATTTGTAACTGTCCAAAAACTATGTAATTCTCACTATCAGATTTTGGTATAATAATTGGGCCAATATTGTTGGCAATGAAAATGTAAACATGAACTTACACTTTTATATAACCTTTATGTTTTATATTATTTTATAAGAAGATAAAGTATACGAAAGAATTGAGTGACCGAGCGAAGAATGTTGATGTTGTTACCGTATGCTGATGTCTGTATAGATGTGGATAGCTTGATAAGAACTCTCTGGTCCCTAAAAAAAAGGCTTTTGGCAGAGAGCTGACTAGCTGAATGAAGACAGTTGACTGCTGCAGGGAAACTATAGCTTGATAAAATTTTTGGAGAGACTCCCAATAAATGCTGATTGTAGAATTTAACTTCTTGATTGTTGATTTTAGACTCTGAAATTTCCGAACCTAATTACAATTGTTACCTTCTAAAAAAAAAAATTTTTGTCTTTTCACCGTAAATAATATGTCTTGGCCACAAGAAATCACAGGATGCTCACAAAAGGCATTCCCGTCCAGGACTATTACCACTGCATCAGACACGAATGTTTCTGCCAAATTCCATCAACCGCAAGTGAGAGAATTTACTCATTTCAATCATGTTCTCGCGAAAATTGATTTTTTTTTGGAGGTTCAAGAGGAAGTAGCATTAAGCTTTTTTCTAAAGTATCACTTCAGTACACTATATGGTTCTACCTTATATAATATTGATATACATTAGAATTAAAGTTATTTTCCGTGGTAGCCTTTCATCGACCGGTTCCGGGCGATTGCCCACATCAGGAGGTCCAAATTTGAAGAAAATCGGTTAACCGGAAGAGCGGCTTACAGTATAAATTTTTGATATATTTTGGAATTTTTCCATCACCTTTAATTATCCTCACTTTCTTTATAGGTGAATTGATCATATATTTATTAATATGTCACTTTATACTTGGGCGGCTAGTCTCACACATTCATAGCATTCACAGACCCTCCAAAATTTATTTTCTCTGACGGTTAACAATTTTGTCGAAAGGAATTTCTGATACCCGATGAATCTTAAATGGAATTTGAACTTCCTGTTTTGTATTTATCTAAACAGTTCATACATACTCAAACAATGCTCTCAGAAAAACCATTTTTCGTCGTCCTCATGATTTTTAGGAAATTCAATTTCAAACAAAGTCCTGTTACTATGACTTTACTTTCTGCAGTAAAAGTGTAAATATTCAGTTAGAACACTTTGAGGAAATTTGATGAAACTTGGGAGACGTTTTATTTGAGAAACTCTAAATCATTTTTTTTTTTCATGGAAAGGGAATGGTCTATGTGGTGCCTAACAGTTCGCTCAAACAAGCTGTTCTCACCATTTTTGCCTGTCCTCTGCGTCTTCTTCGTAAGACGTACTCTAACGTGGCCTCAGTAGACCATCTTTTCTCCTTCATGATATGTGTCTACTTCTTTTCATCTTACGATTTAAATGCCCGAACCATTTTAGCTGTTTTACTTTAAAGGCTGGAAGCTTGTTCTAATTGACCTGTAAGTCTCTACTATCTAGATTTTGCACTCTTCCAGACTTCCCACCGTCTTCTCCAATAGGCCATTTCAGTGGATAAATTTCTTTCGTTTTTAATTTTAATCTAATTCTTTTCTAATTCTAATTTTTTTATTGGGTCTCTTAAGTTACTACCAGTTTGTAACTTACTAGCCAGTAGGTGCTGTTATCTGGTGCTGATTTTGATTTGTATTAGGTGTGGAGGTACTGCAGCCTGGTGGCCAATTTTACAATATATTTGGTGCATCTTTATCTTTAATTATGCTTGCATCTCCTTGATTCATCAGCTAAAAAGTAATATTCTTTTATGGATATCTATCTTTCTCTTACTGCAAATGTCACCTTCATTTGGCTAATCTGGCTTAAACTTATTATTAAAAGATATCTATTTTTCATAGCGTAGATTCATTAAAACTCTCTAACTTTATAAACTAACTTTCAACTTTATAAAGAAGTTTATCATGTTTAAATAAAATCCTTCGATCAGTGTAGTAAAAAAATTGTGAAGATTTAAAATAAATAATATTCAGTAAATTACAGATGGATGGTGAATTACGGATGGATGTTGCATAAAAATCTTGTCAGATTCTTCTGGTTTATTAGCCAATGGGATACCAAGTTTGGGCTTTCATCACACTCACCTATTTTCTACAACAGCTTTTCTGATGGAAATTCCAAATATGTATTTCCTATGAATGAAAAGTCAGCTTGAAAGGTCTCATGGGATATACTACTGCTCCATAATGGGTGGTAAAAAGAAGCGATAATTTTTAAATTACTTACCTCGATTTTTGTCTAATATAAAAATCTAAAATAACATAATTTATTGAATTTATGCCATTTCTCTAGATTTTCTCATTGAAAATCTTTGCTCATTAGTTTTACAAAGGCCTTCCAATGATTTTATTTTTGTTTAGTTCAAATCTGACAGGAAACACTCACACAACTTTCTCTTACTGCAACTCCCACACTTTTAATTGAAAATATTTCTTGGAAATCGGATTTATTCAAATCTTTAGTTGTCCTCTATAGATATACTGTAAAGATGGTGCAACCATATATTACATTGAAATAACAATTGATAAGGTAAGCCCAACGTTTCAGTTCACCCAGAACCTGCCTTAATGAACTATACTAGTCAAATACTTCATTATATTTGACATTATAGCTGATATAATACTAAATTTTTAAAAAATGGAACCATTTTTCAAAAGAAATTTAGAAAGTCGGAAAAATCCATTCGGTAAAATGGTATCTACTTCCGGTTATACGATTTTTAACTAAAACTTTATTATCTGATCCCCTATTAGTACCTAAATGAAATGAGTAAAATTTGAACTTTCTGGAATTTTCCGATTTTTTTTTTGTTCCCATTTGTGCCCTACAAAGTACATATTTTCGCTGATAAAAACATTTTTCCATAATCCAGATTACTTCATAGCATGTACTTCTGATAAAAACTCCATTACTTCTCCAACTGCATTACTTCCCCTTACAACCGGAAGAAAAAGCAAAAGGAAACTGTATCTTCGTTTTGAATTATATTTAATATTAAACAAAATTAAACGCTACAATCTTTAAATTCTTAAATGCAATGCATAGAATCGAAGTACTGTAATTTTACAGATTTCTCCATCTGAGTGAAAGTAACTGAATTTTGTGTGTTTGCATAAAATTTAATCTGTAAATTCAGTTTGTAAATATATGTATGTAAATAGATTTTCTTTACTTCAACATTAGATCTGACGGCCCTTTTAGTTTCCTCTAATAGTTAGTATGTAAAAATAGTTGTAATACATAAAAAACCAACAGCTCTCTTACACTGGAATGAACTTTTATCATGGTGATAAATGTTCAAAAGTGCTCAGTCACCAAAAAGCTGGCATTTCACTGTTATATAATAATTTAACAGCTTGATCTTCCTCATTTTGCGATAAGACTATCGGTGCCCCTGCTGATGAAAGGGATTTTGAAAATCTACACTAAAAAATTATGAAACGAGAAAATAATCACTGAATATATCCTCTTTATGATGAAATTGAGCATGCAATTATTGTAGTACTTCTTAACAAATGGGTGTTTAACATCAAACAAGGGCATATGGGACAAATATAGTAAGATTGGTAATTAAAACTTAAATCCGATAATTTAACACTGAAATATGGATTAGTATCCTTCTTAGAAATATAACCTAAAACAAGCTTTCTATAACGGACATCTAGCGCATCAATGCAATTTAAGTTAAAAACACAATGAATAAATTCTCTGAATATTTATATGAATGCCAAAATTCAATGTAACAATGCAAATGATACTCTGAGGAAAAACCAAATAATGTTGGTTACTGCTGCTAAAGAGCAGCAGTAATAGCTTTTATTAAACAGATAACAAATTTTTATTAACATATTATAACAAAAATACATATATATATTTGAAACTAATATTTTTTCTACAATCTAAATTATAATAACAATTAAAATGAAAACAAATATATTCCCTGTTTGCCGTAAATAAAGAAAGTAATAAGCATTGTATATTATGTTAAGAAGGGGAAGAACTTTATTTTAATGGAAATGAAATTAACTCTAAATTGGAGCTGGTCAATAATTATATTGAACAACAATTGCAAATTAGGTAAAATATTGCACATATATATATATATCACAGAAATTATATTATTTTTTATTTAGTTACTTAGAATATAGTGAGTGCATTTAACACTTATTTTTCCCTGTATTCAAAAAAAAAGACTACATATATCGTACATTATAATCAAATTAAAAATTACTACTTATATTTATTATAAAAAAAAGATATAGAACTTAAACCTCGTTTTATCAATTACTTAGTAAAAAAATACTGTAAGAACGCTTACCTTATGGAAGTACAGAGCAAATTACGAAGTATAATATCCTAATTACTAAGGAATGTCGAAGATGTGTCTTAAACTTTCAAAAATAGATAATATTTTTGTGGACTTGGAAATAAATTAAGTTGGTGGATATATAACTGGTAACAAACTGCGCGTTTAAGATTCGCAGGATATTGAAGAATTTGAAGGCCACTAATAATGTAAAGTAAAGTAAACATCTGCTATAGTATCCTTATTCCAAATCCAGCGATTCGCTATGGGTGCGTGGGTTCTATACTGCAGGGTACAGATGAAACGCTAATTAATTTTTATCCATCGAGCCAACACTAATTGTCTTATAATGGTTTCTGTGTATTTCGCGGTCACAGAAATAAATTAACGGACCATTTGCAAAAAAAAAAAATGGATTTCATCGGAAGTTCCAGATGTGGGTGATGAATTCTAAAACCATTCCGCGCAATTATAAGTTCCGGATTTATAAGTCAGCTGTTCATCCTGTAATATTATACGCGAGTGAAACCTGGTTACTTAAGCGAGGTGACTGCGATATGCTACGAGTATGGGAAAGGAAAATTCTGAGAAGAATATTCGTTCCTAAGCTGCCAAAACGGGGTGTGGAAAATAAGATGTGATCAGGAGTTAAATGAATTATATGCGTCACCGGATCTGGTCACGGAAATGACGGGGAAAAAGCTTGACTGGTGGGACGCTGAACGAATGGATAGGAATTCAATAGTACGCAAGCTGTTTGATGATAATAAAGATTTTCGACTGATATATTAATTACTGCAGGAGATCACGAGGAGCGGCAATAAAATAAAGCTTATGAGCAACTCTCTCTGTCATATCAAGTTATGTTTAGTATAGTTTTTTTTTGTGTTTAGTGTGTTTAATAAATATTATGTGTAACGCCGTTTAACATCTTTTTATTTTTATCCCTGAAGAAGGCAATAAATTTGTCGAAACATAGGATAAGTTTTAAAAAAGTGTAATTTTATTGAACGCTCCTTGTGATTTCAGGCCGTAATATTAAACAAGTTGCACAGAAATAAGCCCGAAGGAAGAAGAAAGATAGGCAGACCAAGGAGAAGATGGTTGAAGGAGGTAGAGGAGGATTTGAGAAAGCTCGAGGTCAGGAATGGATGTCCAAGGTGGAAGGTGGTGGAAAGAGTGAGAGGAAGAAAATTACGAAGAAGCCAGGGCTCTTTTAGGCTGTAGTGCTAATAAAACAAAAAAGGCGTACGGGTATAGGCACGCGGTTTTTTAAATATTTTTTTAAAATTCTCTGCAAAAAAAAAACGCAATTTTATGCTGAACTGCGAAGGAATTATAGAGGCATTTGCCAGGTTCGTAGCGTGGTAAAAATCAATAATTCATATTCTACTGGAGACATTTTGGTGCGTCTTAGCTCAATGAGGTCAGTGTTGACAAAGAGTGAACAAAAATTGATCTAAACAAATTCATAAATATACTACAAAGTAATGCGGATAATCTGTACTGCAGGATTGAACCAACCGTTGAAAGAAATGATTTCGAATTGATACAATAATGTTTAGGGATTATCAGATACAACATTTTAGTTTAAAAACAAAAAAAAATTATTGCGAAATAAATTGTTTTAATATTCATTACTTGATCATTTCGAGACAAAAAAATTAAAACTATCGTAAATTTTTTGATAAATCACATATACTAATTCATTCATTGTCATGGAAAGATTTTAAGTTAAGGAACATCTATCTAGTGATGAAATCTGTTCCATCAGACTCTATTAAAATTTAAAAAAAATTCTTAAGACACGATTTTCATATATTAAGTCAGGTCGTGTCAAAATTGTTAAGGTAGAATTATTAAAGTTTCAATTGATTGAAAAAACCATAACAATAATTTATGGAAGCGTATTAAATAAGAGATAAAAACTCTTTAAAATGTGATGTAAACAATTGTTAAATAAAAATAATAAGATTTTGTGACTGAAATAATTGAGATGCAAAACAAATAATAATAACAAAGAGCAAACCAAAATACTGAATGAAAACTTAACATTAAAAAAACAAATTTATAAAGAAAAAAGACGGATGGTTTTGTGATGAGCAATTTTCAGGCTTCTGGACTCGTAATTAAAAAAAAATAAATAAAATAATGGAATTGCTGTTATCAATAACAAAACATCATCAAAAATAATTTTTACATGAAGTTGCATTTCGCTGAATCTGGGGGCCAGCGCATAGAATATATGTCTATAAAACAAGGCCGCCCCAAAAGTCATTATCTCATTCCGATAAAAATTGACAAGCTCTATCGTTATTTGAAAAAAGAGTGACGTAGACCGACCATTCTGCATTATTGTGCCACTTTTGTATATAAACCTGATTCAATAAATTTTTGATTGTCATCTTATTACGAAAAGAAAATAACTTGTGTTTATAAAGGCACTGTCTTGTTTCCTGTTTAATCAATTAAATATTACCTTTCAAAAATGGTTTCAAATACTGATGAAACGACTTATTCACTGGGACAGCATTCAATGGAGACCTGTTAGCTTCTTCAAACAACCTTTCATATACATTACCATCGTATGCGCCTAAAGCTGAATTCAGTATTTCATCGCAAATATCAAAACCATCCACCAAAGTTACAGCGTTCGGTCTTAAATCTTCAAGTAGTTTATCCTGCCATTCTTGTAGCGAGGGTACATCTCCTACTCTGACGTCAGAGTACTGATAACAATGAAGATATATATATATATAATTTCCAAAGTGATATTATCTGATTTTTATTTATTTCAAAATGATTAATTTCCAGATTACCTACCATCAAGAAAAGTCCTAATTTCTTAAGTAGATGATAAACTGCATACAATTCGCACAACTGAGTTAGTACTTTTTTCAAAGCTGGAGAAACGTTGACAGTTTTTATCTCTTCATAGAAACAATCAACTAGGAATGTACGACAATGTGCCTATTATACAAATAGATTTAATATGAAATTAATGTGGTTGCCAAAAATTATAATAACAATGAATATAATGATAAGTCTAGCAAGGGTAATAACGCTCAATGGAAGCGCGCTGGTCTGGCACACGATAGCAACGGATTCGAGTATCCGGGCAGTGAGGCCTTTAGAGTTTTTCTTCTCTTCTGAAAGCCCTCTATTCACCAAGATTGTCTGAAACGCTGAGGGAGGCCGAGAGAAGGCTTCGGGCGTCAATAACCACAGATGTTTACGCGTCTCAAAAGAAAAAAAATCTAATCTGAAATGTATATTTCTTTATCTCTTGGGGATTCCAAACGAAAACATGACAGTTTTAAACGAAATAACAGTTTTTAAACACAAACTCCAAAATGTTGCGAGCATTTTTCGAAAATCGCAAAGAAACTGAAAAATCCATTCAGTAAACTGATATTTCCGCTTGATCGATTTTGACCAAAAGCTTAATGTCGGGTGTCCTGGTAGCATCTAGACAACATACCGTTTGAACTTTCTGATATTTTTCGTCTGACCTTACATAACAGATACACACAACATATTGATCAATTTAAAAAAAAAAACATGTATTACTGCTGAACACCCTATTACGAAAACCTGACCCAATTACGAATGCAATAATTTCTCTCAGACAAAATAAAAAAATAAAAAAAATGTTTAGCACATACTTCTGCACACTGTACAAGAAGATTTGAACAAGAGTTCCAAACGTGTTCCTGTTGCTTTCCTGTAGACACAATTCTATAGACCTTCTCTGTAGTGTCCTTTATCAGCCTAGAAAAAAAAATAATATATTCCACAAAACCATAATAAACAACATAAAACTATACAAAATTATCCAAGTTAATCAAATTATCAACTTACCCATATGCCACTTGTCTAAAAGATTTATGCAAACAGGCCATATTATTCTGCCAAGGGGATCTGTTGGCCAGATTATGATCGATCATGTAACTAGTCATAGGTGTCAATGAAATTCCACCCTTAGCCTGGTGCCAAGCTTTCATCAGATACCTATAGTTTAGAATATGAAAATACAAATGATCACATTTGAAGAGAGAGAGAGTATCTCCACTTAGACAGTTGGTAAACAAACAAGTATATTCTACCTGGACGTTTGTAATAACATTACAGTATTTTCGCCTTCATAAGTTTCAGCGGCCGTAGCAAGTCCATAAGTAAGTGGGAAACTACTGCATGTCATATAACCATGACCTCCAGTCGCTTTTCTACATTCTTCAATGCCTTGTGCAGCATCAGAGGTGCATACAGCTTTCAAGCAGCATGAAATTGCGTGCAGCTATAAATGAAAATAAATCTGGTAGGAGCATTCATACGACTTTCTTCTACTGCTACTCAAATTTCATGCAAACAATTTTCTTCAACTTGTAATTTTCATGAACCGATTTTGAAACGAGGAAAACTCAGTTTCCAACACAGTTACCAACTATTTAGTAAATTAACTTGGATAACCGGTTATGACAGAAACCTTCATACGAGATAAATACAATAAAATAAAGAAATGGTAAGTGATCCAACGGTCCCAAATCACTGTCTCAAAATAAGCAAGCCTGGTGCTCACTAGTAAGCCCCAAAGCCTACTTTGAAGTGCCATTATAAGACACATCTCTTTTTCAGTGAAGCATACCAAGCAATAACCAAAACATACGAGATATGTTTGATTATTGAGTTATGTCTGATTCCAGGAAGAGATGTAAAAGTGAGAGTCTTTAAATAAAAATAGCAAGTTAAAACTACTGAAGTAAATTTTGAAAAAATTACAAAAAGAAAACTTTAAATAATTAAATACTCAAAAGAAACTTCTGAATATATTTTTGTATGAACAACTTTAATCGAAAACTCAAACGTTTTTCTCACAGATACTTCAATTAGAAGTAACGCGATTTTTCGTTTTGTTTTTGACTACACTGTTCGCACTACTGATAAACCTGAGAGATTGTGTTTGTGTGTGTTTCTATTTTGTTCTCAAAAGATCTTTCAGTCCTGCATTTTTCGATGATTTCCGGATGTCATCTTTGTTGGCTGTTAGTAGAAACGACTGCAACCCGAAAGACCTACTGCGGCCACATTCTGAAGTCGACATAAATCATTGTGTAATGTTGATGACTGAGCTTGTGGTGAGCAAAAGTTTTCTCCTGTGCATTCGCTAAATCCAAGTTGTTGAGTACACCAACAACGTGTGCAGGTTTTACATGAATGTTGCGAGGTGTTAGTATAAGTATTGCTGGGATACTTGCAAGAACGACAAAGTCCCTGAAGAAATGATTATTATTTATTACTATTAGTCTGTTGGGAGGGACCAAACCCTACGCTGTGCAAAGCCTCACTGTGCCCATAAGAAAACAACAACAAAACGGGTCTAGAACAAAAATCCAGACCCAGTTCTAACCCATCTAAGTTCCACCACAGTCCGAACAAATCGAGAAATAACTTAAAGGGAAATAGCCTAAGCTCTTTCATAACCAAAGCAATCTGTCATAAGATGGAAGGGTGCTGCTTCCTCTCTATCTCACAGCTTTATAAAAGGGGACTGACATGAGCCCCACTATGTAGAGGTGTCTTCTAAACCACAATAGGGATCCAACCAGATACCTGAGAGGGCGCGTGAAAGACATAGCAACATCTAACTAATAGCCCTGCCTGGACCCCCAATGAGCATCTTATACTCCCGAAACCCACTGAGCTCATCCGTAGCAGAAAATGCTGTGAAACTACCCATGACTTGATAGACAGTGCCTAAAGACACACCAACAGCAGGCTTGAGACCAATGAAATGGAGAGAGGCGATTAAGTAATTTGCACATATATCCACCTCCTCACTCCAAGAAATTCCTATTTATCCTGATACTCAGACAAGAAGTACACCCTTCACAGAAGAAAGCTCTTCCAGTCTTGCCAATCTGGAAGTGAAGGCATATGAACTCAGCACCTTCAACATTAGCTTGATTATCCGAGCAGATACAAACACCTAGAAGATGTGGTTAGTCCACTACCCTTTACGGTAGTGAGGAAATCATCTCTATTTGGCTGCAGTTTTGTAATTGCCGCTTTATGAAGAAGTTCTTGTATTTTAGATTAAAAAAAAAAATTAATTCATTACCAATCAAATTCTGGTCATTCGGAAAATAAAAATTCGAAACTTTTATTTGCAGTAGTCTGGAATCAATTATAAATTCACCTCAGGTAATCGCTCAAGATCTCCTTGTTCCAATTCCGATGTAACAATATTATATATATTCCACAGCCATCTTGAAGCAAAAGTCATGACCAGTGCAGAGGCAATATGTGGAAATAGTTTATACTGCTGTGTTTTGTATTCTATAATTAAAGGTTCTGGCTCGCTAAAAATAAATACGTTTTCAATTAATTGTTGATATAATTACCCCCTCACAAATAAAAAAAAAATCTTAGAACACATATTTACCCAGGTACAATCTCCGATTGTCTTCGCACTGCACTATATCTTGTCGCTATAGTAACTGCTTTGGCTAGATAACATGCGGCTATGCCTTTTACAAGAGCAACTCGAACAAATATCATTGTACCATAGGTGAGCTTATCACTAGGTGATTTCACGAAAGTTCCATCCTAATAAAAAAATAAACATACAATAAATAAATTGGAAAAAAATAGGGAGTGAAATGGATGAATGAAGTGTCGAAACTAACATTCAACACTTTAGAATTCTTCATAAGCATATTCTCCCTGGGTATTCGTACATGGTCAAAACCGAGATAACCTTGATTTGTACCATTCATACCAAGTTTACATCCTATTTCACCAATTTTTACACCTGTAATACAACATAAACATAGAATAAGGTTTGGATTTTGAACCTAACAATAAATTTCTTGATTTGCAAAATGAGAAAAAAAATTAACCGGGCATTGGCATGTGAGTTTCTTCATCTCTTAACTGTACAATAAATGGTTGTATACCGTGGCAATCACCTTTGGTATATAGTTGTGCCACAACTACAGCGTAATTGGCTGTTTGTCCCACTGTAAAACAAATACAGAACTGTAGTAATTGGTATTAGTTAGGAGGTATAGAGAGTTCTAGCAATGTGCTCGTGTGAAAAGAGTGAATATAGATTTCGATGGTGAAATTAAAGCTAAAGTTCTGGCCTTTCACAAATTCGAAACAAACAATTCAATTACGGATTCCACCGGTGTACTCAAATATAAATTCTACAAGGATCCATTATTTGAATAAACTGAAATTAGTAAACTTAGTTTTGGGGATTGAATTTGTCCTCTTTCTAGATAACATGCGGCTATGCCTTTTACAAGCGCAAAAATTACTACATATTATATTTAGTAATCATTATATATAATGAATATTTTGAAACAGAAATATTTATTTCATTGTGCATGAGATTTATTGCTGATAAAGCATTAATCTGCAAATTTAAAGATGAAAATTCTGCTATAGTCATTTTATTTTTTTAATTCACCATAGACAGTTTAATGACAATCATTTTAATTAAAATTAGATTTATAATATGTACTTGAAAATTCCAAAAATCATTTGCGATAAACAAATAATGTTCGAAACAACTTAAAATAAGAAACAAACAAACCAAGAGGAATTATTATTAAAAAAAATGTGGAAAAAAAAAAAAAATTAGTTGGCTCATTCTATAATACTTTTTAGTCATAAATCAGTATATTATCTCGATTAGTACAAAGGTCGATTTTTTATTTTATTTTTAATTTTATCGCAATTGGATTAGTACAATAACAAGTATTTTAATGAATTATTACGAATGAACAATTTTTTAAATTAATAATGAAAACATGTTAATCTAAAAACCTAGATAAGTAGACGTTGAACAACTAAAAAAAATAATAATAATAATAATAATAGTCTATTATTTGGTTTCTTTTTGATAGTGTCACATAGTGCATAAAGGAAGTTTAATTATTTCCTAGTTTCCTTTTAGAATTTTTTTATACTTCGCTGAAAAATAGGAATTCTGTAGGTAGTTGTTATGTCAATTAATAATTCGAACGTCATCTGAGATTGCGTTCAACTTAATATTATCTTCTTTTCCATTAACTATCAAATCTCTTTACAGACCGTATCCAATACCTTTGGTGGTATATGACAGAAACTTTAAACATGTAAAACAATGTCTCTATACAAATTTAATGAATCAGACTTTGAGGAAAGCAAAAAACAAAAATTGTGTATAGTGTGAATTAAAGAAAATAAAGCATTCAGGGGCCGACACCATGCCCTGCGTTAAGGGGCTTCAACCACCCCGCTCAACAATTCAAATGTCAATAAAAACTGATTTTTCGGAAGGAAAAATGATAAATGGAAACAAACTTTTTCCAAGGCTTTGGCATTCCTCTTTAGATATCATAGCCTAACAAACATGGTCTAGAACTTAGGACATATTCGCGAACTATTACATACCGAAGTTCAGTGACACCAAACAGGAATCACAATAGATTGTTAAGGCTGTACTAGGAGGCTTGGCTTTATAGCCAACACTCCATGATTTTTGAATTAATTAGAACAATGTATTAAAGCGAAAAATAAAAAATTAAGCGCAATCACTTGTCTAACACTTTCGGCTAATTTAGACATTTTTTTAAATCATCTATCGAAAAAATCATAAAACGAAAAAAAGTCTGGCGGGAAACAATCTATACCTTCTTACTTTAATTCTTACAAATCTAAATGACAAAATTGTCTTCAAACATGGAGTTTTTACTAAACGTTTAGCTGGCTTTTAGCACTATAAAGTTGGTAATACTCACAATAAAAGAGTAGAAAATACAATATAAATTGCAAAACTTTACTTACATCCACCTGGCCACCATTTATAAGAAGTTAGCGTAGGACTGTGCAATATGAACTCCTCGGTGTTTGGATCATAGGTGGCAGTTGTCTCTAGGCCTCTGATGAATGTACCATGACCTAATTCAGTCTGAAATTAATTGTAATTTATTCATATTAAATTAATATTCTGTTAAGCATAGAGTTCATATTATTTTTTTGATTACACTCAGCACAATAAAAATGGTACACATATTTTTCTATATAAAAACATCTGAATCTGTAATTGTACTAGTTAAGGTATATTTATGTTTATAACTAATATAAATGATATTTACAATACTTGAATAAAAAAACATCTAACTTTCTTGAGAATAAAAATTGAAAACAGTAGAAATTCATTTAGTGTGGTTTTCTGGTATAGGTCTGACATCGTAAATAACGATTTTGACTTTCTAATTCGACATTATTTTTAATTTTACCGCAATATTATTTTATATGCGCTTAATTTTATTAGCCATGGTCATTCTTTTGTGGGTGTCGTCAGAATAGCCGCTCTTGCGGAAGAAGGACATAGCATACGATACCAGAACGTTTAGGTCTGAAACGTTTTGCAGTTCATCGAGCAATTGTCCATTTTAGGGAAACTAGGGAATATGGTCGGAGATCCGGAAGAAGTCGTAGAAGGGTCACAACAGATTGGAATGAAGATTTCTTTCGCTCTCAGTTCTACGCAGCTTCAGAGCTCAGTAATAACTTATACAAGTTCGAAGTATCACAGTGAACTCTGAAACTGTTCGAAGACGATTGCGAGAAGTAGTTGTGATGGCAGGAGACCAATACTAACTGGGAATCATCGTGTAAGCAGATTAGCTTTTGCCAATCGGCATCTTCATTGGACTGTAGAGCAATGAGAGGCTATTCTCTCCTCAGATATATCGCGATCTGATCTGTATTCTTCAGCTGGTCGAATTTGAATGTGGAGGAGGCCAGGGGAGCGCTTCATTCAATGCACTACTAGCGAGTGCCTTTTCAACGACAATCAATTGTGGTTTGGGGTGGGATAAGTTTGGAGGCCCGCGCCAAGTTGTTGATGAAAATGGCGCAATGACCACTGCTAGGAATACTGAGGATGTTCTTCCAGAGGCAATCATACCGTAGGCTCCATTTATAGGACAGCTAATGCTTGATAACGCCAGGCCACACATAATTAGTCCTGTCATCCGCTTCTTGAGAAAGTCGGTACAAATGTTATCGATTACCCTGCACGTCCTATAGAACATCTATGGCGGCACATGCTCAAGAGGCGTGTTAGAGCTGTAATCAGCCCAACAGCAACATCTCCGCATTGGCCTACAAGAAGAATGAGATGCCGTTAATAAGAGATGCCATTCAAAACCTGACTGCATCGATGCCCTCTGCCCGAAGAGCAATACCAAGCACTAATAAACAGATGAGAAAAATTGAAAAAGTTATAAAGTTTTGTAAAAAAGTTTTTTTTTTTAATTTGTCCGTTCTTTTTCATTTTTTACATCAATCCATTTATTCATTTTTTTTTACATTAATAAGAGTTATTGTAAAAAATTAACACTGCAAAATATCCTTTAGCTAGCGAATTGTATTAAAAATGTATTGTTGCAAGATATTATTAATGAACAAACTAAGTATCCCATTTTGTTTTTTGAGGATGAGTATATTTTCTAGGTTGTTATAACTATGTTCAGTTTTTAAAGTATATTCTATCAACGTTACGGATATCTTTAAAAATAAATCATTTTAGCTCTCTACCTCTTTTTGATAGATCCTGAGGAAGGGGTCCGAAACGTCGATAGAATAAATTTTACGTTTTTTTTTTCTTTGGCCCCGGCTGATCAACATTTTGCTTGTTTTATAACAACGGCTAAAGGTAAACTATTGTTTTTTTGATATGTTAAATTTATTATTTACTTGCTCCAATTTTTAATAATGATCTCAGTTTCTATAGAAAAAGTAAAACTTATTACATTATTATTTTACTTTAAGAGGAAGTATTGTGAGCGTTACAAATTTTTGAAATTGAATTTTCACAGGAAATACGTTTTCAGGTTCATTCAGCATTCAGACTTTTAGATCTGGTCTCTCCAAAGGCACTGAATTTGGAGGTTATTCTGGGGTTGAACTCACATTCTTTTTTTGCCTTAATTTCTCATTGGTTTTATTAATTTCTCATTTCCGATTTAATAAAAAAAAAAGAAGTGATATAGCCTTCTAAAAAGTGTGAAATTTATTGGTAACAAAGAAAAAAACCTGAGCATAAGTTCCCATAATTTCACAATTCCATGCTCGTCCAATCCAATACGCTTGTTGTTCGATATTTCCTTGGCCCATCAAGGTTGGCAAAAACATTACATAGTGAAGGGCAAATGGCATGCCATCCTTAAGTAGAGCCGAGCCCAATAATCCGCCAAGCAAAGCTCTGAAAATCAAATGTTAAAAATATATTTAATTAAAAATTAAGAGGAAAAAGGTTAAGAAAGCCTGGGAAAGAGAGAAACCAAGAAGAAAAGATATTCGTCGAGAACAAGGGGAGAATTGATAAAGATAAGATATTTAAACTTTAGAAAAGCATTTGTAAAAGATAGGACTTCTTGTCTCAATATGACAAATGTTCTTTAGAGTTAGTATTTTTAATTATCAAACTACTTCCAAAAACCATTTTGAAGTAGAGAAAATTCGCGAAAAAAATCCACTCGATAAAACTCGGATAAATGATCTTGAATGAAAGTCGTACCAGATATCCAAGTGCACCTAAAATTGGTAAATAAAATTTGAATTTTATGTGATTTCTCTGTATTTTGCGCTCTTCACTCATCCACATCAAACTGCTCTATTGAAGATGCAATTTAATAACATTTTAGCTAAATGTAGAATTTCTTCTCGCAAATTTAATATATAATTTGCTTTCTTTTAATATTTTAAAAGAGGATATCTAAAGTTTTTTTAAAAACAGAAACCTTGCTTCTTAGGTTTTTTTTTTATATAAGTATATAAACCTGTTAAGTTAATTTATATCCTAAATTTATATTTTCTTAATTATTTCTTTCAAAGCAATTAAGTTGTTATATTACTAAATGACATTGCAAATTTTATATAATTCCAATTATCCATTTAGGATTACTCAATTCTTTTATATAAATAAATAACCTTGAATGCGTTTATTCTTTGTGTTCACTCAGTTGGCAAAACATAAATATTTATGAAAAGGAATCTAATTTTATTAACAATAAATACTATTTTATTTTTAAGTTATGCATTTTGTGATGATTACAATTATAAAAAATATAGAGCAATTAGATTAAATGATCACAACTTACTGATATAGATCGACAGTAGCACCAGTTTTCTTAAATTCAGTCCATTCGTTTATTTTTTTCATCATTAAACATGATTTCCGAACAGCATCTTCGTATCGTTCTACATAGCTGAGATATTCTGGTGGTACTTTATCTTGAAATATAGGATCTCGTAGGAAGAAATCGACTTTAACAACCAAAAAAAAAAAAATCGTGTCAGAAATAACTAATTAAAAAAAGTTGTGGCATTTCCAATCTTAATTTGGCAACCAACAAATTTTTAATTAATAATAACAAATAAATATAAGAATAAAATTTATAGGTTAAAATATTCTTCTGTAACAAAAAATCCCTTGAAGTAGCTTCTTTTTTTTATTTAACAGAAACAGCATGGATTTTAAATAATCCTAAATGCACAAAATGACAACCTTTTTCATTATTATAACCTCCTTATGTATTTTTATTTAATTAAGATCCTCAACTGATGGTAAACAAATGTCTGCCCCCAATCTTGACAAACTTTCTACACTAAGAATTTTCAAACTCAACATTCTGGATATTAATAAAAGCGATAGAAATATTAGAAATACTTACCTAGTTCTCTTCTTTCTTTAGTTTTATCAGCACCTCCATCAATTAAATTTGTAAGTTCTTCTGGATTGAATGTACCTTTGTTACGTTCGCTTTGCAAATCTTCATTCACTTTCCTTTGCACCATGTTTTCACTTTCTGAGTATTGTTTGTCAAAGTAAATGCATGAAAAAAACAAAACAAAATAAACTTTGTATTAGAAACGAAATGTTAACGTTAACCTTTCCCAAAGGAAACGATTGCGAAGATACAACTACTTAATCACAATATATACAGCCAGACTAGTCAAAATATCTCTCAGTGTGCGTTTACGGCAAAACTGGAGGTGGAATGTATTAAGTAGAATTAGGAGGAAATCGTGGACCCATTGGAAGGGTCTGTCATTATCTGGGAATGACGACATTTAACCAGCTGGTGGTGCCACCTGCATCCATTCACTAATTCAGCAGTGTGAATGGTGCTGCCACCTGCCTTTAAAAAAAAACATATGGGAGTGGCATTGGCGCATGCGCAATTGCAACAAGTGGACTTCCTGTCCGCTCTTAAGATCCACTCTGGAGTAGTATCTGTAACGTCAACAATGTGTGTTTAGTGCAGGTGGCCGTGATTCTTTCCCCCAGGTTTTTTTTATTTTTTTTTTAAATTAATTTCCCCCCGAAAAAATATTTTTAGTACTTTTTATATAATGGCGGGAAATCCGGATGTGGAGTTTAAAAGTAGCCTGGTCGTTAGGATAGATCAAGATTCGGATTCGGAACTTCAAGCGCTTTTCGATAGCGTTTTAAAACCGGGCTCAAAAAGACCGCTACAAGTGCCGTTGCGCATGAGAAAGTTGCCAGATAGTTTTTTTAATCCTCCATCAACCGGATCTAAATCACCATCAGTTTCGTCAATTTCGCACAGCCGTGAAAATTCAGCAGATTCAGCGTTTGGTAATGCAACAACGACAGTATCAGGTCTACAGGTGAACCATCCAAGGGCTCACAGTTCGCCAGCATCATTGCAACAAACTTACGCTTCTGCTCAACAAACACAACCGCAGCATCTTAAACAGAGATCGTACGACATAACGGCACTCGATGAACTCGGCCCGCTGCCTCCAGGTTGGGAACAAGCCCGTACATCTGAAGGACAGGTTTATTTCCTTAAGTAAGTTATATTGTTTTTTAAACAACCTTTCACTCTTTAATATGCATACATAAGACCAGTATATTAACCTCGTACATTGGGTATTACCTAGCATATTATATCGTCTTATTACGTCACAGAAACTAGTGGGTGTCTGAAATAAGAGATCTGGCAACACTGCCCACATCCCTACTCTAACCATCTCATCACTTTGCTTTGAAGGTTGTTTTTTTTATTTATTTATTTTTTTGTGGTCTGCTTCGTCCATTTCTATACTTTATTCTACTGTGCGCCTTTTAATTAAAAAATAAATAAATAAAAAAGGAAAAGTGGGAGATGTAAAGAAGAAATAAGACCTAACAGGTAGACGAGTAAGGGCAACAGGTAGGTATCGTATTTGTAAAACGGAGTGAAAAGCAAATCTTGGCACTACCTGGTCAGGTAGTCGCTGAGTGCCCTTCAAGGTTACAGGCAAGCAATATTTTAACTCTGCTTATAACAAATTCATGTATTTCAGCTTCTGGTTATAACAAAGTGAGAAATGTTATTGCTATGGGTGATATTTTTAATAAATTTTAGTGGTTCGTGTTTTACTTTAATAATTTTGATAAATAACTGATTGTATATTGTTTCACAAACATTACAATAACTTTTGAACTCAGAAATTTAAATTATTTTCTCACATATTTTACTTTTATTATTAAGACAACCCAGTATAGCCCCCACAGTCCCCGCCTATCCCTCAATGAATAGTAACCCATTTGGAGTACCCAATTTATAAATAAACCCTGTTTGGAGAGAAGTGGGGGCAGTTTAGGAGTGAAAGTTCTCCTCGAGGTTAAGCCTAAAAGATCTTTATTTACTCTTTTAATATTTTTAGTAAAAATGGCCGGATTCTCATTTTAAAATACCGGCGCCGAATCTCCAACCTCGGATAGGGTCACACCCCCTTCCACCGCTATCATCACCGACCATGTCGCAGCGGGCCACATTCTGCTCTATGCCAAAACATCAGAAAACGTTTCTGATACACATACATCGTCGTGCGATAGAGTTCTAAAATACCTGGTTTTCATTATCAACCCCAACAATTCTTTAATATTGGTTGATTGCCCGAATTACTAACTACAGTATTAGCATCCAGAATTCATTGTTGTGAATCGATGGTAGAAATATATTCTTTTTACTTTTTTGATCGAAAAATTCGAAATGGATTTTTCCACCTGTAATATCTACATGTTTTGATATTAGCTCTCTCACTTCTCAGTGTGTATGTGTGTTAACTGCATTACTCCAAAGGTAAACATTTCAGACAGCTCAGATTGTATACTTTAGACAGCACACGAAGGTTTCCGCCAAATTTTTTCAACTAGAATTGCAATTTTTTCTTATTGGACTTTATTTAGCAAACGTTTCGAATACTATCAGTCAGTTATCAGCACTCCAAAAGAATTGGTGTGAACACCAGTGTTTAAGAATATGTGGTTGAGTCCGTAATACTGGATAACATCTATGACTTTCCATGCTTCATTTTGTTGGCTCCAACCGTTTTCAGATGCTCATCCATAGAGTATAGCAATGAAGTTTGTATAGCAAGAGGTAACTTCAGACTTGTTTCTGTCGAGCACATACTCTTAGATCTTGCTTAGCTGCCATAATAAAATCAAATAAAAAATCATATGCTTACTTGTAACTAAGATACATATATACAACTGGGACAAGTACCAACCCAAGATGGTAGGGAAGTGAAGAGCGCGTCAATAACATAGAACATCAGAGACATTTTCCGTGGTAGCCTGCTTCATTTTGTTGTCATCGACCGGTTTCGGGCGTTTGTCAGACAGTGTATAAATCTACTGAGTCAGTGTATAAACTGAATTTGCTCTGTGCAATCTGGGTTATTACACTGTCTGACAAACGCATCCTGAAGATGGGCGAACGCCCGAAACCGGTCGATGACTACAGAATGAAGCAGGCTACCACGGAAAATGTCTTTGATGCTTTCCAGCTCTGCGGAACCAACCACCCCATATATTTGAAATTTAACGCCGCCAAACTAAAATCTTTTTTTTTTTAATGTTGTTAGACAAAAATGATCGGTTTATATCTGTGCAATTACCATTCCAAATCTTACAATCATTTTACATAATTCCAAAAAACCTCACAATACCTATTGTGTAAAGTTTGCATTTCCGGTTATCTGATTTTCTTCAGATTTAATTCTAGCAATGCCTTTAATTTATTTTAATATTATTTAACCGATGGAATTATACATTTCATTGTAGTAGTCCTTTAGACGTAAGCATTAAGCTACTGTTGCCTCAGAACCCTCCAGATGTTCGCAGGGGAATCTGTTGCATGCAGTTACTTGAGGAGTAGCGACCCAACGGGTTACCACAGCTCAGTACTCCATGCATTCCATCAGAACAATAAACAATACACTTTAACTACATAAACTCTACTCTTTCCAGACAAGGACAAACACAGTAAACAAACTACGGTCTCCACCCATAAGCCAATCGAGAAAGAAGGGATTAGCTCAGTGATAGTGCGCTGGACTAGCAACGGGAGATCCCGGGTTCGAATCCAGCATGCCGCCTTAGATTTTCTCTTCCTACAAGCCTCTACAACTTATTGTCCGGTGATGGGCAGTATTGTCTGTAGCTCGAGAACACTGATTGGATGCCGGCAGTGCACTGAGAAGGCTCCGGGGGGCACAATAGATCTTTCAGGTCGCAGGGCAATAATCTCCTACAACAATCTACAGCCCCCCAAAAAATCTACTTACCTGGCAAAAGTTTCAAATAAAAAGGAATAGGCATATATATCTAATATATATATATAAGTAGATTGTGTAAGTATACAAAATTTAAAGAAAATCGTTGGAACCGTTTTCGAGAAAATCATTCAGTAAAGCTAGTATTTCCGGTAGTTGAATTTTGCTCGAAACCTTCGTGTCTTATGCGATAATAATGCTTACTATGGAATTTCAAGATTGGTAATACTTAATGCGACTTTTCATTTTAGTGATAATTTATTCACGCACACACACGACTTATAACGTGTATTTCCGGTAAAAACTTAATGTCGAGAATTTGTCAGGAACGCAATACTTCCTATTACTATAAGTAAAAGAAAATTTAAGAACCGATTGATTGGAAATTATTTTTAAGATTATTTCAAACTTGGAGTGCTATCAATGCTTTTAATATACATTAATATTATATAGCTGGCAGAACCGTACATTGTACTAAACTGGCACTTTGAAGGTTAACCTAAACTAAGGAACCTCTAAGTAAGAGGAACCTTCTGCACAACCTTTCGAAAATACATTTTTTTTTTTTAGCAATGTTTATAATGTATGCAATTTACGTTTACTATTACTTATTTAATATTTTAGAAGTATTAAATGCTTTGCTGGAATCCAAGATCTGCTAAATGGAAATGCAAATTGAATATATAATATGTTTTGAATTTTATTTATTTATTTCTTTATTTTTTAAAATGGCTCCAACAATCTTCTTATACTTTGGAAGGCTAAGTATTCGCATATAAATCTATCAGTTTTATTTTGAAACGTTATTCCGGAAACTTGAAAACTATTGTTGCTAGAGGGGAGGGGGTGAGCTGCCGGAAGTCGAAAATTTTAAAACTGTAAAAAGTTAATAAGCATCATCCCCACCACCATCTTACATATGCGTAATAAAAGGCCAACCTAACTTTTGGTATAAATTCTAAGTTTGAAGAAAATTGGTCATTTTAGGTTTGTAATAATACTGCAGTAAAGAGACTATGATGAGATATCTGATGAGAAACAATAGATTCAGTACTAAAGTTATTTACACGACTTTATGTATATGGGTTGGCAACACTGTTGAGCAAACGTTCGTATTAAGTTCTGTAAATAAAGGTGCACAAGATTTTTTTGAATGAAATTTATTTTTTTTTTTTTGAGGTCTTTTTTTTATTATTTGTGAAGGTGAAAGAACTTAAAACTAAAGACGACACTTGAGGGAAGAAGCGTGACCTTCCTACTTTCCTCAACACCCCTCCCTAAACTCTATTTACTCCAAACAATCCTTCAAACAAAAATGATAGGTCAGTGTTATGTGTAGTATGTATAAGAAGTTCGATGAAACTATTTGGTATCTTTATTGAGAAAATCGCAGAACAAGGGGGACAGAAAATAATCGTTCAATTTTCTTCAAACACCGGAATTTTGGTAATCGATTTAATTGTAATTAATATTTTATAGACATGGCACTATCCTATAATCTAAAGAAATAACACTTAAAAATAAACCTAGCATTACCGCTATCCTAAAATCCCGCCAAAAGGAATTTTCGAATTAAAGTTGTACTTCATATATATTATATATATATATGCAATATATGGTAGCTGCTATACCATGTTTAAAAAAAAAATGTTTACAGCCAATATCCAAAATCTCTTCAGTATAGTGTTGCTTCCGGTTGACCGATTTTTGACCGGTTCCCTGGTGGTAGAATTTGAAACGAAATATCAGGTTTGAACACTCCCTACTTTTACGTTTTTTGCTTTTTCTTACCCGTTAATAAGAGAGGGAAGTATCGCGAGCTTGTTAAATTTTGGAAATTCAGTTTCCATGGGAAATACATGTTCTGAGGATCCTGAATTTAGCCATTAGGTGTGTAGGAGTGGTGTGAACAGAAAATCTTATAAAAAAGAGAAGTCACAGGAAGTCGCAGTCTTACTATTCCGTTTAGTTTATATCTGGCACAAAGGTTCCGGTCAAAATCTAGTATCAACCAGAAGTGCGACATTACTTAATTTCTGTTTTCTGTCATTGTTCTACAAAAAGGTGACTCTAACGATTTTCTTTAAACTTGGTATATGTTCTACACACACATAAATACAAATCAATTTTATTTGAACCATTTTCGCGGGTTTTTTTCTTTTTTTTATAAGATTTCTGGGGTAACAATAACGTTAAACTTTCCTCTAAAGTACCAGCTCAGAGGTACTTACTAAATGATTCAACCAATTATACTGTATAAATAGAAACTTAGCCGGAATTTGAAGGTAAATCGTTCAACCGGAAGCGCGATATTACAGAATAGGTTTGAGTTTTTTTGGAATTTTCTCGAAAACCACTATAAATATTTTTCTTAAAACTTGGAATGCTAATCGCACTTATAGAGACTTTTCTTTAGATTGTCATAGGGGATTATTGCACTACGACCTGGAAGATCTGTCATGCCCCCAGGAGCCTTCTAGGTGGACTGGCGGCCTCCGAGCAAGCTTTTCTAGCTGCAGGCAACACTGCCCATCACCGGACAGTGAGCTGTAGAGGCTCCTAGGAAGAGAAAAACTAAGAGCAGCCGGGACCTCAGCGTTCGCTAGTTCAGCGCGCTACCACTGAGCTAAACCTATCGTTCTCACTTGTGTACGGCCGGACACCCTGCTTGTATACTGTGCTTGTCCTTGTCTGTAAAACGTGGCGTGTGTGCAGTTTCTGTATATTGTATACTGTTCTGACAAAATGCATGGAGTACTGAGCTGTGGTAACCCGTGGGGTCACTACTCCCCAAGTAACTTCATGCAAAGGATACCACTTACGGGCAATCGCACATATCTAAAAGTATCACTTTTATTTGAAATTTTTTTTTTAAATAATTAATTTTTGGAGTTCTCTGGGATTTCAAATGTATTTGAGTTCCTTCAGCCTCTTTTGCAGTTACAACTATGTAATTACGTTCAAATGACAAGGGTTTCTACGTTAGAGCTTCGAAAAAAAAATCGCAAGTATAAAGAAAATAGCTTTAGAGGAAGTCGTGTGAGAGAGTTCCACACCAGTTCTGTTTAGTTATACTCACCCACGCACAGCAATTTGAAAATATCATTTTTGACATATATTTTCGGTGAAAACGCCATAATGAAAATATTACACGATTACAAATACTTCCCTCTTTTATCAGCAATGAGAAAACGTAATAATTTAATTTGTGGAATTTTTATGTTCAATAATAAAATTGTAAATAATGTTTTTGTGTAAGTAGGTAGCGGATTTATTGCACAGCTTAAGATAGTAATGGTGCAAAAGTTTATAATGTGTATGGCTAGTTTAATATAAATCAAGTGTCGCATTTTATTTTTAATGGCTTTAACTTTTTTTGGTCTGTGGTCGCCTTCTAGTTCTGCACTGCCATCGGTATAGAGTTTTTATTTTATTATACTGCAGGCACAAGTCTGTCTGCAGTTCAGAAAACATTTTAAACAGAGATACATATATATATTTTATATAATGTTACTAATCCAGATTTGAAGCATCCCATATCTTGTGAATAGACCCCGATATACCTCGCCAAATACCTCAATTCGTTTTAATAATTACTGCAATATTTAACATGATGTGCATTCTACAATTTAAATAGAATCTTATAATTGCTATGTTATTTTCTCGCTACATTATTTATAACTTTTATTATTATTTCTTCCGCTATTGAAAGAGGGGGGGAAATAGATTAAATTTAGAAGAAATTTATATATTCATACCGCTTGCAGTTGCTGATATTGATATTGATATACTGATATATATTTTTAAAAACAGCAAAAAAATACAACTGAGGGGTTTTTATTCCATGTTTACATACAAAGAGGTAAACAATAGTTTATTGACCCTTATTTATGCAATAACATTTCCATAATGTCATTTTTTTTTTTTTTTTATTGCTGTTAAGAGGAAGTATTGCGATCATGTTAAATTTTCAATATCGAGTTTTTCACCGGAAATAGACGTTTTAAAGATTCTCTGAGTCCGGTAAAAGTGGTTTTTATAAAATGGTTGGTGTGTGCGTAGGTACACCAACAACAAAGCTCAAAAACGAATAACCATAGAAAATTCAAACGACATATTCCGTTTTAGTTATCACCATGGATTGTAACAATAATTTGGCTGTCAAAGTTCCTCAACCGGAAGTACGACTTTACTAAATGGTTTATTTTCTTTTTTTTTTTACTTTTTTGCGTATTACTCGAAACTGGCTCCAACGATTTTCTTTCATATGTGGATGGGTCCGCAATGCTAGCGTTTGAAGTGAACTCTCTGCACGAAATGGATAGACTTACTCTGACGATGGATGAATATCTGAAACCGGTCAGGAACAGAATAAATATGCATGCTATTACGGATAAAATATCAGATTTTCTTTAGACTTAATATATCAATTACACAATTTAAGAGCTACAACTTTTATTTGAAACGTTCATTTAAGGCGGCTTTTATGGGAACGATAGAATTATATTTTCGATATAAAGTGCTATGTTCGTTGATTGTACGATTGTTATCTAAATAAAATAAATTAGAATTAAATGTGTTGCTAAAACTATCAGTTTTAAGAAAATCGTCGTTTGATCTGAAGTTCAACTGAACCGTTTTTATTTTTTTTAGATTTCTGCGATTACCTCCATAAAAACACGGACGAGTTTCATTACACTTTTAGTGTAGATTAACTATTTATACAGAGACGTTCACTTTTATTTTAAACTTTTTCAAGAATTCATTTAAGGCGTTTGGGGGGGGGGGGGGGAGAGTTGAGGTTGTGTTATATTTAAAAAAAAATAACAGCAAGTAAAAATTATAAGTTGGAAAAAAATGTGTCAATAACTGTAAATTGCAGAGTAAGAGAAAGTAATGTGTATTTCTCAAGTTCTTTATTTCCTCTTTGCAAAAATGGCGGATAATTCACTTGGCTGTTTTTATTTTTTACTTCTTTTTTTTTTTATATTTTAATAAAGAAATTACGTGATAGTAAATGGTTGATTTTTAATTTATTTATTTTATTTCTAGCACGTAGTTTATGTTGTAAATAATAACAAACAAACAAAAAATGAAAAAATTAAATAAAGGTGAGGACAACAATAAAATAAAAACGTGTCCACAAACAAACAAAAGGATTTTTGTTTTTTGTTTTTTTGTTGTTTTTTTTTTTTAAACACGCTATATTTAATAAACGTGCCATATCACAAAATATTATTGATATATTCTTTTATTTTGGATACATTGACTTTTTAGTTTTGGAGGCATTTTGATTAGCGTTTTAGTTGTTTGTTTAGTTCATTTCATTTTATTTGTTATTATTTGTTTAAGGGTGTGTATTGCAAGGATACAAATGTTAACTTCCATTTACCTTCCTCCTAGTGACAGGAAGTATTACGATCGCGGCAAATTTTCGAAATGAGTTTTCACCGGAAATAAATATTTTGTCCCCTCCCCTCCCCCCTCCCCCCACTGAGCACGATTAAATTTTGTTTTTAGCGAATTGTGTGTGTGTGTGAACAAAATATCACAAAAATGAAAAATTGCAGAATGCTCAAACTTGGTATACGGTTTAGGTTTTACAATCACCGTATCTGACGTTTCGGGTAAAAATCCATCAACCAGAAGTGCAATTTTACTGAATGTGTTTTTTTCCAATCCTTCCTGGATCTCTTTAAATTTCCTATAAGTTGTGAGAGAATAGCTTTCCTCTGAAGTACCATTTCCGTACAATGTACGACTCTGCCACCTTTATAATATTAATATACATTACAAACATTGCAAAGAATTCCAAAGTTGAAGAAAAATCGTGAACCCGGAAGCTCAATTTTATGGAATAGGTTTTTTTTTTTTTGTTTTAAAGGAATTTTCTCGAAACTCGAGACTAACTAAGTGCACAAATATCAACCTATCGCTATTTTTCTAGATTTCTCTCTGAAAAAAAAATTATTTTTAGTTGGTTCTTGATGAATCTGGGACAAATTAAAATTCAAATTTGTTTATACAAATATTATTAGGCTCGCTACAATGTTTCTCTCCCCATGTAATCATTCTCTACCTGCCTCTGTTGGTCAGTTTGGCACTTGGCCCTCCATCGTCTGTATGTTTAAGTTAGGACAAGTTTGCGAAAAATACAATTTTTTTTTTTTTTTTAAAGAAAGTCATGTAAGTGTTTCAAACCAGTGTTTTTAGTATCTTCTGTTGGGTACATCGAAATATTGCGTTAGAGCAGGGATGTCCAACGCACGCCCCAACAAACAGTTTTAAACTAATATAAATAAATAAATAACTTTATAATGCTTTTTTAATACTATATTTCATATATATTGGAGGTGTCTTTTGTCTCCAAGCAGTGAGGGGAAATATATCTCGGCTTGACGGTTAGTTTTATTTATGTTTTCAACAATAGTAAACATGTTCTTCAGTTTAAAGTTGTGTAGATGTTAACTGCCAATTTTCAAATACAACATATACAGCTACAATCTGACATTCAATTTAAAGATTGGACTTTATAAATCATATCATCCCAGAGATTAATTATCCTCCCTTCCCTAATTCTGCCTCACTCATGTCTTTGGTTTTTTGGCAACATCAACATTAAATAAGCAACTATTTTCAAGGATGAAGTAAACGAAGACTAAAATTACACTAGTTTTATGCTGCCCACTTTTACTTTTATAATGAAAATGTTTAAAATATTAATGAAGTTTATTACTTAGCAAAGTAAATTTTCCATAGCAGTAATCGCAAATGAATATTTGATTTAATACATTCTCTGTCTTAACCGGCTTTTCCTACTATGAATTGAATATAGCATTGGATATCAGAAAAATCATATTTTTACTCATGAGCTATCGCTAGTGTTTGTAATTTAAGTGTGATCCAAGAAAGTTATTCTTCTACCAATATGGCCCAGATAACCAACCCAAAAGAGGTGGGCCACCCCAGCGTTAGAGCCTTAAATCCAGAAATGAGTTTCTTCACTCAGTTTTTCCACAATAATTCTTGGTATATTGACCAAAACACGTAAAGTTAAATATAAAATTACATGATTTATAAATAGATGTATTTAGGGTTAATTTTGATTTGAAGGGCCACTAATATGAAGAGGCAGCAACTAAACAAGTTGTGCAGCAGCCGCACCAGCTAGTAGTAGTTCAGTATTAGTAGTTTGAAGGTAGCGCCGCGCTCTTGAGAGAGTGGGTACCCCTCCTAGTGGGAGGTAGTTCACACAGCCAAGATCAGTGCACTGACGTGGGAAAGGTACCTATTTCCAAGGCCACACGGCAACTTTTCACGTCTGTGTGTCTGTGTTTGTTATGTTCTCTCTCTTTCTTACTTACAGTTTCTGTGTATATATATCTCTCTTGCTTTCGTTCTGTCCTCTTCTTCCACTCCTTATTCTTCTTCTTGTTCCTTATTACAAGCTCTCACTTCCAAGAACACCTCGGCTCTTCTTCATACACACACACATACACACCATTCTCTCATCTACTTGTCTTTGTTCCCACCTTTATGTTCTGTTCTTCTTCATCCCCCACTTTCCTCCGTGTATTCTTCAAAGATAAGTTTCTCTCTCTCTCCATCTCCATCTTTATTTTCTATTTTTCTTCACTTCTCTCACTCCATATCGTCTTCTTCTATTTCTTTCTTAATAATAAACGTCATTTTCCCACTTCAAAGTAAAAACTGAAATTACGAACACTTCCTATTTTAATTTTCTATAGATTTCCATGAAAATTCTACTATCTTAGCAAATTTACTTATACTTTCTACTACTATTCTTGATTTCCATTGCAGACTTTTCCTTATCTTTTGTTTTTTATATCTACATACAAACAAATAATTTGTTTAAAATACCAAACTAATAACAAACGATTACTTTTGTTTGTAGCATTTACCCGGGGGAAATTGATTTTTATGTAGTTCTGCGGAATTTTGTAGCGTTAGATTTAAAATGTTATATTGTGTTGGTTCAGTGTTATTGCCGCTCTCTTCTGGAGTACATTGTAATTACCTTACTGCTGTCTGGCTAGGAACCTTGTTCTCCCACCATCATCATCTCTATCTTTATGTTGAAGCTACATTCATGTAAATATACATGACTGTTGCACCCCTGAGTGCAAAATAATGTTTGTTTATGTGAACAAAATATCTCAAAAGGGGTTCAATAATAGTTCAATAATAATATAATAATTTTTTTTTATATATTATAATTGATTTCAAAATTAATTAGAAATAAATAGATGGCCAAAATACGGAGTTTCAATAAAATTAGTAAACCGGAAGTGCCCTTTTACTGAACACTTTTTTCAGTTTTCGACGAATTTCATTAAATTTGGTACACAAAGTATAAAATTTGTTAATTATAATTTTGAGAACTGGAGTAAGAGAAAGTTATGCGAGTGTTTCACACATGATTTTAGGTATATATATAAAACAAAGTTGACATTTTAAACACGTCATTTAAATTAACATATAAGAAATATCATTTCTCAATTTGTCGTCCACTGTCAGCTGATGCTAATAATAAAACGAGCAAGAAAGCAAACCAATGAAGAAATTAGTTTTCAAAGTCGACGCCGTAATTAGAGATAGTACGAGAACAATAAAGCCGCTCTTTTCAGCGTTAACAAACCGTAAGACTTAATTATATACTTTTTTTTTTTACTAATTAATTGCTAAACTAATTTTTCTTTTTTACTAAGTAATTTTATTTATTATTCAATTATTTTTCAAGAACTCTGCTAATTTTGTTCAATAAAAACAAAAAAATCTTACACAACTTTCCCTTATTGTTGTAATTATCACAATTGTAATTGCTAAATTTTCTGGGAATGTGGAATGTTTGCCAAACGATTGGGCGTGCATCCCATGAAAATAAGGGCACTGGGCACGGTCTACCAGAACTCACTGTTCAGTCCACTGTTACGATCCCTTAGCACACATTCTAACAATATTTAAATATAAGCTAACTAACAGGGCCCCAAGATATCCTTAAAATCAATCTTCCGGAAAAATCTGTCAAAAAAAAGCGATTAGATTTATATCCGTGCATTTAGCTATTCAAATTTAAAGAAAATCCTTATTGTTAGAATAATGCCACACTTCCGGTTAAGTTTCAATCACATTCCATCTAATATAGAATTCTAGCAATGCTTTTTATTTTTTTGCCTTAAATTTTGTAGATAGTACAACCAATACATTGGTTCAGAATTGGTATTTTAGAGAAAACTAAAATGCTGCTCTCCTATTAAGTCCTAAACAATCATTTTTCTGAGAAAGATTTGTTGATGAGAAAATTTCAAAACCAGTTCAGTTAACACTGAAAAATCGATTCAGTAAAGTGAGGTAAATCCTGTTGACCTATTTTGGTCGAAACTTTATTCTTGCGATCTCTAATGACACACTTAAACGAAATATTGAATTCCAACTTTCTGTGCTTTTCCCGTTTATGAGCTAATGTTGATCATACATCATACGTATATACTGAACAATTTCTTTAAAAAAAATAAAACAATTTTTCGAACTCAATGGGTCCTCAAAATATGTATTTCTCCCTAAAAATTTTACACGATTGCAATACTTTCTCCTAAATCATTCAGCTAATGTACGTGTTAATAATTATATCATCAATAATATTATTGCAGTTATAAATATTTGAAAATATTTTTATTTCTAAACAATCGATTGGCCTTTCTTTTAAGAATTGCCAAATGTATTACATAACCTTTTACGTAGGTTTTATAACAGTAAATTGTTTTTCTATATAATTTATATATTTACAGTATTTCGAGTTGTTTACAAGTTCAAACTTGTTACCTTGGCAGATTCTTCAGTTCATTGTTCTAACTAAATTTGAAAAATTGCTTAAATAAATTGGTCTAATCCCTTTCACTTATTCTATGTTCCCTTCACTTAAACCCTGTAATCCCTAAAAATTCATTATTGTTTTAATTTATAGTTTTACTTTAATGAATGAACATTGTTTCAGAATAGGATTAAGTCTTACTAATAAATATAGTGTTTTCCAAAAATTACTATTTACTTTCTCGTGAGGTTGTTAAGATTTTTGTGAACATCATGACTGAAAGCCAATAATGGCAGCTAAATGTATCAGTCTTGCTCCTTTTTTTTCTGCTTCAGTAGAGAATCCGAAATACGAATGTTTTGGGCAAATTTTTTTTAAAGTATTTTCTAAGGAATTCTGAGGCGCTGTAACGCGGGCTTTTCTCTGATCTGCCAGTTCAGTTGAAATTTACGGTTCCACTAGTGCAGTCTGAAAATTCGCATTTTCCATTAAATCTATTTTCTTCGAATTTTTTTTTTAAACATACGTAATACGTCTCTGTATTTTATAGTTAGTAGAATCAAACAGCATTTTGAAATTGCATTTTAGTTGAAAATCGATTTATCACATGGAGAAATTTTTTTAAAAATTATAATGGGTTGTATACAAAAAAAATTACCATATTTCTAACTAAAGTAGTTCCATGGACTTAAAAACCCATCCACATACGACTGGTGTTAACATAGTATTAGATTAATCTTTAGACTGTATAGTGTTTCTATACATAAAATGTGTGCCTCCCACCCCCCGTCAGTTCAATTGTGACCTTGTTTAGAAAACCATGACAGTAACTTACGATATATTAATAATTTTATGTCCCTACGGAAAAAAAAACAATAGTGAATATCTGCTGAAGCTATGCGTGCTCTACGTGAGATCGGAGGCGAAGATAGAGAGAGTGTACTATTCGTCATTGGTTTCAAAATTTAATAGTCGAGATACGACCTTAGAAACAAAGACAGGTTCAGGGCAGCCATCATGTTCGTTGATGAGGTTTTATGGGAAGATGTCTAGTCAAATCAAATCCATCCACAAGTACTCGTGCAGTTGCTACAGAACTGGCAGTGTCTAAAGTCTCCGTTGCTGCTATCTCCACCCAATAAGAAAGGTAAAAAGGAGGTGTAGGTTAGTGCCGCATGATCTTACATCTGAACAGGGCGCCAGCAGAGTGGATACCTACCAATTTGTAGTAAGTGCAAGAGGGCAATTTGAGAAAAAGTCGATATTGTGCGTTTTCTGGAACTATAAAAGAGTAATTCATCACGAATTTTGTAGCCGATGGACTTTCCATGCATTCCCACCTTTCCTGCCAACACTAGATAGAATGTACTCAAAAATAGCCTGAGAACATTATCCAAAAATTGGTCAATCGCAAACAAGTTTCGTTCCAGCAAGATCATTCTCAGCCACACACTGTCCGACAGACTAAAGAAATAATTGAAAAACTTGATGATTATTTTATTTTGATTCTTGTACACCCATCCTATAGTCCAGACTTAGTGGTAGTTGGACGTTAAGCCCGCCTGAAAAAATAGGCATTACTTTACTTTTACTTTTTTTTTTTAGTCCAGACTTAGCTCCATCCGACTACCATTTCTTTCGGTCTATGGCACACTTTCTTTGCGAGACAAAATTGAATAACTTCACCGAAGTTGAAACTGGAGCGCAGAAGTTTTTTTATTCCAAAGCCAAGGAATAGTATCGGCGAAAGATCCAACAGCTGGCAGAAAAATGACCAACAACAGTCAATAACAATGTGCTACATTTCGAACCCGAAATAACATAAAAGATCTTTTATTGTACAAGATTGATCTTTTATTGTACCAGAACAATTGATCTTTTATCGTAAAACGGTCATTTATTTTTATTCGCCGTATTATTTATAAAATTTAGTTGGTCTTGCCATAAAGAAAGATAAAGGTTGATCATGTATACTTGAGTCTAAATGTGACTACGTCTCTCTCGCGACCAGAAAATTTAAAAAAAAATCGTAAAGGTGAACTTCCGGTGATGGATTTTTCGACCCGAAATTTCCGTCAGATGCGGTAATGGTACTAAAACGGAATATCAAGTTTGAACTTCCTGATTATTTTTTTTGTTGTGTTTTACACACGCGCAAAAAATGTATTTTTCTTACTAACGGGATCTCAAAAACATATATGTCCGGGTATTTAACCCAATTTTAAAAATTTGCACGATTGCATTACCTCTTCAAACAGTCGTAATAGAAAGTAAACATTATAATTATTTATTTATAACTTACAGAACTGCGGATAGATTTTTATCTATAATCGTCGTCAGCCTGTTTTATGTCCGAAAGTCTGTTCCTAATTCTGAATTTTATTAGGTTGTATGGAAATCTGGGAAGTGTCCCATTTTTTATTCATTTCCAGTTCGCTTCCGAAGCGATGAGTTAAGTATATTTTATTTTGATAAACCTACTGCAATAGTCATAGTGTAGAGTGCATATATAGAGGGTCTAAAAAATAGACATACAGAAGAGTCTGAAGCATTGTCATGTCAGTACCTGATTACCACGGCGTTTACTTGAGTTTGGAAGTACTGTCTTATTTCTACTGGTTCTTTTACAGATATAATTATTAGAAATTATACCTATTTATTAATTAATCGATCAGCTTTACTTTTAAGACTTGCTAAATGTATTATGTAACCTTAACGTAGGTTTCATAACAGTATTTTTTTCTTTTATTGTTTATTTCTGTATTACACTCTTGCGAATTGTTAAGACGCTGCTTCCTTTTCTTCCGGCCTGATTTAGTTTCAGCCTTTTGCCAATATTCAGATATTTGGTAAACATTTTGGAAATATTGATTACTATTTAATACACAATTTCTCTCGCTTTATCAGTGATGATTGCTATGGACTCTTTTAAGACGACCAAAGCCGCTGAATATAGTGAAACCTTTCTCTCAATTTCTTTCGCTGATTAACAATCATTAAAAAATTCCTCAGTCCAATAAAAAATAATAATAATAATTACGCTTTAACTAATTAATTGAATAATAATTAAAAACCTATACAATTAATTTATATTTATTTATTTATTTATGATTAAATGATACTAAAATCACATCTGTATATTATTAAATTATTAATGTGTTAATGATCTATGAAATAGTTATATGTATTTATAATTAAATAACTGTAAATCAGATTCAGTTAATTTGTTTGTAAGTTATTAATTAGTGTTAATTACTTTATTTTATTATTTCTAAGTTTCATAGAGTTAATTACTATATTGTTTCTTCTTTTTTTAAATATAATTGTTTGCAATTTTCTATCGTTCACTAGTTTTTACTTTCTCGAATTGTTCGTTTTTAGTGGCTGAAGTATTGCGAATAGATATCGAATTTTCCAATTAGTTATCTCCCAAAATACATGCTTTTATGTCCTCTGATTAGGAGGAAGGAAAGGTTTTTAACGATTATTCTGTATATCTAATTGTGTGTGTGTTTGTGATGAGTTACCAAAAATTTTCTAAGTTTGTATTTGACTGATTTTTTAGAGCCAAGAGAAGAAACAATTTATTTTAAACATTTCCAGTAGTGTTTTAGCTTTCCTCTAAAAGTACCGACTTCCATACAATGTATGCTTCTGCCAACTATATAATATCAATATACATAAGAGTCATTGGTAGAATTCGAAATTTTCAAGAAAATCGGTTAACCGGAAGTCTGACTTTACAATATAAATTTGTGGGGAGGGGAAGGATTTTATCGAATACGATTATAACGATTTCCTTTGAACTTGGAATGCTAAATGCACAGAAAATGTTTGTTCGAATATTGACGCCCACTTTTGAATATCAGAACAATTACCTCCACTATTGACTTAGATGGATACATTTACCTACCTTCAGTATCTCTGCAGTTATTGTTAGGGCAAAGCTAAATGAAAATATCCAAGCTTAAACTTGTCAGTTTTATATATGCTAACACCAAGAGAAAGTCGTGTGAGTGTTTCAAAGCAGCACATGTACAAAACATGTATTTCCGGTACATGATCCATATACGTCCTCTTACAACTGTAAATTAATTAAAAAAGAAAAAAAGAAGTAGAAAATTAAAGATTAATTATAAATATATAAACGTCTTATAATCAGGAGTAGTAAAGTTTGATGATGATGCGGTGTTAACTCTTCTCAGTACATTGTTATCTTATCAGCGCAGTGAATCAGCAATTTGGTCTTCTTATCACTTAGCTTTTGCTCGCTTATTAAAATAAAGAAAATAAAGACAACAACAAAAAAAATAATAATAATGAAATAGAATTATATTGCAATATACCTTTATTTTTTACTTATAAATATTTATTAATTGTCATTAAATTAATTGGCTTTTTTTTTTTAAATATCATTATCAATTTTTTTTAATTACTTTTATTCTTTTGTAGTCCGCTGCCTCATTTCTCTAGTTTGCAAATTAATTTTTATTGTTAAAAAATAAAAAAAAATTCCGATATGAAATACCCCCATTTTGACTTTCTCTTACTCCTCTGAATATAGTTATATATATAAAGTGACATTTTATTTAAATTTTGCTCATTTGTCGTAACATGAATATGGTGGGGGAGTGCCAAACTACTAACCCAGGCAAGTGTAGAAAATGATTACATTTGTAGAGAGCGCCAGTAATATTGCGTATATTTGAATTTTAACGTCTCAGATTCCTTAAAAATCATCTGAAAACTTCTTTCTTTTTTCTTTTTTTCAGAAAAATATTTACAAATAAAAGTGATAGGTTTATAAATCTGTGCAGTTAGGATTCCAAGTTTAAAGGAAATAGTCACTAGTCGTTTTTGGAGAAAATTACAAAAAAAAACTATTTTGTAAAATTACACTTCCGGTTAAACTATTTTCTTTCAAATTTGCCATTCTAGTAATACTTTTAATGCATATTAATTAATATTAGAGCTTGCAGAACCGTACATTGTTGTGAAGTGGTACATTAGAGGAAAACTAACGCTACTATCTCTCGAACTCTAAAAAAACAAACACTTTTCCTGGGAAAATAGTTCAAATAAATGTTATTCGTATTTATGTATGTATGTAGATAGGCGTGTGTTTACGAAGTTTAAAGAAAATCATTGGGAAATATTTTCGAGAAAATCTGTTAAAAAAAAAGTTCAGTAAAGTGGGAGTTCTTAGTTGATGGATTGTGTATACCAAGTTTCCAGCTTGTTGCGAGTTTTCGTTATTGAGGAGATAACACATCCACAGTACTCAGATTATTCGCTAAAAATTTTTTTTTTTTCATACTCAGCGGATCTCAAAACATGTATTTGTGGTGAAAAAAACAATTTTTGAAAAAGTTGTTACAATCAAAATACTTCCTGTTACTTGTGGGGGGAGTAAGGGAAACTAATAATAGAAAATAAGAAGTGAATTTAAAAGCTATTTATTACTAAAAGGTACAATTTAAATCCCCACTTTCTTTCATTTCAATTATTAAACTTCTAGTAATTTTGATTTTTCATCCTAATTGTAGCCATTTAAAAGTTTAGTATTAAATATTAAATATCGGCGTGGAGTTTTAGTGGAGAATGGAGGATGCTGCCATAAAATATAGCCACATCCAGGTAGAACCTTTTCCATAAAATTCAACAACTATCAAAGAGAAGAGAATAGCGTACAGGTCACCGATTAGCGGGAGTGGGCCACCGTTTTACAGGCTGAGGTTTATGCAATTCTTTGCTGTATTTTGGATGAGAGGGTGCGTAACTCTAATTTAAAAGGTGTTTGTATCTGCTCGGACAGCCAGGCTACGTTGCAGGTGCTTAGCTCATGTGCCTTCACTTCCAGATTGATGTTGGAATGTTCTAAAAGACTGGAAGATCTTTCTTCATTGAAGGATGTGCTTCTGGTCTGGGTTCCAGGTCATATGGGAATCTTTGGGAATGAGGAGGTGGATAGGTTTGCCAAATTAGGCGCCTCTCTCCCTTTCATTGGTCCAGAGCCTGCTGTTGGTGTGTCTTCTGGCACATGTTTGTCAGGCTTCCAGACGTGGATGATCTCACAGCACTCATCCTTATGGATTGTCGGCAGTCTAAGATGCTCATTGGGGGTCCGGACGGAGCTTTGAGTAGAGATCCGATGACTTTCACGGACCTCTCTCAAGCGTCTGGTTGGCTTCCTCACTGGGCATTGTGGCTTAAGGAGACATCTCTATACAATGGGACTCATGCCTGACCCCTTTTGTAGAGTTTGTGAGACGGAGGAGGAAACACCCATACATCTGGTGACGGATTGTTTGGGCTGTGAGGAGATTAGTTTTACGACCTTCGGCCGGAATAGGATATCGGTAGAGGATCTTAAGCTATGTCCTTTTAAGGTTTTGTTCCGATTAGTTCGCTCTGTGGTGAAACTTAGATGGGTAAAATCTGGGACTGGACTTTTGTTCCAGACCCAGTAGTTGTTATTCTTTAGGGGTAGCTATATGGTCCTAGGGAGGTTTGGATTGCGTAGGGTTTTGCCTTTCCCTTCCTTGAATAATAATAATAATAATGCGTACTGGTCTCCCACGCGGAGGACCCGGTCTGAGTCCAGCCTATGCTGCCCTTAGATTTTTTTCTTCCTTAGGAGCCTCTATAGCTCAGTGCCCGGTGACGGTCAGTGTTGCCTGTAACGAGAGAATACTGTCCGGAGGACAGCAGTGCACTGAGAAGGCTCCGGGCGCCAATGACCATAGATGTTGACGCTCCTTAAGTTTAAAAAAAAACTATAATTGATCATCATCTTATATTGCTGCTGTAAACAAAAGTTTCGTAAAATATCCAAGTTTAATTAAAAAAAAAAAAAAATTCACTCAATATTACAGTAAGAGGGTCACGTGAGGTTGCACACCAGATTTTTACTTTTTTTTTACTGCTGTAGCAGTGTATATTATGATTGTGTCACATTTTTCAAAATTTAATAGTTCAACGGAAGTATACATATAATATATACGTATCTTGAAGTCCTTGGAATACGAAAAAATATTTTTAAACGAATGGCGGTCTGTATGCGTTTTTGAACAAAATATTACGAAAAATGAAAAACAAAGGACTCATTCCATTTACTACATAACACCATTACATCTAATAAGAAAGTTTCGTCAAAATTCATCAACCGGAAGTGAGACTTTACTGAATTTTTCAGGGGAACATTTTTCCCCTAATAGTTTGTTTTAAGCATGTTCTGGAAGAAAGCTCTGTTAATACGCTTTTTCCGCTAAAGTGCAATACTAAAGGGTGATTGTTTCATACCAGAGGTTTTTTTTGTTAAATTTTTGACTCCTTATTTTCCTTATTAGCGAATTAAGTCGCGCAATGAATAGAAACCAATTCCACTTCCTTTTTCTTTTAACTTCCTCACTTTGTTCAAGCAATCCCTCACCTCTTCCACACCTTGTTCGATTGAATGAAATGACACGTTCCATAGTGCGTGCCCAAATTCGGATAAGTAAAGAAGCGGACAAAAAAACAGGAAATGGTTAATTAGTTTTTTTCGTCCAGTAGTAGAGGCTTTTTACAATAACAGGAACAAAGAAGTTCATGGAGTTTTAGAATATTGGAGGAGGGAAGAAGCAGCAATTAGACAGGTTAAGAGGCGTCAAATAGACATGTGCAGAGTGTACCAAGAGAAAGGACGTCGTATTTTGTCACAGTGTTGTTGTTGATGTGTCGTCATTGTTGTATACGCAACAATTGGTGCGTAGCCAGTTGTTCCAAAACAAGGTGCACACACTACCTTGTATCCCCAATCTACCAATTACATTTTAGACTTCTCGGTTTTTATTTTTAATATTATTAATTAATTTCTTTCAACCAGTTATAGTCAAATTAATTATAATTTATGTAAATAGGTGGTCATGTCATAGAGCTAAAGAAATATGAAAAGTATAACTTTTAATAAAAACTTTAAATTATCGCTACCGTAAAGGAACCAGCGCACAATAAATCTGTCGGCAGAAATGTCACCTATATATTAATTCTTTTACACTACATACATCAAGTTGAAATGTTATTTCTGGTTGAGAGAACAGCTATCCTGATCAACCAGCCACCTCCCCTTCCTGTAATCCAATTTATTCGAATTCTTATTTTTTTCTAACTTACAATATCTTTACTTTCTCTTACAGCTGGTAAGAGAAATTATTGCGATCGTATCAAATTTTCAAATTTGGTTTTCACCGGAAATACATGTTTTGAGGTCCCCTGAGTACGAAATATAGATTGTTGTAGGGGATTATTGCACTAACATCTGAAAGATCTATTGTACCCTGGAGCCTTCTCAGTGCACTACCGGCATCCAAGCATGCTCTCGAGCTACAGACAATACTGCCCATCACCGGACAATGAGTTGTAGAGGCTCCTAGGAAGAGAAAATCTAAGGGCAGCAGGCTGGATTCGAACCCGGGACAAACGCTTTGCTAGTCCAGCGCGCTACCGCTGAGCTAATCCCTTCCTTCTCCATTGGCTTACGCCAATTAACTAGGCACGGACACCCTAGTTTGTGTAGTGTGTTTGTCCTTGTCCGTAAAGATTAGAGTGTATGTAGTTTAAGTGCTTTGTTTACTGTTCTGACGAAGTGCATGGAGTGAGTACTGAGCTGTGGTAACCCGTGGGGTCGCTACTCCCCAAACAACTGCATGCACAGAAACCCCTTGCAGGTACCAAAGTCCCCCTGAGTAAAATAAAATTGTTTTATTCAATGGACTATGTGTGTGTATAAACAAAAATCTGTAAAAACAACACATCGCAGGAACCTGCAATTTGTTATTCCGTTTACATGCTATCACTGCATCTGACACGAAGGTTTCTGACAAAATCCATGTGCTACTTTACGAATGGTTTTTTTTTTTCAATTTTTTGCATTTCTTTGAAAACGACTCCAACGATTGCAAATTTGAAGAAAATCGCTTACCCAAAAGTTCGATTTTACAGAATAGGTTTTTGAGTTTGGGGGGGAGACTTTTTCTGGAAAACGTCTGCAACGATTTTCTTTAACTTGGAATGTAACTGCCCAGATAAAAAAAATCTATCACTTTTATTTGTAATATTTTTGGGTGGTGTATCATGAGAATGTGCAGGTGCTATCGTATTCTAGGCCCAATCATTTTATATATATAACTGTATAGAGGAGTAAGAGAAAGTCGTGTGAGATCTTACACCAGATTTTTTTACTTTCTCTTACTTCTTCCTAGTAAGGGAAATCATTATATCGTATCACATTTTCAATGTTAATTTGCACCGTAAATCGTGTTTCCAAGGTCTGCCTGATTCTTATTGAAACTTGCGTTTCCGTTTTGGCTTCCAACATAAAGATTTAACACAAAGATTTCGGTCAAAATCCGTCTGGAAATGTTCTTTCATGTTTTTCCACGATTTTTCGAAATTGAGTGAAACACTCATGCGACTTTCTTTTACTGCAATTTACACAATTATAATTGATAAATTGTTTTCCTAACTTATAAATTTTACTAAATACCTTGTAGCCTTAAATACTTTATGAGGGAGCATGACTTTCCAGCCCCATAGAAAATCTCTAGAAATTAATTTTTGCTCGGAATACTGTTTCAAGCAACACTGGTAGGTGTCAGTATCGTGTTTAGTATACCAAGTTTAATGAAACCTGTTGGTGTCTTTATGTAGAAAGTCGCAAAAAACTTTGGCACCGTATTTAATTTTAATTAATATTATGTAGTTGATTGAATGTTACAATAAACTGAAATGGTACTTAAGGGGAAAACTAGATTTTATGCGGGTTTTGATAGTGGTAGGACACTTTAAAAGTTCCCTTTTATTGAGGCAATCAAGATAATCCACCACCTCAATTAGTATATACGGTCTACGTCAACTGGAACTATATTCAGAATTCCGATTTTTATCCAGATTTATCAGTCAAAACCATGAGAATTGACTGTAATAGAATCTCGTATTATGAGTGTTGCCTATAGTTTTAGGAGACTTTATAAAGTTGCCAAAGTCAGTTTTCACTGGAAATATACGTTTTGAAATTCCATGAATATGAACAAAATGTTTTCAGCGAATATTCAGTATGTGTGCGAACAAAATCATTCAAAAAGGAAAAATCGCAGGAAGCGCAAAGCGCTAGGAATGATTGATTTGAAGGTTTGAGGTAATACCAGCGCTACTGACACGAACATTTCGGGCAAAAATCCATCAAACGGAAATGCGACTTCACTGATTTATTTTTACAAGGGAAACAGCTATTTCACAATTTTCTTGAAGAATTAGCTGTAACGATTTTATACATATAAACTTCGTATAACATCTACATACATAGCTAGATACCTTCCAGATTTTTTTTTTTTTTGTGCAACATTTTTCTAAGGAAAATTGAATATTCTCGAAAACGAGTGTAACGATTAAAATTTGAAACTTCCATTTCGTTATAAACCTGTCATTTTTGTCGTAAAATTTTTGTTGTTGATAATTCTGCGGAATTTCTGACGTAATCACATCTATTACCTGCAAAGGTAGGTAGTCGACCTCCCCTTGTCTTTTATATTGGTACAAATGATTAATATTTCAAATTAAATAAAAATTTGATATTTTATATATAATTGTATTAATCAGCAGTAAGAGAAAGTCGTGTGAGTGTTTCACACTTTTATTTTTTTCTATGTGGAAAGAAAATCGATAAAGTGGAAGGGGGTAAATTTTAAGTAGGGGTTTTTCAATAATTGTTTTCAAAACGTGTTCCTCGGAGTTTTTCCAAACACTTTTCTAGGATAAACAGATTTTTGGAGTGTTTTGTAAGAGGATAAGATGCTCTATAAGCCTTTATAGAGTCAATCAGAATAATTATGGGTCACCTGGTGATTGTGATGTACACGGTGTACAACAAAGGAATTATTTATCCTTGATTTCTTACATAAAAATCGTTAGAGTTTACGGAGAAGAGAGAGCGTCGTGTTATTATTGTTTAACACGAAATATTTTTTTTTTTTTTTTTTTTAAATTAGGGTGTTTGCTATTCCTTGGGTCGTCATATAAAACTCCTATGTTCCCAACTGGGACGTCCGGCAGTGGATTTATTTTCAGATTTATATTTTTTTTATCTATTTTATTTTTATTTTTAATTTATTTATTTTAATTTTTTTTTTTTCTACCTCATCAGATCCACCTGCTTGGCCCCGACGTATACACATAGACACGCACGCACACACACACCACACATATATATATATATATATATATATATCACATATACAGACATAACTATTCTATTTTAACTCAGGAAATACCCCCACCATTTTGGCCACGCACTATTCCGACACTCATACAGACGTGTGCCACACAGCCTTGTTCTGTATCGTGCTGTCTCATCTTTTAATCTTTATCTCTCCTACACTGTTGGCTGGCCTGTCTCACACTCTCTCTGTCACACCTTCCTCTACTGGTATACAATCCTCTCATTTCACTGGGTGGCCCCTCCCTAAAGTGTTCCATTATTAGTTTCACACTTCAACCCTCCACATGTTTGTTTACATTCCTCTTTATTTTTATTTATTTATTTATTATTATTTTTTTTTTTTACCATCTTCATCTTATTTTGTCATTCCTCTCCCCCCTCTAGGTAATTATTTTAAAGATTCTTTATTTAAAGTAGCCTGTAGATTACAATCAATGTTTCGAGCAACTATTGCGATCTTGTGATTTTTTAGGAATTCAATTTAATTCCGGAAATTTGTGTTTTAGGGTTTCGTGCACGTGAAAAATAAACTGGTGTGAAATATACACACGACATTTTCTCCCTCCAATTAGTACAATTTATGTAAACAAAGTTTCCTTAAAATTGCAATGTAAGGAACGTTCAGGTGGGTTGGCCATAAAATAGGATGGTAGGGATGGATTATACATGCATAAGGATCTATCTGATTGGACACACTATAGGCGCCATCTGTTAGCGGCAGATATTAATATTAACTTAGCGTCAGAAACTTTTATTATTTCCTGCACGGAATATCATCAAGTTTGATCTGCTCCGTATTTCCGGTGAAAACTCAATTCCAAAAATTTTTAACGTAGCGATTACTACCGTATCGCTTTTATTTGAAACGTTTTTCCGAAAACAAATGATTTTATTAATGTTTGGGAGGGGGGGCTTATCAGTTGAGTGTTTTATTAAATTGCCCTTTACAAGCCTTGTTGGTTGAAAGACAGAGTGCGGGCGCCTCATATTACTCACTCAGGTACAAATGTATAAACCCAACCACTTCTTTTTTTTGTGGCCAGCTCAACTAAACTTTTGTAAACATTTAATTTTTTAATGAACACTGGTATATAAATTGCACGAACAGCTGCAGTAATAGAAAGTCGGGTAAGTATTAACAAGTAAGAGAATAAAGTTCCCATATTGATAAGATGAATTTTTGGCGCCATATTAGTGTCCACTATAAGTTTACCGCCGATTATATATATGTATATATATCTTTGTATATATGACAATCGGGTGGTATGAAAGAGGGGAGGCGCTTCTTTGTGGGATAATAGAGCGCCGGCCAAAACATTACAACGATGATTACATATCTTCCCCCACTAGTTATCTCTCATAGAAGTTGAAGTGGGGAGTGAGAGAGTGAGTTCAGTGTATGCCTGTGGACCCCAGGTGAGCCTAAAGACTAACCGGACTGTATGATAGTCAACTATTTCTAATCGCCGCTCTCTTACTCTGTCACACTCTCTCTCTGGCGGCCCCGTCGCTAGAAATAGTGTGTGACAGAGTGTGTGTGTGTAGCCCCACAGGCCTATTGCTCTTTATATATATATATACTGATATTCACTCATATGTTATATACATACATACAAACTCGCACATTTTCGTCTGTACTGATTCCACATTGCTTTTCTCGTGTCATCTTCTCTTGTAACATTCATGTAATTTTAATAATTAATTAAGTCACTGTCATTAGCTTCATAATAACTTTAGCATTTGATTTTGAATTTATTATAATTTTATTAGTTACATCGCCGTTGCCCAAAGGAAATCCTTTTGCCCTAAATATCTCAAAAAAAAATACTTTCCCGGAAAAATGTTTCAAATTAAAGTGATAATGCAGTTAGCATTTTCAGAAAAATCCCCCCCCCCCCCCAACTCAGAAATTTAATTCAGTAAAAACGCACTTCCCGGTTAACTGATTTTTCTTCAAAACTAGAATTCTAGCAATGAATTGTAATATTCCTTCAATAGAGAGGAAACTGAACATTACCCGGAAGTAGCATTTTTCGAGAAATGGCATAACTTTATTGCAGTTTCTTAGAACTCTTCAAACTAGATCTTTATGGCCTATCAATATCCAAGTTTGAGTTTTTCTTAGAATTCACACACACACACGAATGATAACAGTAAGAGAAAGTAAAACTGCTCATTTGAGAATGTATTGAATACGAGAAGATAATTAGAAATTGAATTTGCACCGGAAATACGTGTATTCATTTTTAGAAATTGACAATAAGTACGAGTGTGTGTGTGTGTGTGTGTGTGTGTGTGTGTGTGTTTGTTTACAGTATGACTGACAAATTCAAAATCGCAAAAAGTTCAAACTTGATTCTTCATTTAGATGCTATCAAGGCATTCGGCAATAAGGATTTAATACAAATCGCCCAACCGGAAGTAGTACTTTAAACATTGTTCACACTATATACTACAAAATTTTTATTTTTTCCGGGAAAAAAACCATTTTATGGTTCTGGAAGTTTTCTTCCTAGGAGTCCTCTACAGCTCACTGTCCGGTGATGGACAGTGTTGTCTGTAACGAGAGCACACTGTGCGGAGACCGGCAGTGCACTGAGAAGGCTCTGGACACCAATCAATGTCCACAGAGTTAAGGAGCTTAAAATACAAAAAAAAAAAAAAAGATTCTAAAACTTTAATAAGAATTACTACTTTCGGTTGGGCGAATTGTATTAAATCCTTATTGCTGAATGCCTTGATATAGCATCTAAATGAAGATAAATTTTGTATTGCGATCGTGCCAGATTTTCGAAATTGACTGTTCATCAGAAATACATTTTTTGGGGAACCCTGAATACGAAAAAAAATGTTTTTAGCAAATGGTCAATTTGTGAGTATGTGAATGTGCATATCTAAACAGAATATCTCAAAAACGATAAGTCGCAGGAAGCTCAAACTTGGTACCGCAACAGACACAAAGATTTCGGGCAAAATCCATCAACCGGAAGTGCGTCTTTACAACTTAATTTACTATTTAGTCACCTATCACTTTTATTATTTGAAACTTTTCCCCAAGAAAATTGATTTTAGAGATTTCTAGGGGGTTTGTGACGTTAAATTTCAAATTTGATGTAGGTTTGATCGATGATTACTGACGCAGTCTTCTGGACTTCAGTGTAATCAGATTAACTGTTACCTGCCTTTTACTTTTGTTTTTTGTTTTTATTTACACCAAAGCTTTTTTAAATGTGGGTTTTAGAAGTGATAGGAAGTCTTGTTTCATTAAAACTGTCCCTTTGGTAGTTCAGGTTCTCCTACTACTAACCCAACAAAACATTTATAAAACTATCATGTTTGAAAAATATTGTTAATTGTAACTTTCAAGTGTCGGTAAGTTCTTCCCTATCTCCCTTCCAACCTGTCAAAGCTGGTGTTCCGCAAGGCAGCATCTTAGGACCTTTATTATACACAGTATACACTGCAGACATTCCAACCCATCCTGAAACAGTTATTTCTTCATTCGCAGACGTTACAGCCATCCTTTCTATCCATACTGGCCCAGTAATATCTCATAGACAGCTACAGAACCATCTATCATCTCTTGAAACATGGTTCAAAACTTGGAGAGTCAAACTGAACGAAAACAAATGCCAGCATGTCACATTTACCCTTCGACACATTACCTCTCCACCAATATACTATAACAGTATCCCATTACCTGCTGCTGATGTTGTCCGCTATCTTGGGCTTTATATTGACAAACGACTTACATGGAACCCACATACACGACTCAAAAGAAAAGAACTGAACATACGATTCAGACTACTGAAAAGACTTCTGGACTACAGATCGAAACTCACACTACAAAATAAAAGACTCATCTACATAGCCATCTTAAAACCTGTTTGGGCCTACGGAATCGAACTGTGGGGTTCAACTAAGCATTCTAATCTTCAACGTATCCAGTCCCTGCAATCTAAAATCCTTAGAACCATTGTCAACGCTCCCTACTATGTCTCTAACAAAACAATCCACACAGACTTAGACATACCCTTCCTACAAGACTTTATCAAAGCACGATACAATAAATTCCACATGTCTTTATCCTCTTGTCTGTCGTCTTTCGTCCCGAACCCTCCCTGACAATCCTTCCCGACGCCTGAAACGTCAATGGCCACGAGACTTGCTCACAGAAGGTCACAGAAGAACACAGACAGAATATTGTGAACAACAAGAACACAGAAGATAACGAACATTAACAATAATTATTATGAGTGCTACCCACTGGGTAGTTGCTCCTCTCTTGTTTTATAATTGCCCACACATATTTACTTATGCCAACTATGCTGTTGTAAATAACAATAATAATAAAAAAAAATGGTAACTATGTATAATTTAGGAAGAAAATATCGTGTAACTGTTTCACACATGATTTTTTATTGTTTTTTATTTTTACCCGTTTGCTGGTGAACATGCAATGTTCCTTAACTTAATCGCAGTCATTATGTAATGGCGCTAATCATGAGAAACTGTTTTTTTTTTACTCTTTAGCCTACCTTCATATAACGGAAGTGCACTTCCGGATGAAACCGAAATACAAGACCCTCTACTTCTCAATTTCATTTATATCTTAATGAAATCCGCCAATTGAACCTTGTAATTGCACTATACAAATCAAGAAATAACAGTACGCAGTAACTTACTTAAAATTATACCCCATTACCTTGCATATCTCATTGTCTCTATTACATACAGTACTCTTCGGAACAAACTCTTTCCTTATTTCAATAAACAGCCGGATAAAGCTAATGTAAAATCGATAAGAAGAATTGAATATTCAACATAATTTATTAATGTTTTACATTTGTGCCGCATTACGATGATGTATAGCTCAGCACTTACCGTAATTAGAGAAATATCATCAGATTTTTCGAAAATATATTGCATCAGATTGGCATCGATAAAACCGTTAGCCAATCTGATTTCTAATATTCTTCCTTAACGAAAATGGTTAACGGTGACCTATGCATCTTATCAACCTGGCATTAACAAAGTAAACACGCTTGACGTTTTTGGTTCTAACCTTTTTGTTTGAAATTTAAATTTAAATATTATTATCCTGTAATTGATTATAAGTTAATTTTTTAATAACCGATTAGCAATGATCGAGAATTTATTAGAATATTAAACCTTATATCGGTCAAACCCGTTTTCAGGGCAAACTATTAGCCTTATAGTTCTGTCTAGTTCATCTCATAAACAAAGCACAGCTTCCAGTACTAAGATGTATCCTAGTTATTCTTGATTCTTCCCTTATCCTTACGACAGAGAGACCCGATATTTGAAGAAAAAAAATATCCGGTATGAAACACTCACACAACTTTCTCTTACACCTGTTAATACAGTAATATCTATCTTTCTTTGATGCAGCCCGATTAACAATCCCAAACATTTGGCTTGTGAAGTCTAAATATTTGTAAGCTTCTAACTGAACGTCGAGACAAAAAAACATTTTAGCGACAAAGTCACATACTTTATTAATATCTATGACTTTTTTTTTTTTATTATCAATTCCCTCAATGACGTACTTATACTAAGCTAGGCTGTTTTGTTACGTCATTGTATGAAATTATGTTTCCTCCCTTTCCCAATTGCAGACTTTGTGTATAGTGAAGCCATGTTATACAGTAACCAGTTGTACATATTTATGGTATTACAAGTGTTCTGGTTTTACCTATTATGTGTTATGTATTTTTCTTGTTTCACATAAATAACATATACTTACTTGTTGTCTTAATCAAAACATCACATCTCAGTTCTGTTTGTCTGTCTATCCATGGGACGCGGTGAAAGTTTTTCTATATATGCTAGTTATAATAGAATTACAATAAACTAGAAACTTTACAATTGTACCTATTTTGATTTTATTGTTGAATTTGTACTTTCTCAAGAAAGAAATATTGCGATGTTATAAACATTTTCAAAATTGTGTTTTTCATCAGTGTTTTGAAGTATATATATGTGTTAATAAGCAATTGGTGTGCATGTATGAAACAAAATATCTTAAAAATGAATATCGCTATGGCAGGAAGCTCAAACATTATGAGATACATCCGGTATTTTATCCGTCGTAGCATGCATATTGGTTTTGTTCCTGACCGGTTTCGGATATTCATCCATCGTCAGAGCAAATTCACCAAGTTCGTATAGAAAGTTCACTTCAACGAAATGTTTCTGTAGACTCACACTTGTTGGTTGTATATACAACTTGTTGCCACATATATACAACCAACAAGTGTGAGTCTACAGAAATATTTCGTTGAAGTGAACCCTCTACACGAACTTGGTGAATTTGCTCTGACGATGGATGAATATCCGAAACCGGTCAGGAACAAAACCAATATGCATGCTACGACGAATAAGATACCGGATGTTATCCAGCATTGCGGACCCAGCCACATTTTCAATTATGAGATACCTCCACCTTTTTTCTTTAAAGCTCATATACTACTGACTAACTGCACACATATAATTACCTTTCACATTTATAAATTGTGTTAACAGAAGTAAGATAAATTCGTGTTTGTTAAATCATTTTTTTATTGACCAAACTACTAATTTAAATGCTGACTGAAGATGACACTTTAGCATTCAAGATATTTTCCGTGATAGCCTGCTTCTTTTTGTGGTCATCGATCGGTTTCGGAGTTCGCCTATTATTATCAGGACGTTTTGTTAAAACAGTGCGATAACACAGACTTGCACAGAGCAAATTCAGTTTATACACTGTTTTTGGGAGTACTTTGTTAAGACCTAACTAAGTTAAGAGAGGGTTCGAAGATATGCAATGCTAACAAGATATATTACTTATTACCTACAACTTTTATGAATAGCATTTTTCCAAAAATAAAAAATAATTTTAGCTAGATCTATGGAATTTGTGGATTTAAATTTAAAATGTTATTTTGGGTTGGTTCAGTATTGTTTGTGCTCTCTTCTGGACTTCAGTGTAATCACTTTACTACCTACCAGTCTCAGTAGGGTACATACTTGGGGCCCTTATCATGTCTATATCTATTCGTAAAGTTTATAGAATTTTCATTTTATAAATAATTGTGTTAACAGCAATAAGAAAAAGTTGTGTGAGTGTTTCACACCAGTTTTTTTTAAAAATATGTTACTTTCATTTCAAAATTGGATTTAGTGTGTCCCAATGAGACTGAAGAAACTATCTTTTATAGTCCAAAAAACAAATTTTTCTTTTTTGAGAGAGATTTTTCTTAAGAATTCCATAATAAATGTTTGGTTCTAACAGATGGGAGATGCAATGTTGACGATTGTATAACTGTTGGGAAAGTAAACAAGCAATTTTTACCCCCTTACCGGGTCAAGCAGGTTAAGAGTTGCGTTTACCAAAATCACTGACGCGGGCTTTATACTAAGACCTTAGTCTTTTGCAATAGTCGCTGCAGCCTGATTCATCCTCATGGTGAAGTCTCTGGTGGTTTATCGTAATTCCAAAATGTTGTTAATTAGAGTAAATGATGTTACGTCATGCTTTTATTTCTTCTACGGGCTTTCCGTCCGCCTTATGTTTGTCATGTTGTCCGATCACTTTAGTAATATAATTAGAAGAAGATTCGCCTGGATTGGCGGCACTTTCCCTTAGTGACAATAACAATAGTAATATTAATAACGAATATGAACTTAAAAATCTCGTTAACTGACGTACACCTAAGCCAATTTAGTACGCCACGAAACGTTTGTTAATTAGAAGAAGAAATAGAAAAAAATCTTAGATAAGCGTACAATTATAATGATACGGTTGAATCAGTCACAATTCATTTAGAATTGTTAACCAGTAGCCAAGCCTAGGACTAGAGAATAGATAATCTCAAACTGGAACGTACGTATTGCAATCATAAAACATCATTCTCCACTAAAGTAAATCACTCAGAACAATTTAATTAACTTAAATTAGGCCGTAACCTAAATTTACTATAAACAACTCTTTTTTTTCTTCATTTTAATTAGTTCATGTGACATTCAATTGTTTGTCTTATCAGAAAATAAATGCTAAACGAAAAGCGGAAGTAGCATATTGAAAATGTACAATCTTATGTATGTGTCTAAAATTGGTGTCCCAGTTAGGAATTGAATATTTTAGAAAAACAATTTGGTATGAAACAATCATGCTACTTTCTCTTACCCTAAATTAATACAATTTAATCAAGAAATTTTCTTTTAAAATTGCAACGTTATAATGTTTAGTTTTGCTGGCCATAATAATGGTGGTGGGGGTTTCCCTTGCATACCTGAGCGACCTTATCAAACCAGTGGAGCGTTCTATATCAAAACCAACAAAGCTTGTACGATTTTTGTTCTCTTTTATTTATGCTCCCATTAGTGCGATAGCGCTGCAAGTAACAATACAAAAGAACTCTTGAGAGGATATCACGAGGCCATTGTCTTTTAAGACTTGTAGGACGGTAATCAAGAAAAGTTCGGGAAGACAGTGCTGAACTAGAAGATTTGTTTGTGACCGTAGATTAATATGGAATTTCCTGTAACGGGTTTGGGCAACTTGACCAATGAAAAGTATATTTAGGTTAGTGTGTGTAGTTGAAGACGTAAAAAGAAGCGTTTACAATGACACAGAAGATTCTGGATTGTAGGGATTGGATTCTTTGGAGATTTAAGCGTTTGATTGAACCCCCAAAGCTGTATTCCATATGCACAGATAGGCTTTAAAATAGATTTATAAATTAGTCTTGTGTTGTCCAGAGAGAGTTTAGTTGTTTAATAGTTTAGTTTAGTTTACCTGATTAGTTTACCTTTAGACTTCCCGAGGAGTTGTAGAAATATGCAAGTGACAGAAGTGAATGTTGATCGAGAGTTTGCTGGTTTGAATGCAGATAATCCTATCCCAGGGGCTGGGATATCGGGATTCTAGCAGAAATGCCAACGAACTTGATTAAGAGGCTAAACCTTTTCCGCCAATAGGCACAACTTATAATACAACCCTCTAGAATTGTTGTTACATTCACTTTCTCAATTTACGAAGTTTACACCGGAAATACATGTTTTTCCATTTAGGCACCACCATGGCATCCGAAACTTCGTCTAAATGTGTCAGCTGAAACTATTTTATTTTTTTGTCAGTTTTTGGTTATTCTCTCGAAAAGGCTCCAACGATTTCAATTTTCTTTAAAGATGGAAAACTTACTGAACAATAATAAACCTATTACACTTTCTTTTTTTTTTGCAAGAAAATTGTTTTTATGGGTGGTCTGCAGCAGCATGAGTAAGACTTAATTAACATAAAATTGCCATTACACGTTTTAACGTAGAAGACAGACGAGGGCGTTTCCTTACAGTATAGTCACCCACACAATTCCAAATCATCCACCCATCTTGCTTTTAGGTCTTTCTTTTTTTCATTACTTTCTCTTACTTCTGGTAAGAGGAAGTATTGAGATCGTGACAAATTTTTGAAACTTAGTTTTTCACCGGAAATACATATTTTGAGGTCCCCTGAGTAAGTAAAAAAAATGTTTTTAGCTACTGGTATGTATGTATATATATTTGTGTGTGTCTGTCTGTATTAAGAGGATATCTTAACAACAAAACATCGCAACAAATTCCACTTGATATTCCGTTTAGGCAATACCACCCCACCGTATTTATTAAGAATATTTCGGGCAAAATCTACCAAGCCAGAAGTGCGATTTTACTGAACTTTTTTGTTCAGTTTTCTCGCGATTTTATCGAGAACAACTACAATTTCCTTCAACCTTCTTATACTATCTACACACACATAAATACCTATCACTTTTATTTGTAAAGTGATTTTTTGGGGATTCTGTGTGAACAGTAGCGTTATGCTTTCCTTTAAAGTATCATTTCAGTGTAATGTATGGTTCTTATCACCTACATAATATTAATATACATTAGAAAAAATTGCTAGAATTTCAAATTTGAGGAAAATCGATTAACGAGGCGTGCAAATTTTTAGAAAAGGTTTTTGAATTTTTTGAAAACTTCTCGAAAATGGCTACAAAAAATTTTCCTTTAAACGTAGAATGCTATTCGCTTAGATATAAACCAATCACTTTTATTGCAAACATTTAGTCCAGGAAAATGGATTTTAGAGATTTCTGAGGAGTCTGTGACGTTAAATTTCAAATGTTATGTAGGTTTCATTATTGGTGATTGGTAGCGCAGTCTTCTTGAACTTCGGTGTAATCACATGAACTATTACTTCTCTTGTCTATAAGTATACGCACCATCTTTCCCTCTACGTATGCTGGACATACATAAAAAATTTCCAAGTTTAATGGTAGTATTAACTGCAGTAAGAGAAATAGTGTGAGTGACTGTTTTATAACTGAAAGTTTAAAATATAAACAATAGAAAATTGACCCCATGTGAGCTAAATATAATTAAAAAAAAAAAAAAAAACCTCTTATATAGCTGTAATATACAGTTTTTATTATAATGTAGAGTTTATTAGTTTTGTTAGTTTTGTAATTTTGTAATACACGTACTAATAATGATAATGATATAGCTATAGTTAGTATATAATGTTAGTTTTTATAATACGTAACTTTACAACATAACTACGTCATTATGTTACATATGATTACACTTTTACTTTCTACTGCAAACGATGTAACCAAAAAAAAAAATCTTTATTATTCACTTTATATATATTCACTGAGCCACAAAAAATGAGACAGTCAAGTTTCTTCATGAATAAATAACATTTATTGCAGCAATCACTTTTTTTTAAACAATTCGTTAAAAAAACTGCTAACTAATGCCTTGTAGTGTTAATTTTTTAGACTAACTCTTGATTTGGATTTATTTAAAAAATTAAAAAGATAAAGAACGAAAAAATTACCAAATCGACCGTCTGAAGAATCTAGAACAAATCGCGATTCATGAGTGAAGAGAACAGGTCCCATTGCTCTATAAGTGTCCAATGAAAATTGACAAGCTAACCTGCTTACACGATGATGATTCCTAGTTAGTGATGGCCCTGATGCTGGTCTTCAAGACTTCAGACCTATTTCTTGCAATTGTCTTCGAACAGTCTCAGAGATCACGGTAACTCCCCAAACTTGTAACAATGTATCTCTCCTTTTATCTCCTAGTTTTCAGTGTAATCTAATCACTAGCTGTAAGAAACCGATTGCTGCTTAGAACTGAAAGCGAAAGAAATTGTTCGCCTCGGTCTGCTGTGTTCCTTCTCCGACCACTTCCTTATCTCTGACTTTATTCACCAGTTTCCTTTAAAATGTACAATTGCTCGTTGAATCGCAGAACGTGATAGAACTAGACGTTCTGCCATGTTTCATATGCTATGTCCTCTCAACCGCAAGAGGAAAAGTTCGGACAGCATCCTCAACAGAAATGACCATTTTTCTGCTAATAAAGTTAGGCAAATAATGTAATATAATAAAAAAGTTATTATTTACGATATCTTTCCCATAATATCAGAAAGCCACACTAAATTAATTTCTACCTTATTCAGTTTTAATTCCAAGAAAGTTAAGAGCTTTTGTGATTTAAGCATTGGAAATAGCATTTATATTTGTTATAAATATAAATATACCAAAGCTACTACAAAGTACAGAGTTAATGTGATTTTCTGTAGAAAAATATAAGTGCCCTTTCTGATAATTAAGTACCGAAAAAATATAAGTACCCAACATTGCCTAACGCATCATTTTAATTTTCGTAAAATACACACTAAGCATGCCTCCGATCCCGATTTACTTATGCGATGTTCAAACCTACAGAAAAAAAAAATCTTGTGAAACACTCACTCACACGACTTCCTCATACTGCATAAAATACTGAATGTTTAGTTATAGTTATCCTCAATTTATTTGAATGTAAGAATCTAATATGCGTCTTTATTGATTTTGTTTTTCTTGAGCGCTCGAGATTTTCACAAAATTGTCTTTGGGGTTTGCTCAATGTTATTGGCACTATCTTCTTCAGTACAATATAATCCTTTTAACTACTAACTGCCTTGTACGCCTATTACCTCTATATTTATTGCTAGGACAAGTAAGACTAAATTTTCTTAGGTACACACGTACCCTAAAACATGTACTATAATGGAAATTTTGTATGATTTGACATTGGCCATTATCCTATCAAGGTAAAATAATGTTGACTGCAAGTATAATTTATCTTTTATTAGTTTACCTTGAATTATTATTATTGCTGTATGTATATATTTAATTCTTCTTTAATATTTATTAGTTTAAATATTAAATCAGTTGGCATGTCTCCACTTCCATAGCTGTTTAATATATTAAAGCAGAAATACCACTATCCAATGTTTTTTTTTTAATGAAGGTGTAGCAATTATTTATATATTAACACTGACTTTATTTATTAATATTGCCTACACGTTTTCCTTTATACTTCCACGGCTTACTAAATCATAATCGTGTGAAATTTATATTATTGCTGATCAGCTGATTTTAATGTTGTGTAAATAAAAAGGAAGGTTATATCAGTTTATAAATTTACTCTATAAAAAAATCGTGTCAAAATTTTCAAAATTGAGTTTTCATAGGGGAAATAGGTTTTAAGGTTTCCCAACTACCAAAAAAAAAAAAAATCTCGCGTAAAACACTTGCACGCGCAATACAATTTAGGAAAAAAAAATTTCTTTAGGAATATTTGACAAACGTCTCCAATAACCCCCCCTTAAATCAATTTATACAGAAGAATTTTTCTCAAATAAATGTGATTCTAACTATGCAGCAAGCATTTTTCCAGGTTTAAAGAAAATCGTTGAAAAACCGTTTTCGTGCAAATTCGAAAAAACTCAAGAAATAAAATTGCACTTCCGGTTAACCGATTTTCTTCAAATTTGGATTTCTATCAATGCTTCTAATATGTATAGTTGGTAAACTGTATGTTATATTTAAAATGGTACTCTAGAAGAAAGCGTATCGCAACTGTTCCCCCAAAACCCCATTTTCCCGGGAAAATGTTTTAAATAAAAGTAATAGATATGAGACCATATTATACAAAGACCTATCATACACCTATAACCTAGTTTTATTTTTATTCAAAATCCATCCAGCCGGAAGTGTAAATTTTACTTTTTTTACGAAAACAATTTTCTTTTTACTTCGCATACTATCATCACTTCATCACACACATATAACTACCATTTTTATTGTAAACAATTTTTTGAAAAAAATTATTTTTTGCATGGCTGTGGGGGAACGGTAGCGTTTTTGGTTATCCTTTAAAGTAGACTTCAGTACAATATACAGTTCTGTTACAGTGACAAAAAAAAAAATTGCTAGAATTCTAAATTCTGCTAGAAATTCTGTTAACCGGAAGTGTGACTTGTCATTGACATTAAATAGAAAACAATTAAATCTTGGGGGAAACCTAGGGGTGCTAGACCACCTGTTGATCACTTGCCACAAAGCAACATGTAAATTTAGTAAAATAGTCGATATTTCGTTTGCCCCCCACTCGCAACTCCTTTGGTCGCCCTCTATCAGGTGTTGTTAGCAACACGATGTACTATGATTCATCCGTCTACAATTTGTTTGGATAATGATGTTTAATAAAGAATTAAATAATTTTCAGTTACGTTATTTTTGTTGACAGTTATATTGTACTTAGTTGACATTCTCTCTTCGGAGCTGTAAAACGGAAGTTCCATCATAGGCGTGTTTTACACCAGATTTTTTGTTTTTACTTTCTCTTACTTACTCTAGAAGTACACCGAGGAAGTATTAAGATCGTGTCAAATTTTGAAAACTGATATGTTTTCACCGGAAATACGTGTTGATGTCCCCATAAAAATGAAACAATGTTTTTAGCGAATGGTCCTGTGATGTGTGTTTGTGTGTGTGTGTGTGCGAGAAGGCAAAGAAACTATTTCAGAAATGGAAAATCTAGGAAGCCCCGGATCTTGGTTTTAGATCAAACGGAAATGCGATTTATATGAATTTTTTTTTTTATTCAATTAATATTTTCGCGATTTTCTTTAAATTTCTTATACATCTACTTGTATAAATAACTACAACTTTTATTTGGAAGATTTTCCCCCGGGAAAACTGTTCTTTTGTTGGGTTCTGGTTGAACAACTGGTAGCGTAATGGATTCCTTTAAAGTGCCATTTCAGTAGCAATTTATGCTTTTACTAACTATGTTATATTTAATATACATTAGATACATTGATGGAATTCCGAATTTGAAGAAAATCGCGGGTTAACCGGAAGTGCGATTTTATAGAAGTAAGTTTTTGAGTTTTTTTTTTTTAATTTTCACGAAAACGTATATAACGATTTTCTTAAAAACTAAAAATCTCACTATATTTAAGAAAATAAATAAAAAATTGATTTTTGGGGGGTTTGGGGGGGTCCATTCTCTTAGTTTTAAATTTGAACTGCCGCTGCTACAAGGTATTGAGTCAGAGGGCGCCCCCAATCTCCAGTCAGGAATAACCACCTCTCCGACATTTTGTTTTGGTCAGCCCATCTGAACGTCTGTAAACTTAGTACTTAAATAAATATTTTTAAATTAAATTATATTAATTGGAGTAAGAGAACGTCGTGTTGTGTGTGTGGGTGTGTGTGTGTGTGTGTGTGTGTGTGTCAGACTTATTAAAAGAAATTCTACGAAACATATTTCGTAGAAAAATATTTGTATATTATAAATTAACGATAACGATTTCATTGTCGTTCGTTAACAGGCATTATATTTAGAAAAGATAATAGTTTGGTCATAAACTGGACAGTTTTAATTACTAAAATAAATGTTATCAACTTTATTAATTATATATATTTTAATGGAACTACCAAGAATATTATTTATAATTCATTGCCAATGTTATAAGAAGAATTTTGGTTGACAGTTAGTTGTTTGATAACATACAAGAATAAAGATTCAGATAATACAGAGTATCATAGTCCGCGTTATATAACATGTTACTTATTTATGATTAATAATAGTAATAGTCCACAAATAGAACCGTCTCATTTATAAAAATAAATAATAATTATACAAATCAATCTTATTACAAAAATTCAGTTTATTTATAGCTTAATTATGACGTCAGAATCCTCTTAACAAGAACAAATATTACAAACAAACAAACTTGCCTTGTGAAATACTCCACGATCTTTTCTCTCTTAATGCAATTATTCGCATAATTTTAATTTTTTTTTTTTTCAACTTCCACTGTTTATTGAAGTAAGTAAACCATATTCGTTGGCTTTAAATACTTTATAGCTGTCGATTATACGCGTTTATTTGATAGCGACATATGTCTCTACCCTTTGGCAAAACTTTATAATGACAGTTTAAATTTAGGCTTATCTCATTGGTCGTTTTCAAAAATCCCCCCCCCCCCCAATCAAAAAACCTATTCCGTAAAGTCGCACTTCCGATTACTCGTTTTTTTTTTCAAATTTGGAAACCTAACAATGCTTTCTAATGCAATGTCTACCAATATTATATATGTGGTAGAACCGTACATTGTGCTGAGGAGGTACTTTAAAGGAAAGCTTCTCCCTCCCTCCCCCCTAAATCAATTCCCAGGAAAATGTTTCAAAAAAAATATGATAGGCATTTATGTGTATAGATATACGACGAAGTTTAAAGAAAATATAAGATCCATCACAAAGGTTTTAGTGAAAAATACCCGTCTACCGGAAGTACTGCTTATTTTAATAAAAACATTTTCCCGTTCTACACGATTTGCTCAAAAATAGTCACAACATCGTTTTTAGATTTTTCATACTAATAGCTTAATTATGACGTCAGTATCCTCGCATACTATCAATTGATCCAACTATCAATTGAAAAGGGTTTTTTTTGTTTGTTTTTTTTTGAGCTACGATACACTTTTGAGGAACATTAAGTTTCATTTTAAGGTATCATTCAATAAAATTATGGTAGAAATTTTAAGATATGCATATTAAAGATACATTCTGTTCGTATGGACCATTGATGCTGTGTAATCTAGTTCTACGGCTATTAAAAAAAACAAAGAAATGGATCTTATCCTGACCTAAACACAAAGACGTCGATTATATATTATATATAAAAAATACATTTGTATTGTCTATTTAGTGGAAAGATATCTTCTTTTAATATAATGTATGCGGTTAGCGTGTGTTTGATGTCCTATTAGTTTGACAGACAAATTAAATAGAGATGGTCTGGAACACTAGCGCTTACTATGTCTAGTTTAGATAATTAACATACCTAACCAACATTGCTCGGCCAAGCGACTGTTTTGTTGAAGAGGACCTGTTTCTTCATCATCATCATCATCTTCTTCTTCTGCTTCTTCTTCTTGTTTACTAAAATTATCTCTAAACAAAACCCTCGACATGCCACTCCTTTTTTTTTATTCTCTCGCCAATTTATCCCTACCATTGTCAGTACTACGTCATCATCATTATATTCATCGAAGCTAGACATAGATAAAGATTATAGAAACTGATCAATAAATAAGTATAGAAACAATACAAAAAAATCAGTGATTGATTTACAGAAGAAACGAGAACGATCTAATTTTATTTGGAATGAAATTCCCCCTCTCTAAATCATAAAATTTTGATCATAGTCCAATAGGTTCTAGGAAGCAAATAACGGATTGACTTAGTCAGATGTTTCTTAGAAATTTGAATCATAGTTCGAAAGTTTTGAGGTCACTCGACGAAAGAAAAATCTAGCTTGAAATATCCACACGACTTTCTCAAACTGCTGTGGTTATAATTTTTTTTTATATTATAAAACAAAAGTTTGTATTTAAACAATAAATTTTACTCGTGTGTCCTAACATAAATATAGAATGGCGGGGGGAGGGACAAGTTCGTACCCAGACATATAGTGCAAGTGATTACATTGTAGTCCAGAAAAGAGTGCCAATAATATTGAATCATCACCATGTAGCTGCCTGAAATCAATATATTCAGAAAAATGTTGCAAATCGAGTGTTACTTTAAAAAACTTACAAACCTATTCTGTAAAGCCGGACATCCGGTTTTTTAACCTATTTTCTTCGAATTTGGAATTCTACCAATATTTTTAATTTTCAAAGGTCTCCGCGCATCCTCTATTGCGCAGCTTTGGTTTTTAATTATTAGGATGGTTTTGGCTAGTAGTATGGATAGAAAAATATCTCCAAGTAAACTTCACACAATTATAGAAATGTGAGAGAACTTCTGTAATAGTCACTTTAAAAGGGAACAGGGACATTTGAAGTTTACATTGGCAATACTGGGGTCGCGCCATGCATACAGTTTTTAAAGGCTTTTGTGAAGAAGGAGTTGGCCTGCCACCATGACGGGAGATTTCTTCAAAGAGATACACACACACACACACATACTGACAAATATATATATATATATATAATGTAAATATAGAAATTAGTGTTTTTTTGTTGTTTTTTTTTTTTAATCTGTTTGTGCATATGTGTTGGAAATTCATACGATGGCGCCTAACATGTTAGTTATGGTGATATATATGTATGGCTTTCTCACTCTTTCCTTCTTTCTGTTTGTGCGTATATTTGTGTCTTGGGCTCTCTTTGTACACAAAATGTAAAAAAAAAAGAAGAAAGAAATAAAACTTTTTCTTAGAAGATGGGTGTGTGTGTGTGTGTGTGTGTGTGTGCGCGTGAATGCGAGCACGTAAACTACATATATCGTAAATTGGTCGCCCCCCCAGTAAATAGTAAAAATAAATATTTTGCTCGCTACTAGTGGGCAATATTGTAAGTTTTCTTGTTTGTATTTCATTTTCCTAAGAGATGAGCTCAGTTTAGAGATTAACTATTTTGCGTTCTACTCTAATTATGAAGCTTAGAATATTTATTAATTATTCTTTTTTTTTTTTAACATATTAAACATAATTATTAAATATTAACATATTACTATCATATTAAAAAAAATATTTAACATATCTCTGAAGAAGAGTAGTTCCTGGATCCACAATCCTCGCCAGGACAGAATGGGTATACCGGTGACCTCAACCCCTTGGGGAAGGAGATCGATCCTGCTCCACAACAGACTTCAGCAGTCTGAGTAAAAAATACTCTTCTTCTTCTGCGCCAAATTCGAGGTGGACATAACTCCAAAGACGTCAATTTCTCAGACAATTAGGCTGTTCTATGAACCATCAGCTTGTAGCAGAGACTGGTGTGGGCATTCTCATGGAAATTAATAGCCAAAATAAGGTTTTCCTACTCTGATTACCCGGGAATTCAGGGTTGTAAGGACACCGAGGCGGCAGAACGCCTTGCCCGCGAAGGTTCCATAGGAACCCTTATTCGACCTGAACCCTTGTGTGCCATTGCAGATGTTTGTATCGTAATTGGGAGACCTCAAAGGCATTTCCGGTGAAAATTCAATTTTTCAAACTTTGACACGATCGCGATACTTCCTGTTACCAGCAGTATGAAAAAGTAACAGTAGCTACTACTGCAAGCATTAAACAGATAAACAGTTCTGTTTAATACAATTTTTTCCTCTTTTTTTTTACAGCCACTTGAAAGGAATTAATAATTTATCAGTATATATATTAAAAAAGTGATTTTATTCCAATTGCATTGAAGTTAATAATAATTTTTATTTATTTTTTTTTTAATTGTAATATATTATTTTCCTATATTGATTTAAACGATAAGAACTTTAATAATAATGCAATGAAGTAGGTACATATTGTTATATACGTAATATATAAATAAATTACATAATAATACATTAAGTATTGTAATCATTAATCAGGTCACTGATACATATTACATGTTCATTGCTCTCTTGTGATCCATTTATATATTGCTGTTTTAATATTTCGAAAAAATTAACAATACGATCGCTGTTTTAAAAGGAAATATTGTAATCGTGACGGAAATTTTTCAAAATTCTATGTTCATCGGAAAACATACATTTTCAGATTTCCACAATATGATAAAAAAAAAAAAACAGGTGTTAAACACTCATACGCCTTTCTCTTAGTGCAATTTTATTACTGACAGACAAATTTGCATCAAACATCGTTTTTACTGAACGTTAGTGGACTTCAATTTCTGTGGGTGAAACTAAATTTAAATCCACCAATTTTATTTTATTTTATTTTTTTTTTAAGGAAGGCACAACCTTATCCCTCTTACAAAACCCGCCTTAAATGCAGTTTCTCTAGAAAAAGTTACAAACAAAAGTGGTATGGTATAGTTAGTAGATAGATAGATAGATAGAAGCTTTTTATACATAAATATATATAATAGTAATATATAGAAGTGCCAATGTACATAAGCATTTTAATCTTCTTCCATGTTTATCTAGTGATTTTTAGGATAAGGCTAAGGAAACTATGTAGGGAAAAAGGGAAAAAACCTGCAACTTTAGGAAAGGATGTGTTTCAATCTTTCATGCCTATAATGTATGGGTAGGCTATAATGTAAGGTATAGGTGGCTATTGCGGCGTAGAGTTGATTGGAATGAAAGTCTAGAATAAAGAGGAATGTCAGGAGACCATTTTGGATGAAGAAAAACTAGCATTATGGAAGATTTTTAGGTCGGTATTGGTCGATATGAGTGTGTCGTTGGATTTTGTTCTGGATTATCTGAAGATTTTTAATGTTACTGTTAACTAGTCAGACACCAGGTGGAGGAAGCGTAGAGAAACATCGGTATGATGACCACTTTGTAAAGTGGGAGTTTGTTTTATTTTAAGTCATTTTTGAGTCACATTACAGTGACAAGAAGAGTAGTTTTATGGTCATTTTTCCAGAATTCACTTTGTCCACAATGTGGATCGTGAAGTTCAGTTTGTTGTACAGAGTTATTCCGAGATACTTGACACTGTTAGCACTGTTGGTATTGTTGTATTTAATTTGTCTTGTCGATTGTAGATTTATATTTAGTAAACAGTATGGCGTTAGTTTGGCATGATTTATTTTTAATTTCCCACTTAGTGCAGTTTTGTCACTTGGTTGAGTAACTAAAAGTCAATTGTAAGACTGTTAGTAATAGTTGATAATGTGCAAAAGCAACATCTTCATATATAGAGCTAGGTTGATGTAAGGAGATTTGGGAAGTGGATTAATGTAGGAGATTAATAGGGCGGGAATCTTGAGAAGTAGGCCTTTAATTTTTTAAGGTACCATTTTACTGAATAGTTTTACGAATTCCTCTAAAACTTAGTTTATCAAGTGCCCATGTAAACAGCAACAACTTCTATTTTAAACATTTTTCCGGGAAAATTCAATTCAGGAAGCTGTTGGTTAATGGGTGTGAGTTTTCATCTACAAGTACTGCTTCAGTTTATTATACAATTCTATCATCTAAATCTAAACAACGTTAATTAGAATCAAATATGTTGCCCAAATCCGAGTTGAAGAAAATCAGTTCTGTGTTTTAATCTATAAAAACACCGACGGATTTCATTAAACTTGGTATACTAACTACTCGTATATACAAGAGAACTATCACTTTTCTTTGAAACTTTGCCCCGAGAAAGAAAATTCATTTAAAGAAGTTGGGGACCCGGTAGGTTATTGCTTTCCTCAATCAAGTAATTTTATTAATTTTAGGGCCAATTTTGATTTTATGATCGAAGATAACAAAAAATTTAGTAAAAATGATAAATTTGAAGGAAATCGCCCTATGTAGACTGCCATAAGGGGAAGTCGTGTGAGTGATTGCTACAAGAGTTTCGTAATTTTCTGTGAAAAACATTTTAACGAGTTTCTTTTAATATCGTTTACTTAATATTATTGTTTGGAACATTTTCCCGAGGAAATCGATTTGTAGGGGGGATTGTTTAGGCAAAACGGTACCAGTTTGACTTCCCAGTAAACTAACATTTCATTTTAATACACGATTACAAATCTTTATAATATTAATATAATTTGAAATTGATTGTAAAATTACCAGATTTAAAGACGAATAATAAACGAAGATTTGGCCGAGTGAATTATCGAAAGTTGAGGAGGGTGGGCAAAGTTTTCATTAATGCAAGTTTGGCATAAAGTGAAAATATGTAAATATACCATAATGTGTCATCTACAACAAGAAATACAGTTTGCATGCGTATTGGTTTAATGAATGACCGAGGTAGAATGGGGAGGGTGGAAGAATTCTTTTTTTTTTTTTTTTTAAATGGTGCATTCACAGCCATTAATATCGAGTCAAAAAATAATATATCTGTAAAATGAATAATCACAGATTAATAATTAAGATATTAAACGTGAATTAAGTAAGTATGTATGTTAGCGCAAGAGTGTTATGTATATCAATGTGTGAACGAGCCGAGGCCGCATATATCTTTGAGGAGGAGAATAGCACGGAGTAGGAGTGTGAAGGGCGGGAACATTTAGGCGGGGGAGTTACCGCCGGCTATAAAATTGGCACTGGCGTCCAATATCTTTACCAACCATTTCCGGCCCGTCTTTTTATTATATATATATGTATATATATATTTTTTTTATCTGGCAAGATGTTGTTACGTGATGGAGATTTATCAATTTATCATTGAGATTGCTTTTAGAACTAAATTTTGCTGTTCAGTTAAGAGAGTAATTAGATTATGTTGTAATGATGACGCGTATTACTTTCTCTTACTCCTGGTAAAAGATGCGATCGTGTCAAAGTTTCAAAATTAAGTTTTTACCGGAAATACATGTTTTGAGCTTCCCTGAGGACGAAAAAACTGAGGAGAGAGTGAAAAAGAGAAGTCAGTACCTCAAAAAAAAAAGGAAAATCGCAGTCACCTCAAATTTGGTATTTCGTTTAGACATCGCATCTGACACGAATGTTTTGGGATAAAATCCATCAACCAGAAGTGTAACTCCATTGAAGATTTTTTTTCCTTTAGTTTTTCGCCACTTCCTCGAGGCCCCAACAATTTTCTGTAAACTTCCTGTGCAAACTGTCTAGCACATAAATACCTACCACTTTTATTTCAAATGTTTTCTGAAAATTTGATTGTTTGGAAGGTTCTGGGATAAATACACCTATAGCATATAATTGATAATACATTAGAAGGATTGATAGAATTTCATTATCAAATTTCAAGTTGAAAAAAAATCGGTTATCCGGATCTGCAACTATACACAATAGGATCTTTATTACTTTAGAGGAAATATGAACGCTACTATTCTCCTAAAACCCACAAAAAAGAAATTTTCTCTCGAGAATGTTTCAGTAGTTTAAAGAAAATCCGTTGGAGCTGTTTTCGAGTAAGTCGTGAAAATCGGGGGGAAAAAATTCAGTAATCCACACTTCCGGTTGATGGATTTGGTCCAAAATCTTCGTGTCAGACGCTGTGATAGTCCCTAAACGAAATAATAAGTCTAAACTTCCTGTGATTCTTCGTTTTTGAGGTATTTTGTTTACTCTCTCTCTCTCTCTCTCTGTCACACACGTACACCATTCGCTACGAACTTTTTTTCGTACTCAGAGAACCACGAAACATGTATTTCCGGTGGAAACTCAATTTCTAAAATTTGACACCATCGCTATACTTCCTCTTACGATGGGAGTAAGAGAAAGTAAAAATTATAATAATTGCTGTTAAAATAAGAATACGTGAACATTTATATGCAATGATTACTTGTTTATTAGGACATTAGCTCTGTCTAGCGGCCGACCGAACATCTTGCTACAACAGTACGTGTGTTTATATATATATATACAAAGTTTAAATCGCTTTCAAAATCATTACATCATTGTTGTTTATAGGGTGAACTTTCACGACGTGTTTGCACTGTTCAGCCTCACAACTATTATTCTTGCTGTTGTTTTTCATATTTTAACCGTTGCTGATGTTGTTCTTGATTAAATTATGACGTCAGAATATTGTTTTTGCAACACTTTTTTTTTTTTTTATTGCGTAAAACTAACTGTATGGATTTTATTCATGATTAGATAAAGTTTTGTGAATTGAATTGAATAATATTTTTCAAACAGCTGTTTAGGATTTTGTATCTTTGAATTTTTTTTTTTTTTTTTTCAGAAACAAGAAACTCTTTTTTTTTTATAATTTATTTATATTACTTTCTCTTACTCTGTATGAGGAAGTATTGCGATAGTGTCAAAGTTTCGAAATACCGGAAGTTTCGAGTTTTTATCGGAAATACATATTTTGAGGTGCCCGGAGTCGAAAAAAGGTTTAAGCGAATGGTTTGTGTATGCGTTGTAAACAATTATCCCAAAAACGAAATGTTTTGCAGGAAGCTCAAATTTGGAGAGATGATGCTGTGCCTTTCACGAACCTCTCTCAGGCATTTGATTGGACCCTTTACTCAGCATTCTGTTTAACCAGACACTTGTACGTAATGAGACTCATGCCAGACTCCTTTTTTAAAGTAAAGTGAAACCGAGGAAGAAACACCTATCCACTATTTTATGACAGATTGTTTGGGTTGTGAGGAAATTTGATGTCGGAACAGGATATCTTATGGAAGAGCTTAAGCCTATTTCTATGTTTAAGGTTATGGTCCGATTTGTTCGGACTGTGATGAATCTTAGGTGGGTTAGATCCCTAGGTCTAAGGGGTTTTTTTAAGGCCCGGTTAGTCGTTGTTTTTCTTTGGGGTAGCTATTGGGCTCAGTGGAGCTTTGGATAGTAATAAGCTCAAAATTGGTATTCCGTTCAGGTACCACACTCATTACGTTCAGGTACATTTTGATGCGAAGGTGTCGGCCAAAATCGGTTTATATCTGTGTTAATTAGTATTCTAAGTTTAAAGAATATCATTGCAGTAGTTTCGAGAAAATTCCAAAACACTGCAATATCTACTACTCTACAACGTCACACTTCCGGTTAACCGATTTTCCTATAAATTAAGTATTCTACCAATATTTCTACGGAATAACAATTATACGGGTGTAAGAATGATATATTATAGTGAAGTGGTAATGTAGGGAAAAGCTTAACGCTACTGCCCCCCCCCCCAGAACACTCCGAAAAATCACTTTTCCAGGAAAAATGTCTCAAATAAAAATGATAAATAATATCTGTGTTGATAATATACGAAGTTTATTAAAATTCATTTTAGCCATTTTTGAGAAAATTGCAATTAAAAACACTATAAAGTGGTGTAAAAGTGGTTGATAAATTTTCACCGAAACATTCGTGTCAGTTTTGCGGTTATGGTACCAAAACGAAATATCAAGCTTGTGTTTTTTTGCGCTTTTCGTTTTTGAAATATATCGTTCACACGATATTATCGATCATACGCTAAAATGAAGCATGAACTCAAATTTCAATTCCGAAAATTTGACCCAATCGCCCATAGCTTTCTATTATTACTAATAGGAATTAATAAATATTGATGTTTTTATAGAAAAGAAAATTGCTATTTTTAATATAGAAGATTTACCAAGAAGGTTTTACATCCTGTTTATAATATATATTAGGACGTCATTGAGCTAATTATTTCGTCATTATTAGAGAGAGTAGTTCGTGACAGTGTGAGCGAGAGAGTAGTGTAAAGGTGTGGTTTGTCTGTTATGTACTCAGCGCCATGGAGATTATTGTGTCCCTGGTGATGTGCTATTTGCAAACACACACTTACATACAAACACACAGCCCCTCTATCTGACTCACCTTTTATTAGAAGTTAGAAGGAAAGGCTGTTTTTGTAAAGGTCTCTTCACTGCTGGACGTCGCGTCTATTCCCGTATCTATCCAATATTTTTAAAACTAGATTTTTATAAAATTTAGTTAAATAAAATTAAAACTTTTCCAAACAGGTAATTTTACACTTTTGATCCTTTGTCTCCTCCCAGAATAAGAGGAAGTATTACGATCTGCACAAATTCTCGAGAATTGATTTTTCCCAGGAATTTAAGGTTTCTTAAATTACGAACAAAATGTTATTGTCTAATGGTCTGTTTGTAAATAAAATATCTCAAAAACGGAAATAGTATACTATCTATATAAATAATACCTTTAATTATTTATTTGGAACATTTTCCCGGTAAACTTTCACTTTTAATCAAATATTATTAAAAAAAAAAATATATTTTGGAGTGATTTTGGGAGTCTCTCAGTTACGTTTAAATTTAAACTGTCGCTACAAGGACTAGAGATAGACGGCGCTCGCAATATAGATATTTATAGTCCCTATCAGCTCTTCTTTTTTTTTATGACCACTCATCTAAATGTTTCTAAATATTGCGATTATAAAGAAAATTATTTAATTAAATTGGAGTAATAAAATTGAAGTCGTGTGAGTGTTTCTCAAGTCCTTGATTTACTTTTTTTACTTTTGTTCTTCTTGTTTACGACTGGGAGACTTTCAAAATCAGTTCCCTGATGAGGACTCGGTTCTCTATTCGAATGCTAAGACAAGAAAAATATAAAAAACTTAGAAATTAAGGACTGTGAATTCTCATAATTTTTCCCTAAAACAACTAATTTCATTTTCGTGAATAATTTTCGAAATTGTGTATTCACCTTAAGACCGCCTGAGTGCGGATAAACCAAGTTGAGAAATGATCTGGATAAGTATGTGCTAACAAAATTTCTCAAAAACTAAAAATCGCAAAAAAGTGCAATTTTGATATTTCATTTTAGTACCATAACCGCATTTGTGACCAGGCTGTGGGTACGAGTCTTTTCCGCCACACCACTCCCCTTCCTTCCCCTGAGTTGCTTCCTCCCCGTTCATCCCGTATCCTTGGAATCACTAAACAGCAATGTATGTGCCCACGTGCTCCCCTCCCCCATATTTCTATTACTTCTGTACGCTCGTCACTTTCGGTACCGTATCGTACGTATGTTCGTTCATCTAGTTGTAGTTTTGCCGTCTGCAAGCCCCGGCCCCATGTACCAAAAACTTGTAACAAACTGCTGTATACCTCATTCTATTATTTTACTCGCAAAAAAAAAAAATAGACTTCCTGTCTAAAAACCGGAAACTACGTACATACAGCATGGGTGGGGCCGGTAAATAACTGTTTTTTTATTTTTTAACTTTCTCTTACTGCTAAGTGAGGGCGAAATTTCACAAATAAATCTTCGGAAGCTCTTACTTGTCTTACTTACTCTTTTAAAATGTCATATCGTGTCAGATTTTCGAAATTGAGTGTTCACCGGAAATATTTGTTTTGAGGTCCCCTGAACATAAAAAAACATGTTTGTTTTTTTTTTTTTACTGAATGTTCCATGTTATGTTGTGTATGTGTAAACAAAAATCTCAAAAACGAAAAAATCGAGCAGAAGTTTAAACTTTTCCGCGTACGTACTACCAGTGCATTTGACATGAAGCTTTCTGGCGAAATCCATCAATCGGAAGTGCGACCACACAGAATGTTTTTCTTGATTTTTTTCTCGGAATCGGCTAGAACAATATAATGGAGTTGATGAGGAGAGAAATTTGGGTTGATTAATTAGACGAGATATGAAGACACTATTATAATATAGCTATAAGTCTACACAAACTGCACTGGACTTGTAATGATTTTATAAAATAAAATGGTGGGAGTAGAGATATGACACGATGATATGCCGCGATGCGATGTATGGTTGAATGTGATAGATAGATGTCTAGATCTCTCACAGGCTTATATACAGGTTCTCCCCACTCTAGCCTGCTTAAGTCAGAGAGTACCAGAGAGAGTCTGTTTTCTCTCGGTCGGGCTTGTGTTATCTCTCTTGCCGTTACAAACAATTTTCTTTAAACTTCGTATACTATCAATCCAGATAAATATCTATCACTTTATTTTGAATAATTTTTCCAAGATGAGAATTGATTTTTGGAGTTATTGTAGATGAGATGCAACGTTAAGCTTTAGTTAAAGTACCGCTTCAGTACAATGTATCGTTCTACCACCTGTACAATATTAAGATACCTTCAAAAAACATTGTTGGACTGGTGAGTTAGGTTTAAATTTAAGGAGTCATGATAAAGGGCGCTGATTATCCCAGCCCATGTCTCAATCAGAATTTTACTAGCTGCAATAAGAGAAAGTCTTGTGAGTGTTTCACGCCATATATATATATATATATATATTTCACTCCAGTAAATTATATGGAAACAATAGATCTAATATTCGACGTCAAAAAAAAAATTATCTTAGCTTTTAGTAACTATTTTGGGCGCTAGAGAATTTTTTAATAATGATGACGACAGATTTTTGTTTTGTTTTTGTTTTAAATGACATCATTGTTTTGGTTGGCTGTTTGGTGTCTATGAGACAGTTGTCTGCGCCGCCCTCACATTTACTTAAAAGATAATGAATTTTAATTGACATTTTGGATTCATTCCAAAACTTCTCATTTCATACTTGTCATATTCTTTCTTTGGATGTATGTTTTTCTTTCTGGTGTGTGTGTGTGTGTGTGTGTGTGTGTGTGTGTGTGTGTTTTTTGTTGTCCTTTTTATTTATTTTCTAACTTGTTATATTATATAAACAAATCTATATTAGCTTTATTAATTTAAATTTAGGTAGCAATGGCGGTGTTGATTTTGGAGGGGAGGACACCATGAAGAAAATTAACGGTTAGGGTGCACTCGCACACACTCTCTCTCATTACAACTGTTTCAATTATGATTACAAATTTTCTTAGAAATTAGAATTTTTACAGATTTAATCGGCCTCATTTTTACTTTCACTTAGCCCTTGCTAACAGGAAGTATTGTCATCGTGTCAAATTTTCTAAATTGAATGAGTTATCAATGTAAATATATATTTTGAGGTCCCTCTGAGTTTGTTCTAAACTCCGTTTTTTAGCGGATGAAGCTTTCGTCTAAGGTTCCATTTCAGTACAATATATCGTTCTACTACCTATATGCTCGTAATATTATGATACATTACATTACAAGTTCTAATGTCGGCAGTTGGTTCTAACTTCGGATAAAGGTGGTGGTAAAACTGGCCTAATTTTTTATTTACTTTTTCTTTTGCCATAAGTAAATGCGATTGTATCCACTTTTTGAAATTATGTTTTCTCCGAGAAAACATGTGTTGAGGTTTTTTTACAACCGCTGACGGGCTTAAAAAAAAAAAAAATCGGTCATGTATATTTGAGTTAGTATGTACGTGAGCACTTTTGATGATTAACAAAACTCAAAGACGAAAAAGTGCAAACTTTCGAAAGCTCAGACATTACATTCTGTTTTAGGTATCACCAAACATTTAACATTAAGTAAAAATTGGTTAAAATCTGTGTCTCTAAGTGATAGATTTATATTTTTGTGGTTAATATTCCAATAAGTTTAAAGGCAGTCGTTATAGTCGTTTCCTAGAACAGTCCAAAATATTCAAAACCATATTTCGTAAAGTCGCCCCCTTCCTTTTGAAGATTTTCTTCAAATTTGGAATCCGAGCAATATTTCTAATGTATATTATATAGGTGGCAGAACCTGTATTGTTTAGAAGGGGTACTTAAAGGAAACCTTAATTACTTACTTCTCCCCCCAGTATCCCCCACAAAAATTAATTTTCCAGGGGAATGTTTCAAAGAAAAGTGGTAGGTATTATAAATGCAGGCAGTATATGAAGTGGTACTACGAAGTATGAAGTTTGCTGTGGTAGTACTTAAACGGAGCTTACTATATATGGAGCTTCCTGTGGTTTTCCGTTTTTGAGCTATTTTGTTGGCACACTCACCATTTGATAGAAGCCTTTTTTTTCTCACTCAGGGGACCTGAGTCCAGTGAAATGTCAAAAATTTGACACGCTCACCTACTTCCTCTTCTTATCTTACCACATAATTCCTCTTTCACAGTAAAAGTGAAAACAAAGTGAAAACTCGAAGTTTGAAGGGGAAAAAAAAATTCTGCCTTTTTGTTCAAACTTCACGAATATTTTACCTTTCCTTGGCAGCTTTCTTTAACACTTCACACTGACTGAATTACAGAATCGTTCCGTTCTTCCACCTATTCTCACTTCTCTTGCAGCTGCCTCCTTCTTTAGTCTTCATCGCACGGCACTGGATATAATAACATTTCTGAGGTCAAAAAGCTAATTGGGAAGATATTCAGTATTAAAGGAAGGAGTTATTAGACTATGTTAGCCTTGATTGAATGTAATATTTAAAAAAAAAAAAACTCTGCACAATTTCATAGAATTCTGGTTTGGAACGTTATTATTTGGAAACGCTCAACAAAGTTACCTTAGTAACCAGGCGGACAGACGGATTGGTAACTTTTAATCATCCCGAGCGTCTTAATTCTTGAAACAGAAGTTCTGCCTTAAAGAACAGTATTAATTTTTTTTTTATGTGCATCGTATACAAAAAAAAAAATATTCACCAGGCTGTGGTAACTTTTTCCCTATGGTGGGAGAGGAAACTTATTTCCGTTCTCATACGCGTAATCCACAGCCTTCTTAATTATAGTAGTTTTAATATTGTTGAAAAAAAAAAAAATGGCGTCCCTCTTATAAGAACGCCATGTGACGCTACCAAGTGTTTATTAAGTTTGTTAAAGCGAACTTCAAACTTATCTCCTTATTTTATTAGATTAAGAATTTTACTTTAATGAAGGAATTTTCTTTGTGTTAAGGAAATTAGGCAAATGCCTAATTCAAAATAACAGAATACACTGTCTTTTTAGATTAGACAATTAACAAACCATAAAACCTGGGCGAAACACTCGAATGTCATTTTCTGACTGTATTTCTCATAGCTCTTAAATCATCCCAAGAGTGAAGCCGCTACATTATACGAGGAACCACTTACAGGGAGAGCCTATTCAGCTCCTTCAGAACTTTGCTCAAATCAATTTTTCCGGAGACAGCTGCAAATAAATCTAGTTTTTGTGATGTCAATTCAAATTTATGGAAAATATGAAGCAATTGTGTTATTCGAAAATTATGAAACTTTAGAATTATTGTCGAAAAATCTTTTCTGTAAAGTCAGGCTATATCGGTCAATGATTTTCTTCAAATTTGGTATTGGGTTAACATATTTAATATTCTATATTGCATTGTCAGTAGAATTGAGGGGAATTTCGAAATAGCACTTTATAAACGTTAAAGGCCTATATATGTGCTGCTAATATGCAAAGTTTAAAGAAAATCGTTAGCGCAGTTTTCGAGAAAATTGCAAAAAACTGAAAATAAAAGCATACAAAAACAGACATACACATACAGCACAACTGCGCGTTGCAGATCATTGGCAAACATATTTTTTTTTTCGTATTCTGAAGATCTCAGAACATGTAATTCCGATGAAATTTCATTCTTCTTCTTTTTTGAGCAAGCATTAATCCCCTCTTGGAGGGGTTCGCCTCCATCTAGCCTTCGAGCTGGGATCTCCAGCGGTCCCTGACTTTTGTGGTCTTCTTCCTTTCCGTATTTCTCGTTCCATTGCGCATGGGGCCTACACGTTTCTTTTTTCCACCTGTCGTATAAGTTAATCACTCTCTGCGTTCACTTGGTGTTGTCTCTATAGATGCTAAAACCATTGTAATTGATTGCAAACATTTCGATCGTTCACAGAATGTTTGACAGTCACTCTTTCCCATATTGCATAATTACTGCTTTAGTTTCTCCGCAGGTAAAAGTACCAGGGTGGCATTCACAGTTGATCCTAACTTTGAAGTCATTGTCCAGGATTTTCTGATCCATAGCTGAGTGTAATTTCAACAATGTTATGGATCATAGATAGATGGAAGTATACAGAGAGAAAAAGAAAATGATTAAGGAGGAAACTAAGGGAAAGAGAGAAGAAGGCCAGAGGTGCATGGAAATGGACGGTTTTTTGGTCTTCAGCAGATCCAAGGGGGCTTAAATGGTCATTTGTGAAGAGAATTGGATTAGATATTATAAGCGTTGAGTAATAGACAGGAAATTAAGTTCCGAAAACTTGACCTCTTAGAGGAAATATTGCAGAAAGAAAATAAATAAATAAAAAAAATCTGATGTGAAACACTTACACGACTTTCTCCTACTCTAATTAATACAATTTAATCAAGAAATTTTCTTTTAAATTCCTACGTAACAATGTTTAGTTGGGCTGGCTATAAAAATGGTGGTGGGATTTTACTTGCATACCTAAGCGGCCTTATGTGCAGCGCACTGAGTCAGAACTAGTAAAGTCGTATAAATTTAAATTTAAAATAATGACAGGCCTCCAATACCTCCACCTAAACTCAATTTTTTCAGAAAAATAATTCAAATAAAAGTAATCGTTTCTACTTATTATAATGGAGTTGATGAGGAGGGAAATTAGGTTAGATTAATTAGACGAGATATGAAGGCACTGTTATTATATTCTATAAGTTTACACAAAGTGCACTGGACTTGTAATGATTTTATAGAATAAAATGGTGGGAATAGAGATATGTCACGATGCGATGTATGGTTGAATGTGATAGATAGATGTCTAGATCTCTTACTGGTTTATATACAGGTTCTCCCCACTCTAGCCTGCTTAAGTCAGAGAGTACCAGAGAGAGTTTGTTTTCTCTCGGTCGGGCTTGGCTCTCTCTCTTGCCGTTACACTATGCAGCAAGCATTACAAGTTTAAAGGAAATCGTTGTAACCCAAGAATGGCCTTCCTCTGCTGCCGAAAACCTCTCTAAATCCCTCTCTACGCCGTCTTCCTACCAATGAGATGTTTGAAGCGGTACAGTTAAGTAAATAAGTGAATAGTTATTTCAACGGCCGATTCCAGGTATATAGGATAGATTACGACGGATTGTTAAATTTTTTTATCCGATCCCGCCTTCTGGGTAAGTCTTCAATTTTTGCGAAAATTCTGTATATTCCGGTAGCTTGGAGTATGAAAATTTATCAGTTAAATTTAAAAATTACATTGAGAGAAAATCTTGTTTGTATTTCATGTCAGATCTTTTTTCTGAGTAATTTTACAAATTGTTCATTTAAAGGCCATGTGCCAAACCAGCTGCTAATTGTTTATTCATTGGCACGTTTTCAGAATAATTTTGAAATATTCTCCATTATTGAGATCTAAATTACATGTTTTGGAAAAAATATATTTTATTTTGTTTATGATCTTTTTTTAACTTTCTCTTACTGCAGTAATAAGCGTAGAAATCGCTAAAAATTGAAGAAAAAAACATTCAATAAGTCGTACTTTTGCTTGATGGATTTAGACAAAAAAAAAAAACTTATTCTCACATGCGGTGATGTTACACAAACTGGAATATCATGTTTAAGCTTTCTGCGATTTTTCGTTTAAACGATATTTTGATGACACATAAACACAAACAGACCGTGGGCAAAAAAAAAAATCGTACTTAGGGGACCTCAGAACAGGTGTGTCTGGTGAAAAACTCGAATTTCCAATATTTGACATTCTTTCTCTGTTCTGCGTGTGAGTGTGTGTACGTAATAAAGAGAGAAGGACAGATTAATAATTTCAAGAAGCTTAAAACTTGTTATGAAAAATTGATTTTACAATTATTGTTTGCAGCTTCCTTCAGTCGTCGAACAGAGAGTTCTGTCTCTTTGAATTACAATTAAGTTTCGCCATCTGGTCGGAATTAAGCGGACCTAATCATTTATTAAAATTTCTGACATTCCATTAATTTTAGTATGTTTAAAAATGTAAATGTAATATTTTTTAGTATTTATCCTTGTTAATTGTGTGTACGTATGTAAAGTTCATGGAGCCTAATACTAAGGGCTCTGTAGAGTGTATAAACTTGGGTAGTTCAACGTTATCGTCGCCGGCGCGGTGCTATTAGTGGAGGTAGAGATAGTTACTAGTCTTCAACTAGTTTATAAATAACACCGTATGTATATATATATCTGTGGTGCGTGTCTGTGTGTCTGTTACTATGGGCCAGGCTATGTGTACGTGTCTTCTCGGCCACACCACTCCCCTTCCTTCCCCTGAGTTGCTTGCTCCCCGTTCTCCCCGCATCCTTGGAATCACTTAACAGCAATGTGTGTGCCCACGTGCTCTCACTCGCTCTTTCTCTCTCACCCCACAGTTCTATTAACTTTCGTACGTTCGTCACTTTCCGTACAGTCTCGTACGTATGTATGTCCGTCTAGTTGTAGTTTTGTCGTCTGCAAGGCCCCTGGCCCTCTGTACCATAAACATTTAACAAACTACTGTATACTTCACTCTTTTATTGTACTTGAAAAAAAACAAACCTAGACTTCCTGTCTATAAACCGGAAACTAAGTACTTACTGTGCATGGGTGTGGCCGGAGAAGAGATCACAGTTTTGTTCTTTGTTTTAACTTTCTCTTACTTGACTTCATAAATCTTGGGAAGCTCGTACTTGATGTTCTGTTTCTTAGTTAACCAGCAAGGGATCCGACAAAGTTCCGATCGCAAATCTTTAAACAGAATTACGATTCAACTGAATGTATTTTTTTCTCTTACGCTTTGCGATCGTGTGAACTTTTCGAAATTGACTTTTCAGCGGAAATACTTGTTTTAAGCTCCCCTTAACTTAACAGGAAAAAATGTTTTTAGCGAATGATTCTGCATGTGTGTGTGTGTGTGTGTGTGTGGTCTGTCTGTCTTAAGTGTGTTATGTATTAGTTTCGCCTATATTTATTCAACTAGCACCGCATTTGACTCGATGGTTTTGGGTGGGCAAAATCATCGATTGATGAATCGGTAGTGCAACCACGCAGAATGTTATTGTTATCAATTTTTTCTCGATTTTCTTCAAACTTCGTACACTACTATGTACATACATAAATACCTGTCACTTTTATTTATAACATTTTCCCAGGAAAATTGATTCTGTGAAAATTCTGAAGGAACAGCAAAGTTAAGCTTTTCTCTAAAGTACGACTACAGTAAAATGCATGGTTTTACCACCACATAATACTAATATACATTAAAGAGTTGTTAGAATTCCAAATTTGGTGGAAATTCGTTAACCGGAAGTGCTGCTTTACTGAAAAGGTTGTTTAGTTTTGTTTTTTTAATTTTCTCGAAAACTGCTACAACGAATTTGTTTAAACTTGGAATACTCTGTACATAGATACGATATATATTATTTTTACTTCATACTTTTCTGAAAAAATAGAATTTTAGCGCATAGTTTTAGGGGGTCTATCCACTTAGGTTTTAAATTGTAGTAGCTTTTGGTTAATAAATAAATTTTGGTAAATAAATTATTTATAGCTTTTTCGTTTTTGATAGAAGACGCTCCACAGAATTCAACTGAGAAATACAAGATATAAGGCCTACACCTTTTTTATATGGCCAGCACTAAACATTGAGAACGCCGTAATTTTAAAGAACTGTATCAATTGGAATACGAGTTCTGGTATTCACACCCCATTTTTTTATGTATTAATTTTGCTAACATTTATTCTATTATTTTAGTTATCAATTTTGTACATTAAATTGCTTCTAATAATAATAATAATAATAATAATAATAATAATAATAATAATACTTCATCACTTTCGAGCAGCACATCAATTTTTTGTCATTACAATGGCAAATCACTTGTTTAATGCGAATTTTTTGAATGACCTCATTTGAAGCGTAACATTCGTATAATATTGCTGTGTAAACATTACCGGTCAGACATCTTTTTCCAAGTTTTCTCTAAAAATCCGACACAAATGGGGTATGGCCATGAAATTTATAATATCTTTCTTTCTTTTTTAATTTTTGATGATTAGCTTGCAACATTTTCCTTGTCAACATTTTTTTTTTTTTGAGGACAATGAACTAAATAGCTTTTCCAGTTTAAAAGGAAAGTCTCCTTCGCAGTTACCAGGAGGCCATGACAGAATGGGCAATCTTTATCTGAATGTTTCGTGTCATATTTTTGAAATTGTATATGAAACGATGTAATTTAAGAAAAGAACAAAATCTCGAACAAAATGTTCGATCGAACATGAACACTACGTTTCGATATCTTCGTGGGATCCGACTAATAAGTACGTTTCGATAAAAATTGGTTGCAAGAATGTACAGACTTATTACCTTCTCTTACTCCTAGTAAGAGGAAGTATTGTAATCGTGTCAAATGTTCGATATTGAGTTTTCACCGGAAATTTCCGTTTTGGGGTCCCCTGAGTCCAAAAAAGTAGTTTTTAGCAAATGGTCTGTGTGTGTATCTGTGTGTGTGTGTGTGTGTGTGTGTGTGTGTGTGTGTGTGTGTGTATGTGAACAGCGTAGGTCAAAAACGAAAAATCGTATAAAGTTCAAACTTAATATTATTACGTTTAGGTATCACCATGGGATCTGACGGTGTGTTATGTGTCAATATTCCTCAACCGGAAGTACCACTTTACTAGTTGTTTTTTTAATTTTTTGCGATTTTCTCAAAAATGGCTCGTCGATTTTTCAAACTTGTATATGAACTACACATACTAAAGAGCTACAACTTTTATTTGAAACATTTCTCCAGGAAAATTCATTTAAGGGCACTTTTAGGGAGGGGTGGGTTAAGGTTTTCCATCTAAGTGCTCTTTGTCAGTTTTGTAGGAGACATAATTCTGTATCTAAATAATGTTAATTAGACTTAATCTGTTGTTGAATTCCGATATGAAAAAAATCAGATCACGCGTGAAAAGTGCGTTTGTTTCTTAAATGATTCTTTTCTCATTTTTTTTCGCGGTTTTCTCAAACATGGCTCCGAACGCTTTTCCTTGAAACTTCGCATACAAAATAAAAATGCAAAGATCTACTCTTTTATTTAACCATTTCCCTCTGGAAAACATTCATGTACGGGGCATTTAGGGAGGGGTGTTTGCAGCTTCCCCTAAAAAGTGGTATCATAGTTGGATTATACAATTCTATATCCCAAACAAAATTTAATTGAAATAAACGTGTTCCAAAATTCCCAAGTTTTAAGAAATAGTACACCGAAGTGCGCATTTACTGAAAAGTTTTGTCAGTTTTCGACGTATTTCATTAAATTTGGTACACAAACTATGTCATTTGTCAATTATAATTTTGAGAACAGGAGTAAGAGAAAGTTGTGTGAGTGTTTCACACCAGGTTTTTTTTCATTTAGTCGCAGTTTTTACTCTTTTTACTCCTTCGTACAAGAGTAATTGAATTTTCAACGGTAATACAAGTTTTGAGACTCCTTAATTAAGAAAAAGATATTTCTAGCGTATTTTCTGTGTGTGTTTGGACCAAATATTTCAACAAAGAAAAGTCGCAGGAAGCTCCAATTTGGTATTCCCTTTACGTACGTACTACCACTGCATCTCAGACGAAGTTTTGAGCAAATTCTCCACCGGAAGTGCAATTTTATTGATTTTTTTTTTCTTTCAGTTTTTCGCGATTTCCGCGAAAACGGTTTCACCTAAATACTATCGTCATTAAAGTTCGTACAGTATTTACAGACCTATATATTTATCACTTTTATTTGGAACATTTTCGCGGGAAAATTTGTTGTGTGGGATTCTGGGGGAAACAGTAGCGTCATACTTTCCTCTAATGTACCACTTCAGTTCTGTGGTTCTTATAAATATATAATATACGATTCAGTAGAAGCACTGTTAGAATTCCAAATTTGAAGAAAATTCGTTAAACCGGAAATGGAACATTATAGTAATAGATTTTTGAGTTTTATGGAATCTTCAAAGCGGCTGTAACGACTTCCTGTCTGAATGCTAATTGCACAGATATAAACTTACTCTTATTTTCAACATGTTTCCGAAAAAAAAAAATGCTTTTACGTACTTCTGTGAACACTGCGTTAAATTTCAATATTATTTGCGCCCTCTGTTGCAGTACAATGAAAATGTGTCGTCTTATATATAATTGCACTAACAGGAGTAAGAGAATTTATCACACCAGATTTTTTTTTCATTTCTCAAAAAGAAAAAAAAATATTTGAATGCTTATTTCCTGTAAATTATAGTAGGGAGTGCTCTTGAATTACATAGTTCAAATCTAATGAAGTGTAACGAATCGGTGTGAAGATCAACTGGTAGTGCTCCCGGTGAAGAAGGAAAAAAAGAAAGATGTTATTGGTGTTCAATACTGTCCTCATCCTGATTGTGTGGGAACTTGATTACATAATCTCTTCTGTCATAACTACGGAGGAGTAGGCGGGGAGTAGAGAGGGCAAACGATAAAAGAAAGAGATGATGGGGGGGGGGGATCGTCCTGTGTTCCTCGGTATGATTCCTTTCAACGTATCATCAACTCTTTCTGTTGGATAGATTGGATGAGGGAGGCTAGATAGGAGGTATATATGTATGTATAGACAGATTACATATGCAGTTAGTTAGTTGTATGCACTGTAGAGTACGTTTTCTAATTCCCCAAGGACGTTCTATGCCACCTTCCTGTCTACAACAGCTCGCACACGGGGCCGTTCAGTTCTCCTGTTATTATCTTTTTTTTTTATTTTTATTCTATTTCACCTTCTCTTTTCCCTAATCATATGCAAACACACATACATGAAGTTTGCATCCAGTTCTTTTACATCATTATCCATTTATTTATTCACAATTAACATTATTCCTCTCTATTATTACACTGTTATTGCAATCTCCCCCCTCCTTCTTTAATGATTATTTTTATCAGTGATTTTCCTTTCACCGTCGTCTAAAAAAAAATTAAAAAAAATCTTCAACTTTTATTTATTTTCATTAATTACCCCCTCTTCTCCTCCGTTCAGGAGAAGAAACACACAGTATGTGTTAATATGTTTTGCAATAGACATGATTATATTTTGAGATATTATTCTGTCAGATAACCTACAAGTAATTTGTACACCTTGAGAATGCTCGACCGGTTTTTATATTCGCCTACTGATTGGAAGTAGGTGTTTTTAGTTGTCAACTTCCTGTTTAATATTTAGTTATAACTTCCTAGTTATATCCATAACCAAAGATTATTGGATGCAATTCGCCACAGTGCTGAAAAACATCAAGAGATTTTTACCGTTTTCTTTATAACTCAGGGTTTCCCAGTAGAGGGACTTTATAGTTTCTTAGGAAGAATAGAGAAGTCTGAAGTACGTATTTCAGTATCTCAGTCGAGTACGCCATAAAATATTCCTGCTACATGTGCCGGTTCAAGGGACTTTCCGATATGACAAAGTTTTTCCCGCTCACTTTTGAATATCCCTTGATTTTCCTTTGACTATCCCGCTGTTTGGCGCCATAGACACATTGGACATTTGTCCAATTCTTAAAGTGTCATTGTCAACATTATTTATTGCCTGTCTGTTCATGATATTGTAAACTTTATTCTAAAATACAAATTTGTATTTTTTATTCCCTCTACCATAGTCAACGTAGTCCGCAATCTTGGGCTTCACATGGACTCACCTGAAACCCTCGCACACGAAAGTCGCAGAAAACTGAAAACAATTGTTTAGTAAAGACGCACTTCCGGTCATCCGATTTTCTACAAAGTCAGAACTTTCGCAACATATTTAATTCTAATTAATATTATATGGATGATAGGATCGTATAATAAATTAAAACAGCACTTTAATGGAAAGCATGAAACCAAACCCCTCCCCCAAAAGTACCGGTTAAATGAATTTTCTCAGAGAAAAGATGCAAGTGAAAGTTGTTGTTCTTTTTATGATCAGTTAATATACCAAGAAATTAGTTGGAACCGTTTTTTAGAAAATGTAGAAAAACTGAAAAATCCATTCACTAAGTGGGTGACCGATTTTGACTAAGAACTTATTGTCAGGTCCATTGTTGGAATTTAAAAGAAATATCAAGTTTGCACTTTCTACGATTTTCCGTTTTTGACCAAACGATACAGACTGGGGATCTCAAAACGTTTATTTCCAGTGAAAACTCGATATCGAAACTTTGACACAATTACCTGTAATACTTCCTCTTACTGGAGTAAGAGAATGTAAAAAATACTTGTGTTTCAAACTATAGATAACCATTAGTGATAAAATGGCAGAAAATTCCATCACAGAATCTGGGTAATATCTCTTGTTATTTTGTTTGTGTGTGTGTGTGTGTGTGTGTGTGTGTATTGGGGCACGTGTTCTGGGCGTTTGAGAAACAGAATGAACAGGAGAGAAGTTTATGAGAGAGAGGAAGTGAAGCCAAACAGAAACTCTCCTTGAAGGAAAAAACATCCGCTGTAGTGTTTGTTGCCAACATTTGCCTGTAAATCATCAACACTTGATAGTGTGGTAGTGGGAGCACTGTAACTACGAACGAGAAAGGGGCGGTGGTAGTGGTTGGTTGAGTTGGAAAGAAAATAGATTTCAGAATATCTACAATTCCTTATAAAGTTCATTCTATTAGTATTTACTGGTATTTATCCCTTAACTCCTACAGAAAAAAATACCACGATCGCGTCAATTTTCGAAATTTCATTTTCACAGGAAATACAAATTCCGAGGTCCCCTGAAAACGAAAACAAATGTATTAGCGAATGGTCTGTATGTGTGTGAGTGTGTGTACAGGAGAAAATATCTCAAATACGAAAATTGCCTGGAAGCTCAAACTTAGTATTCCGTTTAGGTACTAACATTGAATCTGACACGTAGATTTCTGCCAACGTCCGGTCAACTTCACTGAATTTTTTTTTTAATTTTTCGAGAAATTCTCGAAAATGGCTGCAACGATTTTCTTTAAACTTCGCATACTATACATTGTCCAGGAAATTGATTTTTCGGAGTGTTCTGAGGGAATAGTAGGGTTAAGCTTTTCGCTAAAGTACCACTTCAGAACAAAACATCGTTGTTCCACCTAAATAATGTAAGATACACTAGAAGTTTAGCTTACATTATAAATCGTTTTACCAGAAGTGCGATTTTGCAGAAATGTTTTCAAGGATTTTAGAATTTTCTCCAAAACGACTATAACGAATAGACATTTTGGGGTCCCCTGAATACGAAATTGTTGTACGAAAATTGTTGATAGTTCCTGTCTGAATTTTCACTGGGTCTATATTTTTTATTTTATTACTTTTCTTTGTTTATTTACTAATATTTCAAAAAAACTTCTGTCAGCTTTCCGGTATAGTTCTCTGGTCACAAACTTGTCAGCCAATCAGGAGTACGTTTTGATAACATTTAAGGTTTAGCCATCTAAGGTAAATCTAACTTTGGAGTAACTTAATTGTAAACAAGAAAAAATGGAGTTTTCTTTGTATTGTTACCATACAAAGGAAAAGAAACGTATAAAAGACTGGATAAAAGAAAAAAAGGTTCAGTGCCCTCATCAGATGTTACAAATGTAAACAACTAAACAACATGGAGGATGTGAGAACTAGGCAACAACATTGGCCCCACCCCTATTTTTTTTTTGTATTTTAAACATTTTCTGTTTATTTTTAAAAGTTGTTATTTTAAGAGGGGAAACAATTTGGGTAAACTGTTCTATTGTACTGAATCATTCATGATTTCAGCGCTCTTGAAGTGTGGCGCCCATTGTCTTATCTTTATGGACATTATGACGCATTAGTCATTGTTAATGCAAGAAAATCTGGTGTATAACACTCTTACGTCTTTCTCTTACTCATCTTAATAAATTTATAAATTTTCTTAAAATTTCAAATTTTGCACATTTATATTAACATAAATAATATAAATGTGTGGGTGGAAATAATGCCAATCTACCTACCAGCTGAGGCAGGTCGAGGAATGATTACATTGTAGAGAGCGCTAATAATAGAGGCCACTCACATTCCTCAGAACCACCAAAAAAAATTTTTTTTCAGAAAAATGTTGATAGGAATAATAGTGATTGGCTTATATCTGTGCAGTTAGTATACCAGGTTTAGGGGAAATCGTTATCTGATATATTATCCGTCGTAGCATGCATATTTATTTTGTTCCTGACTGGTTTGGGATTTCATCCATCATCAGAGTAAATCTATCCATTTCGTACAGAGAGTTCACTTGTTTTCATTTCACTCGACATTTGTGGTTTGTATAAGGTGTGTTTGAGGCTATAAGTTATGCTACTATGTGTATGTGTATTTAATGACAAAATGGAGTTATTATAAATTATGATTAGACTTTAGAAAATTGTGTATAATAAATAGCATGTTTTGAAGGATACTTTATAATTAAATTTTAATCGTGGTGTTAATTTTATCAAGTCATTTTTATAAGAACATTCAGTGTACATGCAGAGTAGTGAACATTCTCATGAGAAATTTCAAGAGTATACTATAGTAATAAGAATAGATAAAGTTTGAAGAAAGTCAGTGCAAAGTTTAAGGATAGTCAAAAGCTTGTAAAAATAATAAATAAATATGAAATCTAAGCAAGGTTAATACAAGAAAATATGTAGGTAAATTGATAGGTGAGAAGGTTGGCAGCAAACGTCAAATTCGAGATGATATTAAAATAAATAATAGAGAAAATCAAATGAATTCGTTTTTATTTATTATGCTTGCATTTAAATGATATTGATTTAGGTATAAATTACATTAAATATATGTTGCAAGAGATGTGGTGGCATTGTTACTTTCTCTTACTCCTAGTAACAGGAAGTATTGTAATCGTGTCAAATTTTCGATCGAGTTTTCACCGTAAATATCCGTTTTGAGGTCCCCTCAGTCCAAAAAAGTGGTTTTCAAATGGGGTGTGTGTGTGTGTGTGTGTGTATGTGATCAGCATAGCTCAAAAACGAAAAACCGTATAAAATTAAAACGTGATATTCCGTTTAGGTATCACCATGCGATCTGACAGTACGTTATCTGTCAAAATTCCTCAACCGGAAGTACCACTTTACTAGTTCGTTTTTTTACTCAAAAATGGCTCCGACGATTTTCTTCAAACTTGGCCTATCAACTACACATACAAAGAGTTACAACTTTTATTTGAGACATTTCTCTGGGAAAATTCATTTAAGGGCACTTTTAGGGGAGGTGTGGGGATATGTTTTTCTCTAATGTGCTGTCATAGTTGATTATACAATTCTATCATCCAAACAAACTTAATTAGAAATAAATAGATGGCCAAAATTCCGTGTTTCAAGAAATTTGTAAACTGGAAGTGCGTTTTTGCTGAACAGTTTTTTTCAGTTTTCAACGAATTTCATTAAATTTGTTACACAAACTATAAAATTTGTCAATTATAATTTTGAGAACTGGAGTAAGTGTGAGTGTTTCACACCAGATTTTTTTTAAGCTATTTTTTAATAGGGGGCGATAGGAAATTTCAAAAGTACTTTATACAAATAATCTGTATTGTAATGGGGGGAAGAAGAGGATTTGGTTCCACAGGTTAGAATTTAATAAGAGGTGCATCTTGCGAATTTTTTTTTTCGTTTTGTTACAAAATTTTGAAAAACTCAAAAAAATTATCTGTAATATCGCATTTTTTGTTAACTGATGTTCTTCAAATTTGGAATTCGATGAATGCTTCTAATATATTTTAATATTATCTAGATGGTAAAAATCGTACACTGTACTCAAGTGATAAATTTCGAGGAATGCATAACGATGCTACTCATTCCTCACCACCGTCCAAAAAATCAATTTTCCCGGGAAAATGTAGCAATTAAAAGGGATAGGTATTCATGTGTATAGATAGTTTGCAACATTTAAAGAAAATCGTGAAAAACAAAAAAGACCATTCAAATAAGACCATCCGCACTTCCGGATGATGGATTTTGCCCGAAACCTCTATGTCAGATAGACGTTAGTATCTATACGGAATACCAAATTTTTTTTTTAAATACTTTGTTCACACTGACATACATACATTCGCTAAAAACAAAAATTTTCTTACTCAGGTGACCTCAAAATGTTTACTTCCGGTGAAAACTCAATTTTAATAATTTGACAAGATTACAATACCATCGATTTACTAAGAAAGTAAGCATTACAGAATTTGATGAAGTATCACGATCTAATGAAGTTTATAAATAGAAATTTTCATCGGAAGTACTCGTATATTTTTGAGGTTCCTATGTCATCAAAATATCTCAAAAACTAAATTCTGGTCAAACTTTGGCATTCTGATCGCAAAACTTGCAAGTATTTAACGATCGTGTCAAATTTTGGAAATTGAGTTCATGTTATATAATTCCAAATATTTTGAGTATTAAATATACCCTGAGTATGAAAAAATAAGTTTGACGAATGTATGTATGTATCTATGTATGTATGTGTGAACAAAATATTTCAAAATCGAAAAATTGCAAGAATTTGCTATTTGTTAACGAAATATCAGGTTTGAAGTAATTTTCCGCTTTCAAGTTATGCAGACCAGTTTCTAAATGGAAAAAAAAGCTTACGAACTGAAGGAAACTACAAAACCTGTACTTTCGGTGGAATTACAATATCGAAAAATTTTATACGATCTGAATACTTCCTCTTCTTACCATCAATAAGAGAAAGTAAAAATGACACTACGGCCAGGATTGAACCCATATAAAAAAAGAAAAAAAAAAGCTCAGTTCATGTGTCAATTTGTATAATTAAGATATTTAGTATGAATGGATGGATAGTGAGTGCAAGGAAGTGGAGAGGTGGAAGAAGAGCAATGAATAGTTTTGATGTGTGTGTTGTATGTGTGTGTATGTATATGTGTGCATACACATGATAGTGTGTGAGACTCACTGAGAACGTACAGTAAATGTGTAGGCGAGTCTGAGTTGATTTAAGCGAGTATATATACATCAACCAAGTGGTAGTGAGCGCCGGAGAGAGGGAGTGAGAGAGTGTGTGAGCGGCGCGCAATACAGTACCTTCTGTATATCTTACTTATTATATCTTTTGAGATCATGGTGGCCTCGGCGCGGTATAACGTGTGTGTGACTGGCGGCGTGTTAATTTTGTCAGCATTTTACTTTGTGAGCGTGTGTTGATATATATATAATGTGGTTTTGTTGTTGTTGCCTTTAGTGTGAGTAGTGGGAGCAATGAGAGATAGTGGCGCCCTCTGGCTATATTTCCCTTACATCTTACCCCCTCCTCTAATATTGGTGCTGCTCTCTTGGGGTATGTGTGTGTTGTTTCTACATGTGTCGTGTGTATGTCGTGACTGTTTTATGTTTTGTCGCGCCGGCCCTCTCTCAGTGATATATATATATATCTTAGGCATTTTTTTCCCTTTAATTTATTTTTTCTTTCTTGACAAACCGGCTCTTTACGGATTGTTTAAAATTAGAAATATTGATAGAGAAATACTAAATATATTATCAAAATACTTTATATTATTCTAAATTTCCCTCCTTTTTACTTTCTCTTACTCCTAGTAAGAGGAAGTATTGTAATCGTGTCAAATTTTCGATATTGAGTTTTCACCGGAAATATCCGTTTTGAAGTCCCCCGAGTCCAAAAAAGTGGTTTTTAGCCAATGGTCTGTGTGTATGTATGTGAACAGCACAGCACAAAAACGATAGAGGGCACTTTTAGGGGAGGGGGTGGTGGGTTGTTCTCTAATGTCCTATTTCAGTTTACTATACAAATCATCTAAACAATATTAATAAGAAGTTGAAATGCGAGTTTAAACAATATTAAATGTGTTGTTGAAATGTGAGTCGTTGAAAGATTTTGTCGGAAATGATTTAAAGAACTGTATTAATTGGAATACGAGTTCTGGTATTCACACCCCATTTTTTTATGTATTAATTTTGCTAACATTTATTCTATTATTTTAGTTATCAATTTTGTACATTAAATTGCTTCTAATAATAATAATAATAATAATACTTCATCACTTTCGAGCAGCACATCAATTTTTTGTCATTACAATGGCAAATCACTTGTTTAATGCGAATTTTTTGAATGACCTCATTTGAAGCGTAACATTCGTATAATATTGCTGTGTAAACATTACCGGTCAAACATCTTTTTCCAAGTTTTATCTAAAAATCCGACACAAATGGGGTATGGCCATGAAATTTATAATATCTTTCTTTCTTTTTTAATTTTTGATGATTAGCTTGCAACATTTTCCTTGTCAACATTTTTTTTTTTTTGAGGACAATGAACTAAATAGCTTTTCCAGTTTAAAAGGAAAGTCTCCTTCGCAGTTACCAGGAGGCCATGACAGAATGGGCAATCTTTATCTGAATGTTTCGTGTCATATTTTTGAAATTGTATATGAAACGATGTAATTTAAGAAAAGAACAAAATCTAGAACAAAATGTTCGATCGAACATGAACACTACATTTCGATATCTTCGTGGGATCCGACTAATAAGTACGTTTCGATAAAAATTGGTTGCAAGAATGTACCGACTTATTACCTTCTCTTACTCCTAGTAAGAGAAAGTATTGTAATCGTGTCAAATGTTCGATATTGAGTTTTCACCGGAAATATCCGGTTTGGGGTCCCCTGAGTCCAAAAAAGTAGTTTTTAGCAAATGGTCTGTGTGTGTGTGTGTGTATATATGTGACAGCATAGGTCAAACGAAAAATCGTATAAAGTTCAAACTTGATATTATTACGTATGGGGTCTGACGGTGTGTTATGTGTCAATATTCCTCAACCGGAAGTACCACTTTACTAGTTGGTTTTTTTAATTTTTTGCGATTTTCTCTAAAATGGCTCCGACGATTTTCTTTAAACTTGGTATATCAACTCCACGTACTAGCAGCTACAACTTTTATTTGAAACATTTCTCCGGGACAGTTCATTTAAGGGCACTTCTGGGGGAGGGGTGGGGTTAGGTTTCATCTTAACTGCTAATTCAGTTTATTTGACAATTCAGTCATCTAAATAATGTTTATTAGAATTAAATATGTTGTTGAAATTCCGAGTTTGAAAAAATCGGATAACAGGAAGTGCGTTTACTTTACCAGTATACTAAATGATTTTTTTTTCAATTTTTCGCGATTTTCTCAAAAATGGCTCGACGATTTTCGTGAAACTCTCTAATAAACTAAACATGCAAAGATCTACATTTATTTAAAACATTTCTCTGGGAAAATTCATTTAAGGGCACTTTTAGGGGTGGGTGGGGTTACAGCTTCCTCTAAAGTGCTATCATAGTTGATTATACAATTCTATCATCCAAACAAAATTAATTAGAAATAAATAGCTTGCTAAAATTCCGAGTTTCAAGAAAATTAGTAAACCGGAAGTGCGCTTTTACTCAACAGTTTTTTCAGTTTTCGACGAATTTCGTTAAATTTGGTACACAAACTATAAAATTTGTCAATTATAATTTTGAGAACTGGACTAAGAGAAAGTTGTGTGAGTGTTTCACACCAGATTTTTGTTCGTATGGGGGGGTGGGGATTATTTAAACATATATAAATGCTATTCATACATTATAATGTTTGTTAAGCGAAAATAATTAAAATAGCACCTTAGAGCGTCTCGGCTTCCTTAGAACTTAACTAAAATCAAATTCCACGCTTATATATAGATCAAAAACAAAAAATCTGCTGTGTAACACTCACACGACATTCTTTTACCCCTTTTAATACAATTACATATAAAATGAGAGCTTTTCTTTGAAGTCAAGTTGTCTCAACGTAAATTTAGACGTGGTGGGGGACTGAGTATCTATCTATACTAATCTTGGCAGGTAGAGAAGTGATGATTATATTGTGGCCTAGCAGAACGTTTTAAAAACACTGAACCAACTACATATAAAAGCTGAAAATAACGCCACAAATTCCGCACAACTATCCATCAAAAATTTTTAAATAAATTTAATCATACTAGCCGTACTAGTTTGAAAGAAATCGTTTTCGAGAAAATTATGAAAAATTGGAAAAAAAAAAAACTAGCGGTTGATGGATTTTGCCGGAAATCTTTGTGTTTGATGCAGTAATTAATACTTACAAACGGAATACCAAGTTTGGAGCTTCCGGCTACTTTTTTTGATATAGTTTTTTCGAGATATTCTGTTTAACACACACACACACTCTAAAAACTTTATTTCTTTCGTGTTCAGGAGACCCCAAAACATGTATGTCCGGTTCAATTTCGAAAATATGGCACGATCACGATACTACATCTTACTAAGAGTAAGAGAAAGTAAAAGGAGATACGGTACAGTATGAAAAAATTTTGTCCCTACAAACGGTTGTTACTTCCTTTTACTGGAATCAGAGGAAGTACTTCACTGATTCAATGATCACTTACTTACACTATTTTCCTAAAAACGAGTCTTTATTGCAAGGATTCCATATTTTGCCCCATTTGGTATTACTTATTTTTGTATGATGCCTTTTTCAAATCTATCTGTTTAATAATAATACCAAAAAGAATCTGGCAATTATCTCTTTCTCTGCTTTATTACTTTCTCTTATTGCTGTAAGAGAAAGTATTGGTGTAAATTTTTCAAAATTGAGTTTTCCACCGCAAATATATGTTTTGAGGACTCCTGAGTCCGAAAAATTGGTAACTAGAATAACTCAAAACTGGTCAGCATAATGCAAAAATGGAAGTTACGGAAGTAAGAAAACTGAAACTTGGTATTTCAATGGGATGCGGACAGTAGGTTTTTGGTCAAAATCGATCGATTGGATTACTGAATAAATCGACCAGTTCACTGAATAAATTATTTAGTTTTTGCGATTTTCTTGAAAATAGCTCCAACGATTTTTTTCTTTAAATTTAATATATCAACTAGACATACAAAGAGCAACAACTTTTATTTGAAACATTTCTCCAAGAAAATTCATTTAAGGGCACTTTGGGGGGAAATGATGACTTTAAGCGTTCCTCTCATTGCCATTTCAATTTATTATCCGGATCTTTCATCTATATAATATTAATAAGAATTTAATGTCAGGCCAAAATTCCGAATTTTGAAGAAAATTGGTTTATCGGAAGTATGACTTTTATATTGGATTTCGGATGGACGTAGATCATTTTTTCAATTCAGATGTATTGCGACGAACCAGTTATTATTGATCAGAGGTTGGCATAATCGTCCTCACATTTTTATAATTGATCGTAGCAACAGGACGGTTGAGGTGGTGTCTAGGTTGTGGTCCCAAACGATGAAAACCTGATAGCAACCATCAGTGTTGCACTAGAGTTAAAGGCAATGTATTAAATTAGTGAGGGTATCCACTACAACAGCAGTGTTATCCAACAAAGACCTTGTTCCTATGTGTACAGTACAGGGTGTGAAACATTTTGGCCAGCATCAGCGCTTTTTGAAGCAGGCGCAAAAAGCAGCCTTGTTACTCACCGTTCGCACAAGGCGTAAGTTTTCCGGTATTAATCCAATCGATGTCTCTTGCCCGGTAGGGAAATGAAATAATAACACCCCGACGGCTGCCGAAATTAAACTAATAATAATAAACAAAAAATATCGCCAAACTTATTGTCAATATTTTCATGCCAATATTAATGCAAAATCAAAATAAATTTGTTACAATGATCAGCAGTGAGAGAAAGTGAAAATCTGTTGTGAAACTTTTATTACGATTACTTACACACAGTTACAATAGATCTACTTTACAGACTGTATTCTTAATACAAACACAGACACTTAAAGCGAGAACCGCAATAGATCTCTCAGATTGCAAAAGTTTTGGCATTATAGCCACTTCTCCTCGGTACACCATCATCATCATGTCTAATTAAAACCTTTATATTGCTCAGCAAAGCTCAGTAAAATCAACATTATTGGAAAACACTTGAGTTTCCTGGATTGAGACTTTTCTAGCAAGGCTCAGCGCCTATTTGGCTTCCAAGGTGCAACGACCCTGAAGAAGCTCATTGTAGCTTGAACTAAACTCTGGTTTTCAGCAAATCACTGACAAGCTCTCAACGCAAGTGTTTTTCATGAAAATGGCGTAGGAAACCTAAGACATCATATCAACATTATTGCCCAGAAGTATTCGTATATTGTGGTAAACAGTAATACAGTAAATAATCTGTAAACAACGCAAAAATTAACTTTGATTTAGCAATAACATTGAAAATATTGAAATTACAATGAAAACAATAAAATAACTAAAAACCAACAACTCAATAAAACACAATAGCTACAGTCACATTGTAGTTGTACATAAAACGAAAAACTAATAAAAAAAAAAAACCACAAACAAACAAACAACAAAAAAGTAATACTAGAAAAATACATATAATCAATTTTGAAGTGATAAAAGATTGTTTTTGAACCGTTACCAAGGTTACATAGAGATGTGAGTCATCTAGTTTGGTATGTAACACTTTTTTTTTTTTTTATTTATTATTATCATTGGCGCGCTCGCTCTCTGGTTACCATAGTAACTGTACAAACAGACAGTAAACAGTTAACTGCCGTTAATATAGAGATCTTTTGTTTTATTTGAGGGAGTGGGGGTAAAAAGTAATTGTTATTTTTTTATTTATTAATTATTAAATCTGTAATTATTTTAATGATTAAAACTAGACTAGAATTAAATGCAATAAAATTGTCATTACAATAAAAATTTCTTCTTTTATTACTTTCTCTTAATGCTATATAGTGGCAGAATTCAACAGATCGTACAGATTTTCAAAATTAAGTTTCTACCGGAAGTTTTGAAGTCCTCGGATCAGGTTGAAAATAAATGCTTTTAGCGAATGACGTATAATATGTACGTATATATATGAACAGCATAACTAAAAACGGAATAATCGCAATTAACTCCGGTGTCATTCAAGGAATTCAACAGTAAGTTATCGGTCTCCGCTTTATTATGTCTGGTTATTTGTCTATAGTTCTATTTTGTTCAGCACTGTTATTTTTTTACTTTCTCTTACGCCTGCCTAGTAAGAGGAAGTCTTCTAATCCTGTCAAATTTTCGATATCGAGTTTTCTCCGGAAATATTCATTATGAGGTCCCCTGTGTCCAAAAAAGTGGTTTTTAACAAATAGTCTGTGTGTGTGTGTGTGTGTATGTATGTATGTATGTACGAGTATGTATGTAAGTAAGTGAACAGCATAGCTCAAAACGAAAAATCGCTGAAAGTTCTAACTTTTTATTCCGTTTAGGTATCACAATGGGATCCGAAAGGACGACAGCGCCGACTTCGACCGGAAGTACCAATTTACTGAATGGTTTTTTTCACTTTTTTGCAATTTTCTCGAAAATGGCTCCAACGATTTTTTTTAAACTTACAGTATCAACTACCCCTACAAATATCTACAATTTTTATTTGAAACATTTCTCCGGGAAAATGCGTATAAGGGCACTTTTAGGGGAGGGGGTGGTGGGTTGTTCTCTAATGTCCTATTTCAGTTTACTATACAAATCATCTAAACAATATTAATAAGAAGTTGAAATGCGAGTTTAAACAATATTAAATGTGTTGTTGAAATGTGAGTCGTTGAAAGATTTTGTCGGAAATGGTTCCACCATTGAATTACCGGAAATGGATCAGTTTTTTATATAACATTTTTCCCAGGAAAATTAATTTTTTTGGGGGGGTTCTGGGGGAAAAGTACGCTTAGCTTTCCTCTATAATATCACTTAAGTACAATGAATGGTTCTGCCATCTAGATAATATTTATAAAAGATTTAGATTAGAAGAAATGTTAGAATAACAAATTTGACGGAAATTCTGTTAACCGGAAATGCGACTTTACAGAATAGGTTTTTGGACAGCGAGCTGTAGAGGCTCCCAGAAAGAGAAAATCTAGGGGGCAGCCTCCGCGCATTGCTTGTCCAGCACGCTAATCCCTTGTCTTACTAAGGACTACTAAGTGGGCACTATGAATGTGAGTGAATGTGTCTATCACTTTTGTTTGTAGAATTTTTTCTCTGAACAAATTGTTTTTAAAAGTTCTGAGGAATCTGCGACATTAATTTCAAATGCTATTTTTGCTCAATACTATTGATGCTCTCTTTTGAACTGCAGTATAACACTTCTACCAGAAAGTCGTGTGAGTGATACACACTAGTTCAGTTTACTTCCAGTCCACTAAGGGGTCAGACAAGAATGTTTTGATAAAAAAAAAAAACAACTAGAAAAGCGACATTACTGAACGTTCTCCCCACCCCCCAATTTTGTGACGATTTTCTCAAAAATAGCTGCAGAGAAACTTTGCCCATTAACGCACTACATATAATGGGATCATCATTTTTAATTAAAAACTTTCATTTTTTTCCTCGATAAGTTTGATTTTTTTTAAGATATTCCGTTAGAATTTCCTCTAAAATACCTCGTCGTGTAATCGTCATTATCTCGTGCGAATTAAAAGAACTAAAGATTTAATTAAAAAATCCGATTTCTTATCAGAACTATAAGAATTGCATAAAGAGAAAGTTGTGTGAGTGGTTTCACACCAGATTCTTTAAATATCATTATGTATATATATATATTTATATTATTTTTATTACATCATCGGTTATGCAATATAATAATTTACCTTTATAACGGGTACTAGGTATTATTATTCTCTTTTATTATATAACTATCTATAGTATATGTTAATTAATTCGTTAAACAAACAAACAGCTGTCAAGGACACATTTTTTGCATTTAGTTTTATCTATTTGATATTATTTATAGTTTTTGGCTAAAATTTTCATTGTCCTGATAGTTTCAAGTTAGTTTTGCAATATTCTCTAAACCTGATACAAACTAGACATGTACAGGAGCCTACACAATTTTTTTTTTTTTTTTTTTTCAAGAGAAAAGTGATTTTAGACCTTAAAATATCATTTCTAAAACAAAGCATATAACAGTAATAACAGCAAAATATGTTATATCGTACTAAAACTGGACATACCCATGGTTTCGATATATAATTTTCGGGGATATATCCCGAAATTATAAATCAGAAGGACCCGAGTGATTCTATCTGAAATACATCGGCTTATTGGTTATAGAAGGAAACAGGGTCGGTTTCTATAGTCATAAGCCTAAAATGCATTTTGAGTAGTCTGTGGCAATTACGTTGCAGTCTATCAAGAGGAGGTTGTGATTATTAAATGTGTTTTATAGAGAAGATTTTAAAACAGAATCTTCTTAACAGTTGGATTATAGTATGCCTCCGATAATCAGGCTGTAGTTAAGGCCATCAAGGTGTGGTATTCAATCTGTCACCGAGATATGAAACTCCTATAAATTCAATCTATCCTGGATGCTAAAGCAATAAGAAAACGGGACGAAATGGCCAGATCTACCTTTGGCCAAGGTTATAGAACATTACGGCAGAGTGCTGATTACTGTAAGGATTATAGTGAGTCTGTAGATCTGATATTTTAGGTTCAGGAAACATAGGAACCTTTTGGGAAATGGCAGGTAGTGGTTTTTGCTTGACTGAGGAAAAAAAAAAATCGCTTCAATTTTTTTACCATTTCGAAGCTTTGCAAGGGGGTAATTCATTCAACTGGTCTTAGATTCTCCCGCACTAATTCGGAGGCGTATCTCAAGTGACCCTAGGGTCTGCTTTTGAAAACTAGACTTGCGTATATGCTCTGAGCCAATGGTTAACGTTCCTCATTACGTAAATGAACGAAGTCTCTATTACAATCGTTATATGTCTTACATTATTCCATTTACTCGTATTTTACTAAATTATCACCTACCTAGTAGTAATGATGGGCGCACATCTAGGATGAACTCTAAGTCCTTTTCTTCTTCTTCTTTTTTTACAGTCACATCACACAGACCACAACGTGGGAAGATCCACGTAAAGCGAATGCAGTAGCGCAACAAAGAGCCTCAGATTTGCTGAATGCTGCAGCGAGTTCACCTGGACATTCTACGTCACCTCAACCACACCAAGGTAGTTCAGTTTATAATATTGTTTTTGCATATTTAGATATATATATATATATATTTTATCTTCAGAATTGTTGCACATCACTTTAATTGATCTTATTGTTATAATTTTTTAATGGGTTAGAAAATAATTTTAAAAAGTTCTAGAACAATTTATTTAACAACGTATTTAATTTAATCATTTTCTTATTAAATAGGACTGGTTTCAAAATTAAATCTGGTTTCCTTACCTCTGCCTCTCCATTATCTGTAAGTTTACACTATTCCAGCTGCAGTTTTTCTCACAGTTAAATCTAAAAGGACTGAGATATTAAGCTGACTTTTCATTCGTTCTTACATTTTCAATTCGTACACTAGAAAATATCTGTCTTTATGGTTCATAATGCAATAAGTTATGCTCACTATAACCTCCAGTAGGAAACTTCATATCTTCGCAAATAAAACATTTTTAAAAAAAGTTTAAGTACCTTTTTGTCCAGTTTCCAGTTTTTTTTCAAATCCGTTTCCAAAAATTTGGCAGAATAGTAGAATTTAGTAGCCTATTTATTTGTAGTAAAAACATATAATCAAACAGAAGCCGCTTTACTGAACAGTATTTTCGTGTTCTTGGAATTTCGCGAATCTTTTCGAAAACTTCCTACTACTTTTCCAGCATTATATTTACTTTCTCTTTCTGCTGTAAGAGAAAGTATTGCGATTGTGTCCCTGAGTTCTTTAGCTGCAATAAACCGATTGCGTATGACTGAGAGCGAAAAAATCGGTCGTCCGGATCTGTTGTGGCCTTCTACTACTACTTCCGGGTCTCCGACCATATTCCCCAGTTTCCCCAAAACGTGCGAAATTTTTCTGTCAATAAAGTTAAGCAAATAAAGTAATTTAACAATAAAATTAAAGTTAATGTGGAATAAAGAAAAAAAATATCGTTACTTTTATATGTCTGTCCAAGAGCAGAAAGCCACACTATACGAATTTCAACTGTTTTCTGTTTGTATTCCCGGAAAAGTTAGGAGTTTTTGTGATAAAAATATTCTAAATAACATTTACATTGTATGTATAAGTTGTAATGTCTTGTATAGGGGGTAGTAATTAAATATGTAATTAATAATTAATTATTATAATTTATATTTAGATCTTCTCAAAAGGGATCTCGTGAGGTCTGTGTTTATCTGGATTGATTAAGGGATAAAGAATAATCAGAGAGTAAACATAAAAAGAAATATATATAATTTGAAGATAAATTTCGACTACAAATAAAATTATTCTTCAAATAATAGTAAAAGAACGCTTAAGCAGTAATTACTCGTGTATTATTTTTTACTACTTACAATATTTAAGGGTTTGTAATTTGAAGGTTGGGCCTTGACTCTCTTTTTTCACTTCGACACTGTTATCTAGATTGCCATTCAGCATGATTTCCTCAACCACAAAAATTTGATTCTCTCCTCTTTCAGGCCCCCTACATATACGAGTATATCATCCTTCCCATCATTGAAGAGTGGGTGGAAGGGAAATTCCCTTTTATTCTACCTAAAGGTATTATACCTTTCTAACTGTCCTCCCAACTGTTTCACCCAACCTTCGTAAAAGCCCAATCTTGAATTTGCACTAAGTAACAACCAATATTAAATGTTTCTCTAATAATATATTTTACTTATAATTACAAAATCCTAATTTATATTTTTTTCATCATTTCTCCCAAAGGTCTTACACATTACAAAGTATTGTAAATAACGTTACATTTAGTTATATACATAGATATATCAGAGCAACTACAAAATTCAGAGCCGCTGTTTTTTTATATTGAATGAAAATATAAGTGTCCCATTTTTTTGTGGCTGTGTGTATATTTTCAGTTATATGTGAAATTTTGTAATTAGCTAATAACCGTATGAATAAATAATAAACCATAAATCAAAATTATTTATGTAAATTGCATTAAGAGAAAGTCATATGATTGTTGCACATCTGATTTTTACTTTCTGTTACTGCTAGTAAGAAGTAGTATTACGATCGTGGCAAATTTTTGAAATTGGAGTTTTTCACCGGAAATACGCGGTTTGAGGTCCCCTGACTCCCAAAAAGTTTCTTAGAAAATGCTGTGTGTATTTATATGTGTGTGGTCAGCATAACTCAAAATCGGAAAATCGCAGCATGTTTAAAATGTTCGTTTTAAGTTTTACAAAGGAACACGACAATAAGATTTATGGAACACTTTTTCGTGGAAATTCATTTAAGGATTTAGGGTTCCCGGTAGGGCATAGTAATGTTTAGTTTCCCTATAATGTGCCACTTAAATACAATGTATGATTACTCCACTTTGCTGGCATATTCCAAATTTGAAGAAAATCGGAAATGCACTTTTACAGAACAATTTTTTGAGTTAATTGGTTTCTCGAAAATGTTTGCAGTGATTTTCTTTAACTTGGAACCCTTGCTGCATAAATAGAAATGTATCACTTTTATATGAAACATTTTATAAAAATTGATTTTTAGAGGGAGGGGTATTGGGGGGGGTCTGTCAGTTAGTTTAGATTTAATATTTGTACAAGTTTTGTTGATTTTGATATAAAGAGATTCCCAGATAAGAGCGCACACGTGTACAAGTAAAGTCCCCACCATTTTTATGACCAGCCCCTGCTAAACATTGTAACGTTGCAATTTAAAGAAAATTACTCGAAATTTTTTAAATTGTATAAATAAAGTAAGAGAAAGTTGTGTGGGTTCTTTGTTAAATTATTTTCAGCGAATGATATTCGTGTGTTAAGAAAGAGTGAGAGAGAGAACAAAATAAGTCAATGACGAAATCACTAGATGCTCAAGGATATATTCCATTTCTGAGGAATTATCGTTGTGTCTGACACGAAAGATTCATTCTAAATTCGATTAACCGGAAGTTCAAAATTTTATTGTATAGTTTCCGGTTTTTCGCAGTTTCTAAGGTGAGAAATCAATTCATGTGATTTTTCCTTAAATTTCGTCTTCTATCTACATACACATAGGCCCAATCACATCTATTTGTAACAGGTTCTACAAGAAAATTATATTTTTGGCGAGTTCTAGTGGAACTAAGGTTCATCAAGAAGGCATTGTACTAGTCAAAGTTTGAAGCAAATCGATTAACCGGAAATGCTGATTTTCGAGTTTTATCGTAATTATTTCGACAATCACATTTTTGTAGCTAGAGTCTGTCGGTCAATAAATGAGATAAGTTCAACAAAAAAAACCAACAAGGTTAATGAAAGGGGTACCACAACTAATATTTTAAGTAATATATTTAATGATAGTTAAACGTTTGGTTAAGTTTGAAGAACATTTTGTCAGTTATTATAATTGTAATAAATGCATTAAACAAAAGTTTATGTGTTTTTCACAACAGATTTCTCCTTTCTCATACTCCATATAACACAGGAAGTATTGTAATCGTGTCAAATTTTACGATATTGAAACCGGAAATACATATTTTGAAGTCCGCTGAGTATAAAAGAAGTGTTTTTAGCGAATGGTCTGTGTGTGTGTGTGTGTGTGTGTGTTTTCAAAAAAAAAAAATCTGGTATGATACGCTCACACAACTTTCTCTTTCTGCAGTTTTAAAAAATTGTAAACTTTTTTACAAAACTTTATAGTGAGTATACTAAATTTAATATAATTCGTCGTGTTTTTATGGAGAAAATCGCAGAAACTGAAAAAAACTATTCAGTAAAAACGCACTTCCGGTTTACTAATTTTCTTGAAACACGGAATTTTGACCATCTATTTATTTCTAATTAATTTTGTTTGGATGGTAGAATAGTATGATAAATTATCATAGCACTATAAGGCATACATACATAACCGCACCTCTCCCTCAAAAGCCTCCTTTAAAGATTTTACTAGGACAAATGTTTCAAATAAAAGTTCTAGCACTTGTATGTGGTAGTACCATATTCCTAAGTTGAAGAAAATCGTTGGAACCTTTTTGGTGTAAATAGTAGAAAATTGAAAAATACTTTTCAATAAAATCATATCTCCGGTCTTTTTCTTGAAAACTGGGAATTGCAACAACATATTTAAATAGAATATGACCAATATGTTAAATTTTAGATTAAAAAAAATTTGGCATTTTATATAAGTATATAAATTGTATTTAAATTAAAAGAGGGTCGAGAAAGTCGTGTGAGTGTTTCACACCAGTTTTTTTTTTTTTTTTTTTTATTTCTATTCAGGAGACCCCCAAGACATGTTATTTTCAATTAGAATTGAATTTCATAAAATTGGACGCTATCGTGTTACTATTTCCTCTTTACAGTAATAAGAGATAATTAAAAACAAGAAATTAGTGAGTAAATTAGTGAGTTAAAACTATCTACAGTCGAACCCCCCCCAAAAAAAAATCAAAAGTCAGATGAATGACAGGTGTAGAAAATAATTTTGTGTTGAATACTTTAAAAAATTTATTCCTATAAATACTGTAGGAAATAGGTTGACAATTCGCTGTCAGTTTGTCTGTCTGTCTATGTGTGCCGATTCTTTCTCACTTGTGTCTCCTTTCCCATTCTCTAAAAGAGAAAATTATTAAAAATGATTATTATAATAACAATAACAATATTATTATTATTATTATTTATGAAAAATTAATTAAAATAGTGAATTGTGTTTTTATTTTAATTACCTTGTATAATATATTAGATAAACTGTATTAATTTGATACTCCCATTATTATAGAGTTGGCCCTCCATATTATTTTTGGCTATATACACACGCGACATTACCCACATCCAAGCCCGGCCTTTTTGATGTTTTCTTTGGCAAGTAAATAAAATAAATATAAATATGAAATTAATTTTTCAGTCTGCAAAGAAATGTAACATGACATATATTTATTTTTAGAATAAAGGGGAGGGAAAAAGAGGAAAATATAAAATAAAAAAAAACTTCATTAATGTTTTGACATGAGTTTATATAAAGAAGGTTACAAATAATTATGTTTTAAGAATATTTCCCTTTGATATTACCACAGTTAGTGTTTTACAAATTATTTAGAAAAGTAATTACTAATTTCACATCTACGGCTTATTATTATTATTATTATTATTATTATTATTAGATTATTACTAAAACTCCTGTAATATAAATTGAAAATACGTAACTAATTCAAGTTACAAAATTATGTTATGAAAATAATATATATTCAAGCTGGGAGAAGCTAGACTAAAAACAATTGAGGGGAAGTGTGTGTAAGGAAACATCACAGATATTTTCCGTGAGAGCCTGTTTCCTTATGGTCATCGACCGGTTTCGGACGTTCGCCCATCATCAGGATGTTTTTTGGTCAAATAGTGTGATAACATTGACTGACGCAGAGCAAATTTAGTTGGTACCTATGTTATCATCACACTGTTTGACAAAAAACATCGTGATGATGGGGCGAACTCCCGAAATCGGTCGATGGCCACAAAAAGAAGTAGACTATCACGGACAATATCTCTGATGCTTTTTCTAGCTCTGCAGAACCAACCACAACAACTGTGTGTAAAGGAAGCTAATAATGATGAAAAAATGGACAAATTATAGTGAACATAACTCTCGGTAGTATATTTTTCCCATATCTCTTATTCATTCCAACATTTTATGTTATTTTACTAATAACTTTTTCTTTCTTTTTTTTTAAATCAAAACACACTACAGGGCGTACCTGAGCTCGCGCTCATCGCAGCCCGCAAACTATTCATCCATCGCAATCGACTTTACTACAAACAGAACTGTTTCTATATATACATCACTAAATAAACGAGGGATGGCACTCAGTAGTGCACATAAACGAACATAAAAACTAAAGCATTCTAGACTAACCCCAATATAACCTAGTGCATATACAAACCTCACACAGTCAATAAATACAGTCATACCTTGCACATCCTTACAAGACTAGCCTAAGGAACCTCTGAGTACTCGATATTCCTGAGAGGTCATCTAAAATTCTACAGCTACCCGAATCTAACGCACACAGATTACAGACAAACAATAAATTACTATCACACAAAACATTCACTCCGCCTACCCAAGGGAAAGACCCCCAAGACATACGCCGCGACAGAGCAGATTCCGCAAACATTTTGAAGGCATTATATGCCGTCTCATTTTCCAGAAACAAGGGCTGAGTGTCATTGCTAAGGTTAACATGAAATCCAATTCCTCGCCACAAGTTTGTGCGGAGATCTTCATAGAGCTCACAGTCTAAAACTATGTGTTCAGCGGTCTCCTCTTCGCTATAGTGATATCGACCCTCTCTCACCAGCCCCATTCTAAACCACTTGTCATTTATCTGCCCATGCCCGGTTAAAAGTCTGGAGACCGCATATGAAAAATCCGTTGGGACTATTCTATGACCAGCCGTCATAGATACCTATAAGTTGTCCTTCCCTTCGCAGAACTCGCCCAACGGGCCTTCCGTATGTCCAAAAGATCCTATTTAATTTTTGTTATCCTACTATTTCTCAGCCAACCCATATAATCATTGCTAGCGTCCACCTCTGGGAAAGGTTCCATAATAATGCCACCCAGGCTCACCGTTTCACCATTTCTCAAGAAATATTTTAAGACCGCTTGAATAATCTCTAAGTCCAGAGGAAGACAACCTATCGGAACTTGCAAAGCCTCTAATATGCTCTACTCTACCCGAATTTTTGTCTTGTTATGGGTCTTGTTTAATAGTTTCCCATAGCAGATATGGTATTCTGTGCTATTCCATGGATGAGGTTGCCTCTATGTTCGCCGAACTGTTGCTGTCTTCGTTTGATTTCTTCCTTCTTTTCTCTCTTTTTTCCTTGACAGTCTCTCTTCTTCTTTGATCCTATGAACTCATACACAGCAATTGTTGATGGTCAAAGTCTCTATTCCTTCTCAATTCTCTTACGGACATTGAGTGTATTCCCTTTCTCCTGCTCACTCTCTCTCTCTCTCTCTCATCAGGTATAACGATGCAAGATCATGGAGTGTTTGCCTTATATTCCGCCTGATCCTTATTGCGAACACTTCCCTTTCTTTCTTCTCGTTTACAACACAATTCATTAATTCCAACACGTTACGTTATTTTAATTATAACTCATTACCATAAAGCCATATGATAATGCATATGATTTATCCTACAGCGCGTAGGCTTCCAGCGCCCCCCTAGAACTAACATAAAATATACTTACTTGGCAAAATGTTATAAATAAAAGTGATAGATATAAATAATATACCAAGTTAAAGAAACTTTGGTATTTGTATCGAGAAAATTGCAGAAAGCGGCTCAGTAAAGTCCCATTTCAGGTTAATTTATATTTTCCAAACACGGAATTTTGGCAATATTTAATTCCAAAAATCTAATTCTTAATTAATATGGTATAATATAGACGATGAGATTGTACACTATACGGAATTTTGACATTTTAGACAAAGCCGAACTCTCTAAAATGACTTTTCCCAGAGAAATGTTTCAAATAAAAGTTGTATACGATTATAGTATATCAGGTTTAAAGGAAAATTGCGCGAGTCATTTTCGAGAAGATCACAAAACTAATCAGCTAAAAGATCTATTCAGCAAACTGATACTTCCGCTTGCCAATTCTTGAACAAAACTTTAATGTTTGTTCCTGTGATAGAACTTAAACGAAATACCAAGTTTGAACTATCTACGATTTTTCATTGTTGAGTTATGGTGACCACCAATTTCTAAAAAATCAATTTTTTGTACTCCAAACACCACATTGTAATAAATTGGTGTGAATCACTCACAGAATTTCTTCTTGATTGACAGTTCATAATTAAATCAAGAACTATTCTTTAAAATTGCTACCTTAGAATATTTAGTTGGGCTGGCCATAAAAATGGTGGTGAAGATTTACTTGTATACCTGAGCGGCCTTATGTGGAGCACTCTATGTCAAACCAACAAATCTTGTGTAAATTGAAATTTAAACTAACTGACAGACTCCTCCCAATTCCCCCCCCCCTCTAAAATCAATTATTTCAGAAAAATCTTTTAAATAAAAGTGATCGTACCCATCTATACAGCCTGCATTCCAGTTTTAAAGAAAATCGTTATAACCATTTTCGAGAAAATTCCAAACAACTCAAAAACTTATTGTATGAAAGCACTTCCAGTTTGGAATGCTTTTCTAATGTATGCATATTATGTAGGTGGTAAAATCACATATAATTCTGAAGTGATACTTTAGTAGGTAAGCAAGTGTTGCTGCCCCCCCCCCAGAACCCTCCAAAAATCAATTTTCCCAGAAATATGTTTCAAATAAAAGTGATAGATATTTATGTGGATAGATACGATATTGTTGTTATCGAGGATAGTACATCATCCATCACCGGGCAGTGAGCTGTAGAGGGCTCCTTCTTCTTCTTCTTCTTTGTTGGCTTTACAGTCCATTATTGAGCCTTAGCCTCCTCTATTCGCCTCCGCCAGTCATCTCTATCAGTTGCTGCAGTTTTCCAATTCCGCGCATTCAGCAAAACTCTGGAATCTTCTTCTACACCATCAACACATCTCAGTTTGGGTCTGCCCACTCTTCTCGAGCGGTCAAGTCTTTCTTCCAAGACCTTTCTAGGCACTTTATATTCTGCCATCCTTGCAACATGCCCTGCCCATCGCAGCCTAGTGAGCCTTATTTATTTTAACTACATCTGGCTCGCCATTCATGTTCAATATCTCCATATTGGTTCTTCTTCTCCAGCGTTAGGCCTCACTAACTGGTCCGAAGATCCTTCTTAAAATTCTTCTTTCGAATGTCGAAAGGATTCTCTCGTCAGTCTTGGAGATTGTCCCTGTTTCAGGGCTCCTAGGACGAGAAAATCTAAGGTCCAGCTCTGCCGGACTCGAACCCGAAACATCCGCGTTGCTAGTGCAGCTCACTACCACTGAGCTAATCCCTTCCGTTATTTGTGTAGATAGTATAAAAGTTAAAGAAAATCGTTGGAGTCGTTTTCGAAAAAATCATGGAAAACTGAAAAAAAAGTAAAAGTCGCATTTCCGGTAGATGGATATTGCCCGTAATTTTCCGGTCTAATGCGATGATAGTACCTAAACGGAATACCAAGTTTGAGCTTCCTGCCACTTTTCGTTTTTTGATATATTCTGTTAATATACGCACACACAACACACAGACCATCCGCTAAAAACTTCTTACATATTCACGGCACCCAAAAACAGGTATTTCCGGTGAAAACACAATTTAGAAAATCTGATCTGCGATATACGATCTAGTAACTCTCTTATTCCAGTAATAAAGATTGTATAAATGAATACGGTTGAAAATAAAAAAAGGAAAACGTTATAATTTTTGTCAAATTTCTTTATTATCAAAATTTTTCACTCAGCAAATAATGAAATAAATAATAAATACTAATAATATACACGGAAGCGGCATAAAACTATCATACGCACGTAACCCAAATAGCTAAGTTTCCCGTGTTCTACTATCCAGTCTATAAAAAAAAAAAAACATATTACTACGTGACCCGCGCTCCATGTATAGTTTTCGAAAAACGTAATTTTACGTGACCCACCCGACGACAGTATGTTTAAATATATTTCATTTTGATAAAAAAAAAAAAAAAATGGTATTACCCGGAAATTCAAGTCCTTATGGGTTTAAAAAAAAACTCTTAATATCTAGCTAGTCGTGGTAACATAATAAAAAAAATAGTACAAATAATCCAGTGAAATATCTGGAACTTTGAACTTTTATTGTTCTGATGTGAAATAAAGTCGACTGGAAATATTTTTGAATTTGAATAATATCTTTTCTTGATGTGAACCTAGTGGAATGTAAGGATATTTCACAAAAACAATCAGGAAAAATTAAAAAAAAAAGAAGAAAAAAAAAGTCCATTCATATGTTGCCGCATCTGTGCCAACAGGCCTAACAAAAAGAAAAATCCCGTCAAGAAAATGTAATATTTTGAGTTAATCGATTTCAATTGAAACTTCGTATCGAAACTGCTGGCATTTAATATAAGTGAAATACCAAATTTAAGCTTTCTATGGTTTTCATTTTTGAGCTGAAAAAAATAAAAGACCGCATTTAAGATCTCTCTCTGTTTGTGTTTGTATTTACAACTAGAGAGACATACATACAGAATTTTCCAAAACTTTCTCGATGTAATTCTGTACTCCCCCCCTGGAGAAATTACAAAAATAATTATTGATTAAAAAAAATAATAAAATAATATCTTGGAATAATAGTTAATAACTAGTTTGATAAATCTAAATATTTGATGCGCTTTCAAAATTAATTACAAAATCTATATAAAAACTCCTGTTGTTTTATTAATTGATGCCTTTCATTTAAATTTTCCTTTCTATTTAATTTAGTTTTCACAATCTCTCTTTTAATATTAAACAAAAGAAAAGGAAAAATTTAGGCTAATTAAATAAAAGTATGTAAAAAAAAAAACGTAATGTACGTATATATAATAACGGCTATGGTGAAGGTAAAAAAAAATAAACGCTAATAATTCAAAGAGAAATTACTAATTTAAATATTTATAAGAGCCTTCTTTCAAGCATAACATCTAGCGCAAATATACAAGATCCTGCTTACCCTTCTCATTTCTCCAATCACCCCTACCCCCACCAGTTTGATAAATTTGTTGGTTTTTTAATCACTTTTCATTTTTTTTTTTTTTTTTTTTTTTAGAAACTTCGCTTTAATAGTCGAAGTTCGCAATTTGCATTCATAATTAATTTTTTTTTGCTTTCTCTTACTGTGTAAGAGAGCCCCCACCTCCACCCCGAGCACAAAAAAATGTTTGTAGCAAATGACTGTGTGTGTTTTATGTGAACAAAATATCTCAAAAACATGAAATCACAGGTGGTAGCTCGCATAGGTTTTGGACAAAATATATGAACCGGAAGTACTTATTTACTGAAGGATATTTTATTTTTTTTTTCACATTTTGTCAAACCCGGCTCCAACAATTTTCTTGAAACTTCGTATGCTAGCTATTAAATGCCTATCACTTTTAATTGAAACATTTACCCAGTAAAATAGTTTAGGGGAGTATGGGAACAACTAACATCAAGTCTTTCTATAAGTACTATTTCAGTACAACGTACGGAATATCAAGATATATTATTAGCAGCAGCAGCATTTCCAAATAATGAAGAAAATCGGTTAACCGGAAGTGCTACTATAGAGCCTAGGTTTTTTTAATTTCTTTTTTTTTTTTACTTTCTCTATTTCTCTTAGGAAGTATTGTAATCGTGTCAAATTTTCTATATCGAGTTTTTACCGGAAATATACGTTTCGAGGTCCCTTGAGTCCAAAAAAGTATTTTTTTAGAAAATTGTGTCTGTGTATATAAGCCTGTGAACAGCATAGCTCAAAAACGAATATCGCACAAAGTTCAACCTTGATATTCTTCCGTTTAGGTATCACCATGGGTTCTCCACAATAAGTTCTCTGCCAAAATTCCATCTACGGAAGTACTACTTTAGTTGTTTTGTTTTTTTTTTTCACTATTTTTCCGATTTTCTTTAAACTTGATGTATCAATTACAAATACTAAGAGCTATAATTTTTATGTAAAAAAACTTAAATTTCTTTAGGAAAATTCATTTAAGGCGGCTTCTGTGGGTGAGGGTGGGATTATGTTTTCCTGTAAAGTGCTATTTCCGGGCATTAAAAATTCTATCATCTAAACAATATTAATTGGAATTAAATATGTTATCAAAATTCCGAGTTTAAAGAAAATCGTTTGACCGGAAGTGGGTTTTTACTGAACAGTTTTTTCAGTTTTCTGTGGTTTTTTTTTCATAAAAGCACCGATGGATTTCATTAAATTTGATGTACTAACTACGAATTAATACTTAAGTTTTGTTTGAAATTTTTTTCCGAGAAAGTTCATTTGAAGAAGTTTAGGGGGTGAGAGGAGGAAGTTCTGCTTTCCTTAGACAGGTGATTTTTATTAAATTTAGATTCTCCCATTGAAGATGAGTGAACATTTAGTTTAAATTATAAGTTTGAGGTAAACTTGTCAATTATAATTCTGCAAACTGCAGTAAGAGGAAATCATTTATTTAAAGTCGTTTATCGTAAATTTAAAGAAACTCTCCTACTTCATCAATCTTACCATATGCTGGTCCTTTATCTCATCCGGGCTTTGTCATTCTGAGCCTCTCAGGGAACCAAATTTATTAGAATTTGTCTCGTCCAAACTTCATTATCCAAATAGGTTCGTCTTCTTTCGTTATCTTGAATGATACCCCAAGCCTAATTTCCCTGCACAGGTGTTTTAAAGTGGAGGGTTTTCTTTTACGGCATAATTGCCATAACTATTGAGTTTTTTATTCTATTTTTTTTTCATGTTTTCTATGGTAGCTATTTGCTTTCATGGAAGATTCTTCTCGACCGTTCTTATATGAAGGAAAAGGATTGTGAGATTCGGTTTTTTTTTTTATGCCTTGAAAAAGACAATATATTTGTCGAAACGCTGACAAGAATTTAAATTTTCTTATTTTTTAAAAAAAAAGACCGAATCTCACAATCCTTTTCCTTCTATTTGCTTTCTAAAACTTGTGTGTGTGTGTGTGTGTGTGTGTGTGTGTGTGTGTCTAAGAGAGAGAGAGAGAGAACGGCACTTTTTCTTCTCTATTTAACTTGATTTAGCTCGATTTGCCTTCTCGAGTGCTTACAACCGCTTAATTGATATAATAAATAAAATAGGATATTTGTATACACGAACAGCTGAAGCAGATTCCAGTCGTTGGTATGCTCCTCTACGAGCGAGCCTGTAATGCTTTAATGTCCTAAAGTTAAGATTTGATCAGTCAGTTTCTTGATCTTCTTCCTTTTTGCATATTTTTTACAAACTTTGTATTGCTAATTGGAGAGTAATTAATTAATAAAACATTTTGTAGAGTCAGAAACAAAAAAAAATTACAAATTTTTCAGGAAAAATTAGTGTACGAGTGTATGTGTGTGTGTGCCAGGTAAGAACGGAAGTGGAGGAAGTGGAAGTGGTAGCAATTCCGGCTCAAGTAATGGTGGAGCAGCGCCCACAGGTCTGGGACCATTGCCTGACGGTTGGGAACAGGCGGCCACCGCTGAAGGAGAAATTTATTTTATTAATCATCAAACAAAGACTACCTCTTGGTTCGACCCAAGGATACGTGAGTATATGCAAAACTGTTACCAAAAAACAAAAATGTGCCAATAAAAATGCAGCACCGGTTTTAGATAGTGTTTATACTGTTATATTAAATTTCATTAATTTATTTTTCATAAATAATATAATTATATAATGAATTGACATCGTTCAGATTAGCATTTTCTGGCCTTTTCTTCAGACCAGTTTTGCTTGTAAGGATGTCCTAAAGTTTCCTCCAATGATAGCCATAAGCATCACTTGCAAATGTTATAACTTCGCAAATCATATGTTTAATTCAACTTTTTCTTAAAAAAGATATGTTACGGCAGATCATGTTAGCGCACAATTCATGAGCTATTGTAGTTTTTCGCCTGTTCCTGATCATGGATTCGTTGGATGGATAAAAAAAACATTATTGTTTGATTCATAGTGATTTTGCTCCAGATTCCCGGTATCTGTCAACTTTTTGGTCTATTACCCTTGAGTTACCGTCCTCAGTCATAATTAGGCATATCATTACTAACTTCAGCACTCTTCACATTTGGAATCTATCTATGCTTTTAATATATGTCATGGGTCATGCCAGACCGCTTTTGTATTGTCTGTGACTGAGGCAGAGGAATCTTATGACAGATTGCTTGGATTGAATTAAGTTTACAGAGACTAATAAGGAGCTTACAGTTTGGCCGCAGGCCTTATAGGCTCTGCATTAACGTGGAAGAGTATCTATTAATAAACTTTTTCGCCTGCCTCTGGCCTGGAGTTTTTACCCATCATTTCTGCGAACGAAATGGTGCACCCATGCTCTGATGGCTACACTCATGTGGCATTTTGCAATGACAGAAAGGTTCGGGATCAATAAGGTTCCTTTGGAGCCCTCCCGGGCAAGGCGATCTGCAGCCTCGTTGTCTTTATACCCTCAAGGCTTGGATACCCAAACTAGAAAAAATATATTTTGGGCTATTATTACCATGAGTATACCCAAGCAGTCTGATACCAGCCTCCAAGCAGTCCGGTAGTAGCTGATGGCTCGTAAAGCAGCCTGACTGTCTGACAAGATGATGACTCTGGAATTATGTAATCCCTCGCCTGGATTGCAATTTCTCTGGCAAACCTCAAATAAAATTTCTGATCACTGATCACCACGGTCTATCCAAAGGAATCTAGTGATTTTGCATCGTCTTGCTGCTAATTCCTTTGCATTAGAATTCGACCTTCGGGGTCAATCGGGATAAGAATCAAAAAAAAACATGGGTTACCGCATTAGCCGAGCCGTACACAGCACTCTCTCAGGTTGAAGAATACGAGAAAAACTGCGTAAGCATTTTAAGAGATAATGATTAAACACTATCTTTAGAAAGAAACACAACCATAAAATTCTTAAAAAGGAAAACTATTATCTAGAATAATAAAGAATAATTAAATTTCCCCCTCTATCACAAGTTAATGGGTAAATAGCAAGTATGTACATTCAAGAACGTGAACTGAGAGTTCAGGCATGAATGTAATGTATGTACAAGAACTGACATGAATTTTCAAACCGGGAGTGAGGTCACTATTGTATTGTGAATGACTTGGCTGACACATAAAAAGCTTCTTTTTTTTTGTAGGTTTGTTAGAGAAGTCGCATTCCTCAGAACGGATAGAGTTTATGCATGAGCGGCACACAGTCGGACAGCAAACGTAATGCAAAACTTGTTAACTAATAGAAATTTCATTATCGTGTCTGTGGTGTAAAACAAAAACAAAAAATTAGTGTAAAGTCTGGTATTATCAAGTCTGATTGAATCACAAGGAACTCGTCTATCCCATCAGTATAGCCTGTAATAGAAATGCCAATTTTAGTCCAAATAATCTTGACGATTGAGTGTCGCATGGTAGAAAAAAATCAGTGATTTGTTTTTCTCTGCCAGCCTGCTTTATTTTCAATGTGTAATCACAGACCAGTCGGTGACCATTAAATTAAGGCGGTTCTAATACAAGGAAAGAAATTCTAATAATATTTACGTTTGTTCCAATATATATTGCAACAAAACAAATCAGCGATCAAGAAGTCGCAAAATTTCAGAATTATGTGACTATAAGATCTGCACCTAACATATTATATAAAACTTGAAATGTAAGAAAAAAAAACATTTCTTTATAACTTGATTTAAATTTAAATTGTACAGTCAACGGTGTAGCACATTTTATTAAGAGTATTTAACGTTTAAACATTCCATTGTGTCGATAATGGTAAATTTATAACTCTTATCTTACTTTTAATTAGCTGTAAATATACTGAGCTATGTAAATTTACAATCTTAAAGTAAAAGAAAGTAAAAAAACTTTCTTAAACAAAAAAAAAAATGTCTATAATAAAATTATAATTAAGTAAAAGAAAAAAGAAAATAAATAAATAAATATTGTAAAACTCGATATTTTACACATCGATAGCTTCACCAAATTTTGAAACCTGTCTAGTTTATAAAAAGTAATTTTGCACACACACACAAATATTTTACTTTTTAAACATATTTATTAATATTATTTATAGTATTTTATTACGTCATTAAGTGTTTTCATTAAAAAATTAAGTGCTTGTTCTAAATGATGTAAAAATAAAAACCTATAGAGCCATTTTTAAGTTCTTTAGTTCATAGATAAAAGTAATTCTTTTCCTTTAGATGTTTTTTCTCTTTTTAAACTATTTATTATAATAAATTATAATAAAAATTATCAAAAGAGAAATAATCGATATTTGTTTTATCTTTTGTAGCAGTCCACTTACAGAGAGCTCCTTCAACGACGGGTGCTCTCCCATCTTGGCTACAACCGGTCGTCACCCAGTCACAGACTCTACAGGCCACACAACAAAAATTAAGATTACAATCTTTACAAATGGAAAGGGAACGACTTAAAATACGACAACAAGAAATTATGAGACAAGTAAGTTCAATATACTTGTATTAGGTTTTTTTTTTTTTTTTTTTAATTGGAGATAGAACAATAATTCAAGTAGTAATGCAGTACGATATTTTAGTGACGTTTTGTACAGGTTGGCCAATGTTATAAAGGAAATTCCTCGTTACTATATAATAATGTTCACCACATAAATCCGTTGATTAAATTAAACATAACTTGTAACCGTCTGCAATTGTTTTCTTAGTTTTTTATTACGTCGTTAGGTGTTTTCATTAGCTTCTGTCTAGCAGGTTATAAATATTTCAGAATTTGCTCATATTGAAACCTAATTCTCCGTTGCAGAAATTTGTCATAAACTGAATAGTAGCTGGAGTTTCATTAAACTATAGTTGATGGAGTAGTTGTGAAAAGTTGGTAGAGTTTCACAAGACCTGCGGAAAAAAACTTGCCTTTCTTTCTAACCAACATTTAGGCTAAATCTTGAAAATGAATGTGACATCCTCTTAAGAAATGGAGAGAAGAAAGTAGTGGTAGGATAGCTATAGGAGCAAAACTAAGAATGTTAGTGTTACAAACCGGTCGACACTTTTTTAAAAAAAAAAAAGGCATCAAAAAAGCGGTTGGAGTACCTAACAGAACAAATCAGAAATAGTAGTGATGTGCATAAGATGATAGACGCCGTAAATACAGTGCTGGAGAAGGAACTATTAAGGTGATAGAAGAAGAAGCTTGGTGTAGTGTCAGCATATGCTGAAGATCCAGCCGAATTATATTGGAAGTCACATCAAAGGAGCAAAAGAGAAGACACAAAAACTCTATGGGTTAGGAAGAATAAAGGAATCAAGAAGCCAACCAGTGTGGTGTGTAATAGAAACAATACGTTGATGTAAACTTTTTACATTAAATTAATAAATTTGCTCTGACGATTGATGAAAATCCCGGTCAGAAATATGAGAAGTATGCATGCTACGACGGATAAAATACCAGATGTTATCCAGCATTGCAGACCCATCTACATATTCAACAATAAAGAAATTGTTTAGCAAAGCTGGTTGAATGATAATTGTAAACCGTGTGTAATTTATGGTTAATAAAAATCCCATGTTTAAAGAAAATGTATTTAATTAGCATTGTAATAATCGCGGAGTACGAGAAAGTCGTGTAAGTGTTTCACACAAGATTGTTAAATCATTTTTCATGGCTTCGAGAACTACGAGTAAAGAGATTGATCAAACTTTCAAGGAATTTGATCGTTTAGGTTTCCGCGGCTATTATCATAAAAAACACTTGAGTTTCCGGGTTGAGACCGCGTCAGTGATTAGAAACTGACCTGTCGCCCATATTGCAATGTGCTTCTTCAGGATCTTTTCACCTTGACAGCTAAATGGCTCCATTGCAATGTGGGCAAAAGGTCCGGTATCTAGCAAATCATTTAGTCGTGGTCTCAACCCGGAAACTCTAGCGTTTTTCAAGGAATGTGTTCAATCTCTTCTAGCGTAAAAACAATACATTTTTCAAAATCTTGGCTTCTGTAAATCTATATGCGTTGTTCTATATAACGCAGTTTAATGATTCGTATTAAAACATAAATATTTTATTTAATTTAGAATTCATAAACAAGAAAGATGATTTCATTGTAAGTAAACAAATACTGGAAATTGAATGGAAAACAATTATATCACGGGGAAAACCTAGAAGCGCTAAACCACCTGTTGATTACTCTTTTTTTTTATATTGTAACATACACACACACAACACGTAAATTAGTAAAATAAAAGCTTTATAAATATATACAACTAAAGTCGATATTTCGTTTGCCACTTCACTCGCAACTACATTGGTCACCCTCTAATCAGATGTTGTTAGCAACACGATGTACTATGATTCATCCGTCTACAATTTGTTTGGATAATGATGTTTAATAATTTTCAGTAACATTATTTTTGTTGACAGTTTTATTATACTAGGAATTTATTGATATGTTTAGTCCCCTTCTCTTAGGGAAGATCTCTCGTCAGGGGAAACGGACTAGCCTTTCTTCAGGAAGTCTAGCTTACCTGCGCGTATCCCGGGCCTAACAACACTTACACTAATTTTGCACATTCAGACTAGATTTGCAGGAGTCTGATGAAATACTTTGTTGTGGGCTGAAAAAAAACTTGAGTTAGCGAACCAAGAGACAAACTCTAGCACTGTCTAAGGAATAAACATTGTACACTTTACAGACAATTACATACTGTGCATGAATACCAGATTCGCTTTATAGCCACTTCGCCTAGAAACATCCATAATTAAGATCTCTTGGTGGTAGCTAAATTACGATTGGAACTTCTCTCTATTGGATGCTTATAGAAGAGTGGCTGTAAAGTTTAAACATCACTTATTGTTGTGACTCCATTACGTAATAATGTTTTTACACAGATTGTACAATGTGTAACAACAGTTATTGCCCATCTGTTTGCTAGAATTTACATTCAGACCAATTTAAGGCCAAATTATTTAATTTGGGAAAATTGATTTTAAAGAATAAATTGGGCTCATACAATTTTCAGTGAAATATACGGTTCCATCTTCAATTTGCAATTTTAAGGGCAACTAGATTTAGAATAAAATTTCCGATTTTATTAAAATCGTATGAATTTTCCAGGCCAAATTGTTTTGTTAAGCCAGTCTGTTATCACTGACTATTCACTGTTCTAATTGTAACGGCAAGAGAGAGAGCCAAGCCCGACCGAGAGAAAATAAACTCCCTCTGGTACTCTCTCACTGGCTTATATACAGGTTCCCCACTCTAGCTGCTTCAGTGATTTTTTTCTCTCGGTCGGGCTTGGCTCTCTCGAAGCAGGCTAGAGTGGGGAACCTGTATATAAGCCAGTGAGAGAGTACCAGAGAGAGTTTGTTTTCTCTCGGTCGGGCTTGGCTCTCTCTCTTGCCGTTACATACTCAAATGTACGCTAATTATTTCAATATAGATTATACAAACTTTCTAGATTAAGTATTTTTCGTGCACTTTATTAATGACTTAAGTAATTGAAGAGCTATTGAAATTCACTGGTCCGTATAACTTATTTCATGTTCATCCATTAGAAATACCATTTTTCCTATTAGTAATCTGCACAAGTTAATTTTGCCAATTTTAAATTTATATTTTCTTCAAATTTGAAGTTATGATTGTGATGGAACCTTGGTATCTAATGAAATGACACTTTAGAGGAAAGCCCTTATGTCGTAGCGTACTTAGAACCACCTTAATTTGGGAAGAGGGAAATGTTTCATATAAAAGTGATTCAGAAATTCGCATAAAAGTATAGAATTGGCAAATTTGTTTTAAAATGTTAGGATTAAATGTGATTGGCAGGTTTACATCTGTGCAGCTAGCAGTCCAAGTTTAAAGAAAAACGTTATAGTAGTTTTCAAGAAACCTCCAATCAATCAATAATGGCTTTTATCATACAAGATCACTTGCCATTTTCCAAAATATTATTCCTCCAAAGATTCCTATCGTCCCAATCACCTCCCGCAATCCTCTTCCAACCATCTCCTCTCTTATATCCTCTATCCACTTTCTCTTCGCTCTTATTCTCTTTCTTCGTTCTTAAGATGTAAACATGAATACTTTTTTTTGGTGGGGGCGGGGGCATTCTCATGAGATGGCCAAAGCCACTGAAGTCTTCGGACATCAAAGTCCTGGAGAATGTTTTTTATGTTTTTTTTTATCTACCTGGTTCAGAATTTCTTCATTCCACACTTTTTGTAGCCGGGAGAGTTTACAACTTGCCCTCCAAATATCGATCTCCATGGCTATCGATTTTTGTGCTAATTGTGACTTTTTTGTCCAAACTTCATACCCGTAGTGAGAAACGCTCAAGAAGAAAGAGTGGTAGATCCTTTCTTAGTTTTGGAGTCCTAGTTCTTTGCTCCACAATAAGTAATTAAACATAACAATCATTTTTTTCCCCGTGGGTTATTTTCGTACCCAAAGCTTTATTAGTGATGTCTTCTTCTGAGAGCCAAACTTCAAGATATTTAAACGACGTGCAACGGGGTAATAGCCAATCTTCAATTTGTAATTCATCGGAGTTCGCGTTAAACGACGTATTCTCTTTACTGATACCCTCCTTTCTCTTTACTAATTATTAATCTATTAGCTTTAAACTTCTATAAGTTTCCGCATCCAGTATGAAATATCTTCTTCATCCGGAAATACATTTGGAACGTATACTAAACGTCATTTCTCACATTGACACCCAGACAAACTTCCTAACAACTTAAAAACCAATTCTGTAAAATCACATTCCGGTTAACCGATTTTCTTCAAATTTGAAACGATGTCAATGCTTCTAAAGTATCTCAACATTATATAGTGGTGAAGCCTCTCTCGAAGAGGCACTTTAGAGGAAAGCTTAAAGTTGCTGTTCCTCAGAACCGCCAAATAAAAGTGATAAGTATTTGTTTGTAGATCGTTGGAGCCATTTTCAAGAAAAATCTCTAAAAAAAAAGAAAAGAAAAAACATCAGTAAACTCGCACTTCAGGCTCATGGAAATTGGCTGCAACCATATTGTCACCTGCGGTTGTCGTAATCTAAACGGTGTATCAATTATGAACTTCCTGCGATTTTTCATTTTTGAAATTTTATGAAAACAGCGCACCTATATTCTCCGTCTCCTCCTTATTATATCGAACGTCAAATTCGATCTTTAAGTTAATCTATAAGCAAATATTCAACAAGTCTACAGGCAGTTCTCAAAGAATTTACAGGAAAGTAACAAATTGCTAGAATAGTACGAAGTAAACAACCAGTACATTCGGATCTTAAGTTAAGAGGCTTCAAAACATGTATTTCCAGTGAAACTCAATTCAAAAAGCGGACACTATCGCAATAGTATATTTCAGTAAAAGAAAGTAAACCGCACTTGATTTGTGAGGTTTTCTAAAATTGTGCAATCTGATTGGCTGAAAATTTGAAAAACTTTTAAAAATAATCTACGATTAGGTTTTTGATTAAATATTATCAAGTTTTATTGGCTGTTTAATATAATAATCATTTTCTAATTTGAACTGTTGCACGGATTAAACTTATAAGATTTCTACTAAAATGTTATTGTTATACGGCATGTAATGAGAAATGCTTTCATGTTTTTTTCTAAAACTGGGAATAACTAAAACAGAAGCAGGAGAAGGGAGTTGGTGGATTGGTCTGGCCGGCGCTCACACCCACGCACGTGTCTATAAACAGAAACGTTTGGCCCAAACATCCTTCCTTGCGTCCCTCCAGCTCAATCTCTCTCTCTCTCTCTCCCGTGTTATCTTCGTCTCACTCTAGTCTTAGCTCATAGAAGCAAATAAGATTTTCTTAATGAAAACTATTGGTTTCCTTTTTTTTCTTTAACCTCGTAATTCTTTCATTAATTCCATACTGTTAAAGAATTCTTTAATGTTTCTTCTTACTCCTCCTGGTAAGAGGAAGTATTGCGAATTGTATCAAATTTTCGAAATTGAATATTCACCGGATATACATGTTTTGAGGTCCTTCGTGAAAGTAAAAGAAGTCCTAGGAATAAGAACAAAAAAATTGTTAACGAATAGTTTCCCTTTGCTTTTGTGTGTATATAAATCTCAAAAACGAAACATCGAAGGAAGTTCAAAGGTGGTATTCTGTTCAGGTACTATACCGCACATCTGACAACAAGGTTTCAGAGAAAAATTCATCAAACCAGAAGTACAACTTTACTGAATATTTTTGGCGATTTTTTCAAAAATGGTTCTAACGATTTTCATTAAACTTCATATAATATCTACATACAGACGCTAGAATTCCAAATTTGAATAAATTTGTTATTTTTTTTTCTTGAAATTTCCCCCAGTCGCACTTTTATTTGAAACATTTTTCTGAATTGTTTTTGAGAGTTCTGAAGGTCGATAAATTTCAAATATTATGTTTGTTTAATATTATTGACGCTCTCTCCAGACTACATGATGTAATCAATTCTACAACTGTCTAGATAGGTACTTGAATAAAACGTGTAGGATATTGAATAACATTGGAAGATTGATGAAAATTTATCATTTTAATTAGGTGACGTAAATTCCTGAGCAAATTTGGTCGGATGTAATGTAATAAAACAAAATTCCTCCTTTTATGTTACAAAAAAGTGAAAATGATAACAATAATCGTATATAAGCATACCTGAGTTTCCTCTATAATAAAATTCAGTTAGGGATGTTAAAATATATTTCTATGAACACAAAAAATCAATTTAAATTATTTAAAAAAAAAAAAAATCTGGTGTGAAATACTCGCACAACTTTCTCTTACTCCAGATCTCAAAATTATGATTGACAAATTTTATAGTTTGTGTACCAAATTAATTCAAATACGGCGAAAAGCGCACTTCCGGTTAACTAATTTCCTTGAAACTCTGAATTTTGGCCGTCCATTTATTTCTAATTAACTTTGTTTGGATGATAGAATTGTATTATCCACTATGATAGCACTTTAGAGAAAAATATAACCTCACCCCTTCCCTAGAAGTACCATTAAATGAATCTTCCTAGAGAAATGTTTTAAATAAAAGTTGTAGATCTTTGTATGTTTAGTGGATATAATACGTTTCAAGAAAATCGTCGAAGCCATTTTTGAGAAAATCGCAAAAAAGTAAAAAAAACAACAAGTAAAGTGGTACTTCCGGTTGAGGAATTTTGACAAATGACCCACTGTCAGATGCCATGGTGATACACTAAACGGAATATCAAGTTTCAACTTTCTACGGTTTTTCGTTTTGAGCTATGCTGTTCACATACATACACACACACACACACACACACAAACACACACACAGACCATTTGCTAAAAAACCACTTTTTTGGACTCAAGGGACCTCAAAACGGATATTTCCGGTGAAAACTCGATATCGAAAATTTGACACGATTACAATACTTCCTCTTACTAGGAGTGAGAGAAAGTAAAAAACTAATACGGTAAAGAAATTTTATATGTATAAAATTAAAGTCCAGGAGAAATAACAAAATATAACCTAATCATATTATCCAATCAAATTACAATACATTCCAATGAGATTAGAAATATCAGATTTTTTATCACAAGCATTACATATCTTTATTTGGTCCATTTCTTTGACCAATCTTTTAAATTTATGAGAAATTCTTTCTCTTAATATTTTACTTGTTCTTTTACTTAACCGGCGTCTCCCTTCATTTGGGTTGCCGTCATGTCACTTCCTCTCTCTCCATCTCTTCCTGTCACTCCAATCTCCATCCCTCAGACCCCTACCGGCCATCTCCTCCTTCTCTTAATATTTTAACATTCTCAAAATCAAATGGGTATGGCGAATTTTCCATCGAATGCTGTGCAAGAGAAACACACAACTTTTGTTTGTTTTTATATATTTGATAAGTGCCCAGAAATCCTGTTTTTTTAAATATTGTTTAGTTTCGTTCTATATCGACTAAAAGACAATTAACACGGTTTGCCATTTTATATATAACTGAATTGTAAGAACAACAGTAAAAGAAAGTGGTATGAGTGTTGTTTTGGTGAGTTTATCGCCCCAAATTTTCTTCTACTATATTCTTCTCTTTTTTTAATATTTTCCTTCAAAATGGGAATTTTTACAACATAATTTATTGTTGTTCATATTATAAAGCGATGAGAACCAAACATTACTTTGAATTGGTAATCAAGTGAAAAGTGGACATCAATTTTTTTCGGACAAAAAGTTTCAAATAAAAGTGGTTACAAGTTAAAGAATAACCTTCAAGGAGTTTTTTAAAAAATGCTACATTTAGAGACAATAAATATTATTGAATATGTAGATGGAGACTCCTAAATACGAAAAAAAATGGTTTTACCGAATGGTCTGTGTGATTGTGTGTTAACAGAATATCTCAAAAATAAAAAGTCGCGGGGAGCATAAACTTGGTATTCCGTTTACACTAAACATTGTAACGCGGCAATTTTAAAGAAAATGTCTTGATTAAAGTGTGCATTAATTAGAGTAAGAGAAAGTCGTGTGAGGTTTGATTTAGTCTTTCACAGACAAAAAATCTTTAATTTGAGTTCTTTAAATTGAAATATGTTTAGCTGTTTAATGTTTTTAGTGCTGGATTAGTTTCAGCATTAGATAGTTCGCTAGACTGAGTTCTGAATGCCCGTAGGCTGGTAACTGCCAGCCCGTGTCGCCCCACTACCGCCAGCCTATAGAAATGTTTTAGAACCGACCGGGCCTCATCATATACACACTAAACCTTACTGGCAGCACGTCCAAAAATAACCTCCACTGCTGCTATGTATCTCTCACCTACGCAACATATATATACCGTGTAATCAACATTTTGCTTTGGTCTCTCTCTCGCTCTCTGATTCTCTCACAGATTCAATCTCCGTTTTAGTCCAAAACAACATCACTCTCAAACTCCATAATCGATAATTTAAGCACAGCTAATGGTTGTTTTTTTGCAGCTGCTTATCATTAAGCCCGGAAGTTAAATATTTAGACTTTTAAGTATTTGGTATTCAGCCAAACGGTTTCCAACTGTCTCTATGATTCCAAAACACTACAATCCAGAGTTTTGCTTTGCTCCTGGTTTTTTGTTTGTCCAAAATTAAAAATCTTCCACAAGGACTTTAAACTTCATGAAATAAAATGATTCCTTACCATCACTAATAGCCAATTTGTATCCCTTAACTTTATAGCCATATGCATTCCGAATTTCCCTTGTCAATCCTTAAGATGTCAAATAGACAATGGTATGTGGTAACAAGTCTACAAATAAATGTTAATCAGAACAGATTAACGTTATCAGAACAGATTTGCGTTTATACGAGGTCATTCTATAGATAAAGAGACAAAGAACTGTAAATCAAAGAAATGTACATAAGAATGTCGATACTTACAGTACCTTAAGTTGGCATCTCTGTCATCAGTTTGAAACAGCTGATTGACCACTGTTACAGCTAGAGTTGCCAGATCTAATATATTTAATATCACCCTGCTATATTGTGTTCTTATTGATATATGATATTAGACTCTAAATATACGTCTAAAAATGATATATTTATCCGATACTGCGATGATAACAATAATAATTCGTATTAGCGCGCTCATCTCGCAGCAAACAATCATCAGTGATCAAGTAGTGAATGTTGATTAGCTGATAGGAGTCTCGTTTATGGCGCGCGCATAGCTTGCGCCAACGCATTCCGCCGGTTCCGCTCTCGCCAAGTGTCAAAAATGACAATACTAAACATTTAGGTTACAAATACTTAACGGGTGCTTTACACTAACTGGCAATCAGATGACATTGACGTCTAACTTTTTATGGCCGCAGTTGTATGTGTATTTATTTTTGTTATAAATTAACAAATTTTGAAAGATTTAAGTTGGTTTTTATTTAATAAAGTTTCAAAAAAATGTGGTATATTTCTTTCCTAAATGATATATTTTTGAAATCTCAATCATATATATTTACATTTTTCACCTGGCAACCCTAGTTGCAGCTAGAAATCTGAACTTTGGAAGAACAGCGTTTAGTAACATGTTTTTTAGTTTCTCATTGGGTGAAGCCATAAGAATTTTATTCTTGAAAGCTTATCGAAAACGACATCATCGTCGTCTAATCAAGGTGTCTCAACTCTAGAGACAGAACATTGATACACCTATTCAAGAAGATATATAAGAATTACTAATAGTCAGTAATACTGTGCGATACTTGTAAAAAATTACAGCCTACAATCCTGAAAAAACGTCGTAGTTTGCAGATAAGAAGTACTCATACACTAGGATAGCGCTTGACCATATATTGCACAATCAACATGAAGAATTAGGCTGAGAAGTTCTACAGAATCCGCGCTACAAAGCTACCATCAGATTTCTTTTTGTATGGTCTCCTCTAGGAGTCATTATATGGTGTCAAGTTTCACAGCAACAAAGAAATGGAAGCAAATGTGCAAAACTGGATCACACTTCAAAACAAAGATTCTTTTTCGGTTGGACTAAGAAAGGGAAAAGTGTATAAATTGGAATTATTTTGAAAAGTGGATAAATTGTGTAATTCATTTAATATGCCACATTAAAACTATAACCATGTTGTTTTACTTATTGAATAACTCTCGCGATTACGCATCCAAAATCCTCTTGGATTTCAGAAGCAAAGTAATATCGCAAAACTAGAAAAATCGTTTTTGGGGAACATTATGGTCTCCAATTCCATTTCCAATTCTTTTACAAAATCATAAGAAATTCCTTCCAAAATATAATGTGGCTTTAAAAAAAGTTGATTTGTTAAGGGTTTCTGTGACTTTCTGGATTTTGCTAAAGTATGGTTCTCTTCCATTTCGACAGAGTAATATAAGGAGATATCTGGTTGGGATCTCTGTGAGGACAACCTGTCCATCTTTGATAGAGCAGAAAGTCGGTGGTTTGTTATTCCGATAGATTTTTGTTTGGCAGTTTTTCGGTAAAATGTACGTCCCAACAGTTCTGAGTTTGGAGACAGTACTGCGTTTAGATATTTAAAAAGACGAAGGTTTCATAGAATAAAATTGTGATGTGTAGAATAACTAAACTTTCTCTTACTCCTGGTAAGAGGAAGTATCGCGTTCGCGCCAAATTTTTGAAATTAAGTTTTACCGGATATACATATTTTTGGGGTTCCCTGAGTACGAAAAAATGTTATTAGCGAGTGGTCTGTATGTGTGCGTGTGTACCATCAACCGTGTCTTACCATCCATCAACCGGAAGTACTAATTTACTGAATTTTTTTTTCTTCAGTTTTTCGCGATTTTATCGAAAATGGCCGCAACGATTCTCTTTAAACTTCATATACTATCTACATAAATGAATCCCTACCACTTTTATTTGAAACATTTTCCCGGGAAAATTGATTTTTTGGGGGAGTTGTGGGGGACAGTAAGAAACAGTACCATTTCAATACAATACTTGGTTCTACCCTTATATAATATAATATACATTAAATGCATTGCTTTAATCCCAGATCTGAAGAAAATCTGTTTACCGGAAATGGAACTTTACAGAATAAGTTTGAGTTTTTTTGGAATTTTCCCGAAAATGTCTGTAACGATTTCCTTTATGTACTAACTGTACAGATATAAACGTATCACTGTTATATGAAACATTTCTGTCATACAAAATTGATTTTAGGTAGTTGTGTGAGTTTTGTAGCGTTAAATTTTAAATGTTTATAGGCTGTTGATTCAGTGTTTTTGGTGCGCTCTACTGGGCCACAATATAATCACTTCTATGTTAGCACCAAATTAATAAAATCTGAGTTTAAAGAAAATTTGTAATTTTATACATAATTATATATTTTTCTTTATTAAAGATCAATTAGGGGACAAATTTGACGAATTTATGATAATGAAACAAGAAATTCTAAAACATGTTGGAGACGATTCATGATTATTTTGAGAAGTATTCGAATTTCTTAAACAAAAAAAGCTCTTTCATGTTTGTTGTAACTCTAAACAAAATATGTTTAGTTTGATATACCAAGTTTAATAAAGAAGTGGTTTTCGACAAAATCGCAAAAATTTGAAAAATCCATTCGATTAAGTGGTACTTCTGGTTGAGGAATTTTGACCAGTAACCTCATGTCTGATCATGGTGACACCCAAACGAATGTCAGGTTTGAGCTTCCTGCGATTTTTCGATTATGAGCTATACATGCAGACCAATTTTTAAAAACCAATTTTTCAGACTCAGGGGACTTCAAAACATGTATTTACGGTAAAAACCCGATATTGAAAATTTGACATGTACGCAATAGCTACCTCAATTCAAAACTTGCTGTACCTTTAATCGGTAATTCCTAAGTTTTATACTTCCAAACTGTGAAAACTAATTTAAAATTATCTGCAATATATATGATGATTAATGGCAATTGTTTGTCTGTGATTACAGCAAGAACTGATGCTACGCGATGCACCTGCCACAACTGGTCTAGATCCGTTCTTGCCTGGTGTTACGGATCATTCTAGACAAGAATCTGCTGATAGTGGTCTTGGCTTAGGAAATTCATATTCGTTGCCACAAACGCCAGATGATTTTCTAACATCGATGGATATGGACGCTTCTGTTTCTGGTACTTTTATTATTTTAATTATTATTAAATAATTATGAAATAAGAAAGTCCTGACTTTAATCAGGGTACTTTAGTAAGCCAATTTCTAATTACTGTAAGCTCCTTGTATTAAGGGTTAGTGATTTCTATCCAGTGCATAGAGTGAACATAAAATCATCACTTGCTGTTCACTAAATGCTCATTATTCGTTGTCTATATTCTCGCCTCAAAAACGAATTAGCGACACTTTAGAGAGTTAAATGTATAATGCTAATTGGTTAAGTTGATTGATAGAACTGTTTATGATTTGAATTAATATGACTTTTGATAAATCGCTAAAGCACACATTCATTTTAAAACAAATATTAAATGATTAATTCTATCTAGAATGTTCAGTTATATTATTGTTGTTTTTACAGATGGCGGTACGGCCAGCGAAATGGCCGGTTTAGATTCCCATGAGATCACGTCATTAAGTGACAATATTGATTCTACAGATGATCTCGTTCCTTCGTTACAGGTGTGTATTTTACAAATGCATTTAATCATATTTTTTATTTAAAATAATAATAATAAAATTTCGTCATTTAAGCGTCGTTAGCATTAGATAAGTTACTTGATCGAATACTAGTTGAACCTTACTAGGACTGTATTTTACTTGTCTGGCTTTAACTAAACTGAGACTAGTAGCACATCTTTGACACTCGAGGCACAAGTGTAACTGTGATTTATTCTGCATATTTTGTATTTAAATCATAATAATATTTCAACAACATTTTAATGTTTTTCATATTGCTGCAAGAGGATATATTATAATTGTGTCAAATTTTCGGAATTGAGTTTTCACCGGAAACATTTTCACTCGACTACAAATGCACTCAAAAATTTGAGCAAAAAACACTTTGTTACAGAAAGTACCCGATCACATAATTGCACAAAAGAAGCACTTGAATACTCAAGTATTCAAAAGGTTGGGTACAAACGTTACTCAGATAAAATGCACACAAAATGTTAGATACAAAAATTACCCGACTACTATTGCAAAAAAAAAAATATCACAGGAAGAACTAAAGTAAAGCACTCAAAAAAGTTGGGTGATAGTGCACTCGAGTACAAAATTTTACTCAGTAATTGCTCGTACAAATTGTGCTCAAAAAGTACAAAATACTTCAACACAATATGCTAAAATATACGTTCATATATAATGTATATATATCTGATATCCCTCCTGTGTTTGTCTACACATCTTTCCCGCCGCATTTCTGAAGCCTGTATGAACGTATGTTTATATGTCTGAATGTTGTACGTTTATGAGTTTGTTGAGCAGCATTTCTACCTGTCTACTTGTCTGTGTGTATTTATATATCTTGTTCGTCTGCACATAAGTACATATTTGCACTTCTAAATGTCTAGGTGCTTGTATGTGTATAAGTCTCTAGATCAGAATGCCTGTGTGTGTGTGTGTGTGTGTGTGTGTATATGTGGTTTTTTTGAACAGAAACTATATAATTATATATATATATATAATATAAATTCTAAAAGTGCATATATAGCACATTATATGCATATATTTATTATGTGTATAAAACATGCGCAGAAATCACATAATTTTATTTTTAAAAAACTACAAAAGCTACTAGCGCTCAAGAAGCATTGGGAAGAATATAAAGAATAAAGCTAAAGAATAATCTGTCTGTAGGGTTTAATTCTGAAAAAAAATAATGTAGTGAAAAAATAAAGAGATCTCTCAAGTATAAAGTTCGGTCTCTTTTCTTTGGGTAAAAAAAAACTTCGTATTAAATTATTGTTTTTGTTTGAAATCTGTCGGCATCGCCACTCAGCAATCGATTGTTGATAAAAATGTAATGTTGATAAAAATAACTTATTATCTACGTATGTACCGTTCAAAAAGGAAGACATATATTGAACCCTCATGTTCCAGTAAAATAAAAAGATTGAGAATGATAATGAATAAACAAATCATACAACAAATAGATATTGAACAACCATAATACTAAATTCTAAACTTCCTGTTGAGAATTGCGATAAAAATTAGTTTTGTGGACAGGTTATCACACCTTTTGTTCTTCATTAATGGGGAAGTATGTTGATAATAATAAAACTTTCATTGAGATTTGAATACCATTTTAATAAAATTTATATTTCATATTATCCTTGAGTTTAAATCTTTTATACAGTTACAAAAATTTTAATAATCAATTAATAAAATTTACATTGGTTAACTATTATATTTTATTTTCTATTTCTAATCCCGTTTATGGGATATTAATTTTTTTTTTATAAAAAATTTATATTTTCTTTTTTGTCAACCATACATAAAGAACTAAGTTGTTTTTTGTAATTGGGATAAAGTAAAGTCCCTATGGAACAAAAATCAGTTATAAACGCTCACACGCCTATTACTGCAATTCTGTTGGCCTAATTTTCTTCAGACTTGGCATTTTTTTTTTCAAGAAATTTACTTGGCCTTTGCATTAAAATATAATTTAATAATATATAAATAAAAATATATGAGGAGTTATGAAGAAATTTGGTGAGGATCGGTCAAGAAAAAACATTCAATCATGCCAACGTTTCAACAGACTTTCCTGTCTTTATCAATATATAGCTAGTCGTGAACATGTGGAGAAAGAGTTTTTAACCTTACACATTTGTTACATTGCAGAAACATAAAAAGGAAAATTAAAAGTTACTAGTGTCTTGCCTTAAATCATGACCTAGATTTAAGACAAGGCACTAATAACTTTTAATTTTCCTTTTTATGTTTCTGCAATGTAACAAATGTGTAAGTTTAAAAATTCTATTTTCACATGCTCACGACTTCCTATGTATTAAAGCCTTGATAAAGACAGGAAACTCTGTCCAAACGTTGGCATAATTGAATGTTTTTTCTTGACCGATCCTCAGAAAATTTCTTCATAACATAATTCATCAACGGTTAGCAAATACTTTTATATAAATGGGGGGGTTACGAGGGATTGTTATGTTTTAGAGCCCCCCTCCCCCATTATGACTACAAACCCCTTCTCCCTATAGTTCCAATTTGAGGAAAATTAATCAATTTGACGTGAAAATAAGAGTTAATCTCACATTTGTAAGAGTTAATCTCACAATTGTGTTGTTCACTTCAACTTTTTTTTCTGGGACATTATCCCAATCGCCAAAAACTGTTCTAATTCATTATGGAAAATAAGAAAAATTACTTCATCATTTATAATAATGTTGGTTATAAGAAATAAATTTAATAGTCTATAAATGGGATTGAAATAAAATATATATATATATATATGATTTTCCTTCAAAAGTGTCAGTTACCAAAATATATAAAGCGAACTGAACTATGCAATATTTTCTTTATAATTGTTTACATTGTATTTTCACTTCATCCTTGCTAATTACCTTCTTTCTTGAGGACTGAGGACTGAGCAGCTTTCATATAGAGGCAGAGATTCAACATCCTAAATATTATCGGATTAGCTGTCTTGGGGTTTATCCAACAAATTCAATTCCAAATTTGAAGAAAATCAGTTAACCGAAAATGCTGCTTTGCAGAATAGGTTTGGGGGTGGGCGGATTTTCTTGAAAACGGCTACGGCGATTTTCTTTATACTTGGATTGCTTGCTGGATAGTTAGAAACGTACCATTTTTATTTGAAACATTTTTCTGAAAAAAATTTATTTTTGAGGGGTATTTTGAGGTCTGTCAGTTAGTTTAAATTTTACCCAAACTTTCTTTATTTTTAACATAGAGCGCACCACATAAGGCCACTTCAGGTATACAAGTAAATTCCCATCCACCATTATTGTGGCCAGCCCAACAGAGACATGATGTTGCAATTTTCAGGAAATTTTTTTGATTAAATTGTATTAATTACAGTAAGAAAAAGTTGTATGAATATTTCATACTAGATTTTTTTTAATAACCAAATAACTTTTGTTTCTTATTGTTCATTTTTCATAAATATATATTTATTTATTTATTTATTTATTTTTTGTAGCTCGGCGAAGAGTTTACAAGTGACATATTGGACGATGTACAAGCCCTGATAAACCCAACCAGCAAAGGTGGTAACAGTTTGACGTGGCTGTGAAATGGGGAAAGAATTTTCTTATTTTTTTTTATTTCTATACAAAAAAAAATCTTACATTTTTACAATTTTTTCTTTTTTAATTCTACTTATAATTTGTTTTTTCTCAGCTTATTATGGCCACACTTTGTTTTCTTCTTCTTGTTCTTCTACTTCTTCGTTTTGTATCGTTTACATAAAGAAGAAAACCTGAGAAAAAATTTACTTAAACTCAATTTAAATACACTATATTTACCAGAATTTGTCTTTAACAGCGTTTTCAGAGATTCTTTTTAATTAAAAATAAATAAATAATTTCCCATTTGATTGAAGGAGACATTTTGAATATTTGCAATATCTATTATAACCGTCCAAAAAAAAAAGAAACAATAACAAAAAAACTTTTATAGAGCAAAATATTATTGTTTTATTCAAATAATTAGTAAATGTATAAATATAAAATATAAATAAGAAATTGAGAGCCGTTAAGTGCCCTATTTTTTTAGATAAATGAAAGAAATAAAGGCCAAGGATTACTTAAACTCATACTTAATGAGCTTCTTTATTTTACTTCTTCATTTTATTTTTATTTTAATTATAAGAAAGCAATAAAAAAAAATGTTTCTATAAATATATATATATATATTTCGTTGTTTTATAGATTTAAGCCATATCAGTTTTGAATATTCTAAAGTTTACTTGTTTTTTTTTTCTTCTTCTTTCTTTTTTAAATAACCTAGTTGCCCTTTTAAATATTTTTTTAATAATTTCTTGTTCTTTAAATTTTACATCAACTTTTCATATTTGATTTCTATATTAATTTTTAATTCTCCGTCCTAACCTGAAGAATTTATTTGAATTTAATTGAAAAAGTTAAACATTTCAATTTTCGATTTGTAATAAAGTTTTTTTTCTCTACCACCCCTTCAAAAGAAAAAAAAAAAAGGAAAAACTCAAAAATTAATTAATTATAAATTTTATCTGTCAAAACTAAAAAACAAGTCAGTTTTAAAACATGATTTTATAAATTTACCTTCAAGATACGGCGGACTGGTTCCAAAATTTGTCACGCCAATGCTCAAATCTCAAATGGCGTTTTTTTTTTATTGTAATCAAAGTGTAATCTCTCTGTATTAATTATTCTTGATTTACTTCAAAAGTAAGGATTATTTGCATTATGTAGAAGTAAGATGTAACTAAACGGGCAAGTCTATTATTTGTTCAACAAGTTAATATTGATATAATTCATCGACATGTATGTACTATCGTTAACATTCATTGTTCAGGATAATGTTTCTTTTTTTTTTATTACCACGAGTTTATTTTCAAATGTGAACTAATAATTGCATAATGTGAGATATCAAAGTTCCAGTTTTCTAAAAAGTTATACGCCACAGTTGGCTTCCACTAGCATCCATCGCCTATTAAATCAAATCGTGATTATTGCTATCTCTGTTTTCATTCTGCTAATCTGCTGATTTTTCTGTTTTTAATGCAACAGTTTTCACACCTTCTTGCTTGGTGCTCTTCGTTTTTTTTTTTCTGTACGTCACCAGAGAACTTATATAAACCATTTTGCAATTATCTCCTATCCTCAAGGATCAACAAATGCATAATAAGCGACAGGGTAAAGAGTTTCGCTTCCAATTGCTTTTCTGATGTCTCTAATTTTTGGGAGATAATCAACATTTTAATGATAAACCATTCCAAACCATTTTGGAGATGCCATCTCAGAATGGTTCACATTGAACAAACAGCAAACCTATCATCACATCATTTCTCTCCCGATAATCAGAATTAATCTGATTGTGAATCAGGTGGTAATTTCCTGGAGTGACATTTTGAACTGCATTTCTTTAATCTTAACTAATTTTCTCATGAATTTAATTTGATGTCTGTCCACATACGGTTGACATTTGTGACTTGCTTTTATCTACTTCTAACTCGTGATTTCTCGACATATTTTAAGGTGGTTTTCTCACCCATTTTACGGCATGCATTACCCACTATTTTAAAACTGACTACCCCCCCTAACTCTGCCGAAAATTATCTTTAATAACATAATTCTTAGAATAAAACGTTTTCATAAATTTAATATTTATGAAACAAATTTTTATCATTATATATTTTGTTTTTAGTCTTTCTATTTTGATTTTTTATTAAATGGACTATTATTAAGTGCCACATTTAAGTTTTTAATTTCTTATGCTCACATAGATTATCTTACAATGTTATTATTTTTTTTCACAAAAAAAAATAAAAGATAATCTAATGCCATTGTTTTTTAATTGTTTTTTTTTGCTCAAACCACAATTATCCTTGTTTTATAAGGAGTGGTACGATGCAGTATCTTTTATTTATCATTTTTTGTTTAAGTAATTTTTTTTTTATTTTTTCATAAAAAAAAGTAATTATCCTTAACAGAAATCTCTTTTAAGACAATAAAACTAGATTGTTAATAGATAAGAAAAATATTTGAGAAAAGAATAAATAAAAAATGAAAAAACTCAACAGATATTTGTTTAAAGTGCCATCATAAAATTTTAGAAATAAATAATAAAATTTAATAGCAAAAGTCTTTTTTATTACTTCTAAAAAATTTTTTTAGTTTTTTCGTAAAAAAAAAAAATATTTTTTAAAAATTTACTTAATTGTAATTTTTTAAGAAAAGGAAATGATGGAGGTAAGACTTAAAAATAATAAAGATAAAAATATGAAAACTTTATTAGAGAAAATTTAATCCATCCTAATTGTGCCTTATAAATATATCTTCTTTTTTCTTTTTAATAGGAAAAGTTTTTGTTGTAATTTTTTAGTTTTTTTTTTTTTAAGGCTGTTGTTGTCTTTGAGATGATGCTGGAAAGAAATCAATAGAATTAGTTCATTTGTAAATCATTGAGAATGATTTGAAAGCAGACGAGCTCATAAAAGTAAGGCAGTAAGGCTATGAGTAAAGATTTTTTTTTTTTTTTTTTTGATCCTATGTAGTCATAGTTCTTGGATTAACAAGTGCCTCTCAACAAATTAATTTGTTAATTCAACAAATACAATTCAAAAATTGTAAAAATATTTTTCCTCTAAAAACAATGCTTTCTTTAAGCATCACTAAATGCTGAAACGCTCGTCCCGCTACTGAAGATTCAATGAATTGAATAATATATAAAAACTGTGATTAGTCTATAAAAATCTGTTATAAAAATAATTTTGGTGCTCCTAATTTCTTCAATTCATTCAATATTTGGTCTTAAAAATTCATTATAAAACGACGATTCAGTGTAGGACTTTATATCAACTATTTGGTTGGTTAGATATTAAAGTGTATCTGAAAAAGTGCTATTCATGTATGCAATCAAAATTGTTGCTTAGTAAAATAAAAAGAAATTGCATCTTTGCTCATAGACTAAAAAATCGCAAAATAAAGTTTAGCTTTCTCAAGTAACGTTTGGGAAAACCTAAACAGCTTCATTTTTTCAAATATTATATATATATATTAATAAGCACGAGTCTTATTTTGAAAAAATGAAGATTACATTTATATATATATGTAAGCTTTCCCCTGTAAAGGAACTTTTAGCATCATTTCAGAGTTGGAAAACATCATCATTATTATTATTATTAGTTTTGTGTGATATAAAATTGTTTTAATTTTCTTTTTTATTTAATTTTTTTTTTTTTTTTTTTTTTTTTTTTGAAATACAATAAATATTATTTATAAATTTTAAGTAAACATAGGAACCTAAAATAGCTAAAAGTTTACAAATATATCTTTTTCACTTTTCATTTTTTATTTTATTTTTTTTTTGTAATTGATGCGCGCTTTTTAAATGATTATTTCTGAATTTCCTCATGATTATATTTTTCTAGCTGTAAAACAATTATGTAAATAACTTTTTCTTTTTTTTATGCCTGTTTTACATATTTAAATTTTGTTAATCGATTATTATTGTTTACAATTTTTTTTTTTTTTTTAAATAAAATATTCAAAAAATATAAGTTCAATTCTTTTATTATTGTAATTATTACTATTAGTTTTTAATGAGCTCTTTACTGAAGATGTAAATTTATCCATTTTTTTCTGTTTTTTTTTTTTTTAATTGTTAGAATTTGTTATTATTCTCCTCTCTCTTTGTTCATATTATATATATACATAGATACTTATAAATTATTTTATATATAGATTATATAATACAAGTTTTATATAACATAATTTTTGTTTGAGAGTGTTATAAAACAAAAAACAAATTAAAAAAATTCTTGTGTGTAATTTTACCTTATTATATAATTCTTTCATTTGAATTATTATTATTTTGTAAGTGCCTTAATTTTTGTTTCTACACTTTGTATTTATTATATATATATATATACATATATACATACAAAACACTGAAAATATAAGTTATAAATTATTGTATTCATTGTTCTACCAATTAGAAAAGAGAGAATTTTTTTTTTTTATTAATCTCGATTTTTTTTTTTTAAACATCTAATTAGGCTACTTTGAAAAGGAATATATAATAAGGGAGTTGAAATCACGCCACATTGTTAAGAGGATTGTGTGTTCCTATTTGTGAAAAATTATGCTGCAAGTACTTCACTTGAACAAAACATGTTCTGTTTAAATTGTAAAGTAAGCGGAATAAATTGAGCCCGTCTTAAGCACAATAAAGATGTCTTTTTCAAAGTTGGCCCACTCAAGATTATATATGGCCTGTATACACATTAAATAAATACATTTTAATTATAATTATATTAACAAATGTGTACATGTTCTTAAAAAATCGAAAAAAGTAATAAAGTTGCTCTTCCGCACAATAAACATTTATTATAATTAAAAAAAAATAAAGAAAAAAAAAAAACGATTTTAATTGTCCGTCCTGAAACATACAAGAAAACTATATTCAAGAATACAAATAACTACTCGCCCGTCCTCAAAAAAATAGCTCAAATAATATATTAGAAAATTTATCATTAAAAAAAGCCACCTGACGTCTATTTTTTCTATTTTTCTATTTTTTACCAGTCTTATAATAGAGTAAAATAAATAGAACTACTATTTAAAAAAAATAAACGAAACAGCTGATTATATATGTATAAACAGCTGATTTTTGAAAAATTAAAACATAATACTGAATTTTTACTAATCAGTTTTTCTTTATTTTTATTTGACTAATTATTTTTTTTGTGTAAAATAAAATTTAATGAAATAAATTATCATGTGGAATATTATTACAGTAATTATTTTGTACAGATCTATTATTATTATTATTAAAATTAAAATTTTAAATATTAAAAAAATATATATATTTATGAATAATGTAACTCATGTTAAAATTTGTTTGAACTGTTTAAATTTATTTTTTAGCTTACACATTTATTTTGTTTAGGTTTATATTATATATATAATATATATATAAAATTTCTATATATATAATATACACTATTGTTTAGTTTATTTTTTTGGCATAAATAAAAGTATATATCAATTTTATAATTATGTTGTGTATACAGATGGAAAAGATAAAAATAAACTTTGTTTTATTTCATTTTTATTTTTAATTTATTTATTCCCTTTCATTAATAGTTAACAAAATAATTACGTTCATGACAGATTTTTCAATATTAACTCCCAGAATTAAAATATGTTTGGTGTTGTGAACTGCAAAATCCCTCACATAAAAGTAGCAAATTCTAACTTACCTTATAAAAGATGATGTTAGTTTATAAAGGAACTAAGGCAAATCAACTGCCACTTAAAAAAAGGTATCTATTATGGCAGCATTGGGCCTCAAGTGTTTGTATGTAGAAGGTAATCATTTATTAAGTTCAGAATGAATGCAAGTGTGAGTGAATGTGTGGTGTGCAGTTACGGATAGAATGGAGTGGCTTTTCGAGATTTTCACGAAAACAGCTCCAACGATTTTCTTTAAGCTTCATGTACTATATTCATAAAAATAAATACCCATCATCACTTTTATTTGTAACTTTTCCCGAGGAAAATTGATTTTTTATGGCTTCTGGGAGTAGCGCTATACTTTCCTCTAAAGATAGGCGTCCACTTGAGAGAAATATTCTCGAGAGAGTTTCTTGATAGTGGACTTAGGTTGAGAGTAACTTTCAGGCAGCGCGTATAAACTCTCGGAGAGTAAACATGCTGAGAGTTGCTCGCAAGTGGAAAGGGAATATTACCGCTTTCTGCTAGCTACTCTCACAATACGAAACAATTTCGAATTCTGAGAGGGTGTCCGGCAGTTTGCTAAAAAAAATGGCGCCGAAGAAGAACTGGACGAAAGAAGAAACTGAAAGTTTGATTGGGTTGTTGAAGAAAATTTCGTACTCTGGGATACGAAAAGCACTGACTTCCCATATCGGGAGAAAAAACATGACGTACTGAAGAAAATTACACAAAATTTAATTGCACGTGCGACGAAATGCAATGTAAATTACACAATTTGCGTAATCAAGTAAGTTGTTATATAAGGAATATTTCAAAATACAAACATTGTAATAATTAAGGAGATAATAACTATGTAATAATTTCAGGTGCCCCAGGAATTAAAAGAAATTAAAAAGAAGAAAAGCGGAGACATTTTTCCACCAGCGATTCTTGCACCCTAGTCGATAAAGTAAACTTATATTTTGCATCAGCTACAGCAAGCAAAACAATACTGTAGGTCCCTTTATAATTATAATAATGACTTCCACTGTTACTAGTGCTATATGTTTGCCATCAATAGCACCTAGGCAATGAGGAAAATTCCATCGATCATTAAACTTGTCCAAAACATTTAATCACTCATCTCTGGTACTCGGACACTGAAATAAAGTGCATTAACTGAATGAATAACATTAACAAATAGTCATTTGTATATGTTTTTATACAGAATAGAAAGAACGAAGATTCAATCGTCACGACTGTGAATACTTTAGAACATAATTTGTATTTTTGTACTACAGAAAGCGCAAGCCTCAGAAAAAATGCCAAATAATCAATGCAATGAGAAAAAAAAGTCCCTAAAAAAAAAAAAAAAACAGGATGACGATGATGATAAAGTTCTTAAGCATAATATAATATGTATATACCATAGAATAAATTCTAAAATAATTCATATTGGGTATCCTTAAGAACGTAGAAAAAAGCTGGGGCTATTTCCTTGACAATTCTCCCAACTGTGCACACGGATTATCCTAAACAAATATTGAAGGCTGCTGTACGAATCACCTGTATAAATTAATTATATAAATTAGTAATAATAATAATAATAATAATAATAATGCATACTATCACATAAATATACGCATCTGATGAGAAAAATCGTAATGTGTTTATAATCGCAGAAAGTTTATATTTGACTTTTCATTCGGGTCTAACGAGTAAGATTCAGGTGGACAGTAAGATTCGGTCTACAGGAACTCTCTTTGTATGCCTTTTAAAATTTGTAAACTTTTTCAGTGTGAACATGAATACCACAAACATTTAAGTTAATCTCTTTTATTTAAATCATTTTTGAGGGAAAAAGTTTTTAGAGGGTACTGTGGTCACAGGATGGATTGAAGTTTCCCTCTACTGTCTATTCAATATGATATGGTTCATGTGGTGGTTGGTTCCGCAGAACTGGAAAGCATCAGAAACATTTTTCGTGAAAGCCTGCTTCATTCTGTGCTCATCGACCGGTTTTGGGCGTTCGCCCATCTTCAGGATGCCTTTGTCAGACAGTGCGATAATGCAGACTTGCACAAAGCAAATTCAGTTTACACACTGTTCAGTAAACTGAATTTGCTCTGTGCAAGTCTGTGTTATCACACTGTCTGACAAGCGAACGCCCGAAACCGGTCGATGTCCACAAAATGAAGCAGGCTATCACGGAAAATGCCTCTGAGGTTACGGTTCTACTAACCATATAATGTTAAGGAGAAATAAATGTGTTTCCAGATTTTCGAGATTGAAGAAAAGTATTGACCGGAAGTGCGACTTCTATAAAATAGTTCAAAATTTATATTCATTTCATTATCACTAGAAAACTCAAACTCAGTCTAACAGAAATACAATATTACTGTTTATTTCTTCTTTTTTAGTTTTCCATTATTCTTTAGAAGACACAGAATGATTCCTTTTTCCTGTCATTTTTAATGCAATTTAAAAAAGCTTTCCCATTTATTTCAAATATTTGTTCAAGGAAATTATTTTTAGGCGATAGAGGAGATGTTAACTTTTGGTGTTCCGATAAGCAGTGGTTTGCAAACTTTCTATATAGTTGCCTCCCTTCTTGTTCATAATAAATAGTCGCGCCCCCCTGCATTTTTTTTTAATGTTTGTTATAAAATTATTCTTATATGACAATTAATTTTATGGATCACAAGAAAGTGTTCCATATTTTGTAAACTTCTTAATAGAAAAATATGGATCAGAGACATTTTCCGGGGTAGCCTGCTTCATTTTGTGGTCATACCACGGAAAATATCTCTGATGCTTTCCAGCTCTGCGGAACCAACCATCACAACAGAAAAATATGGTCTTTATTTATTATATTGATTGTAATAGTATAATAATATGTATATTTAAAGTAATCTTAAAAAAATGTATTGTCTAAAAAAAATGTATGAAAAAAAATATTTCAAGACAATGTAACAACTAACAACAGTTTTAACTTATAAAATAATGCTATCCTTACAACTTATTTAATGCATTTCAAAACAATATTATATATTTTGTATATTCTTAACGGAAAAATTAAATATTTATTGTGATACAACATCAAACACAGTTAAATTATTCTTTAAAAAATACAAAAAGCAATTAAATACAACAAAATACTATTATGAGGTGATAGGAGGGCTTGTTTTTCTCCCCATATCTTTTCAAACCGAGGTATGACTTAACAGTGTTGTTTGACCTTGAAAAACATATTTCTGATAAAAGCTGCGCGTTCCCCTTGAGATTGTCTCACGTCCCCTAGGGGGCCGTGCCCCACAGTTTGGGAAACGTTGCGCTAAGGTAAGTTTTAAAAATTAAAAAAAAGAAAGTTAAAACATTGTTCAAGTTTATCAAGTTTAAAGTTATCACCACCTAAAAATGTACGCAAAAATGTGTTTTTAGTTAAGTACGAAACAACTTCGATGTTTCATAGTCGTAGCACAAAAAGATCTAAGAAATATAACAAGCACTTATTAGTATAAAAAAAATTAAATCCTTCTATATTCTAACATATGCCAAGTCGCACAAACAAATTTATGTTTCCTGGGAAATATAACTTCCAATCTCCAATGTGGGCTGGAACCCACGACCCTGAGATTAAGTGTCTCATGGGGAAACATACAATTTCTGTGTGAGGATAAAACCTCATAACGTGGATAGGTTTTGTATTTACAAAATTTGTTAGTTTTAAGTTGGCTTTGGAACAAATTTTACCCACTCATTCACAGAAAAAGTGAAAACATTTATTAGTTAATAATCTTACCTTAATGATTTTTTTTTGTTTGTTTGTTAAGTTGTTCAACATGTTTACGGACTGATGAAAGACTGCACAAGCTTGGAAGAGTTTGGATCCAAGTATGACAGTATTGGCTGCTTGCGATTGCAAAGAGAATGCAAAATTAATAAATTGTACATTGTAATATTACAAATAGACTTGTTTTAAAATATTTCAAAAATGGCCAATATCATTAGTGATTTCAAAGGAAATCTACAAAACTTGAGATAGAAACCTTTGTACATTCCTTAATTGCTAAAGATGAATTATAACTAGTGAATATATAAAAACATTGATTAGAGAATAAAGATATATTTGGGGAACATCAAAATCTTGAGTTGCAAGCAATATACCACCTGTGTTACTGAATGTATAGACTTTTGTTTTACAATTATTTAATAATTAGATTTTTTTTTTGTCTTTTCCAATGAAGGAAAAATAATTACAAATTCTGAGAGAGATTTAAAAGTATAATAAATAATAGTTATACAGATAAAGAAACTAAAAGATTTCTCTGGTAGGTATTTTAAAAGATATTTATAAATTAATTCTGGATTATCTCTGCTACGCTTGTAACTTCTTTAGTCTTCTATGGAAAAGAGGAAATTTCCCCCATTACAAAAAAAAAATTATAAAAAGATAAGACGACTGAATTAAAATTAGTTTAGATATGAATAATAGAAATTGATCTAGTGATTCAAACAATAAAAACTAAAGCGCTTTAGTAGTTGTATAAATGTACTGTTTAAAAAAATAATAATAAATCCATCGAAACTTCTTTCCATTTTTCTGCGAATCACTAGATGAATTGTAAGCAATTTGAAAGTTTGATGTTATAAGTTAAAAAATAATTTATAATTATAATATTTGTAAGTTAATAGATGGGGATTTAGATCTCGAAATTTTTTTATTTGTTCTTAGAAATGAAATTTTAAAAGTTTAGTAAATAATTGGATCCTATAAAGATCTCATCCGTTGAATTGCTCACTTTTAATTTTGCCAGTAGTCAGCACAGCGATTCTTAAGCCATCCCTAGAAACTGTTCAAATAAACCGAAAATTATGTTTACAAGGCATATGCAACCTAATAATACAAGTCGTATTCTCTGTCATTCTTTCTCCGAACGGCATTTTTACATCAGGGTTTAATCTCGCTTCCTTTCACTATTTATACAAACAGCCATGAGTGCTATTCAAAAGCCCAAAATCATCATCAGTCACTAGACTGATGTCACAAACATCCATGACGGGTGCCAATTCTCAAAAAAAAAAACTGCTTGCATTATGGTTGAATCTAATATCGAACAAGTCTGTTTTTCTTTTAAATACTCCTTTTCCTCTTTGATGCATGTGAAGGTTGGAATCTACTATTTCTAGAATTGGAATTTCCTGTAAAAAATAAATTATATTATTGTAATGAATATTATTTGTGTGTGTGTGTATTTATACAAAACATATATAGCAGCTTTTAATTCCTTCACTATGATTTCTGACACCTACAAGCCATGAGGCGTTGCACACGAAGCCTTATTCACAGAAAAATATGAAAGGACCAGAAAGAATTTTTAATTACAAGGCTGTCACAGGAAAGATGTATTTCTGAGAATATGTTTGAAATTATGTAAGCTCGATTTAGAGTTTTGCGAAATCAAATTGAATTGAGTCCTGAAAAGTACAACAGCGGTTTTGGCAATATGTGCTTTGCATAATTTCTTGATGACTCGTGCATCTACTATGCAACCAGTGCAGATTTTGACAGAGAAAATGACAGAGTTGTAACAGATGGACGGTGGCGAAATGAAGAAAACTTCCTAAATGGAAATCTGTATGCCACATGCAACAATAGTTAATGACAATAGCTCCAACTCCAATCAGTGAAAGGTCACACGAGACGTTTTCAAGCATCATTTTATGACAAATGGGGAAGTACATGGCAGTACAAACAACTCTAAACAAGTTTTTTTTTTTCATTTAAGGTGCGTCAACATCTATAGTCATTGGGGCCCGGAGCCTTCTTAGTGCACTTCGGCCTCCGGTCAGTGTTCTCTCGTTACAAAGAACACTGTCCATCACCGGAAAATCTAAGGCAGCACAGCTGGACTTGAATCCGGGACATCTGCGTGGAGTCCAGTACGCTAATCCAGTACAGCTATTCCCTTCATTTGTAAAAAAGTGTAAATGCAATTAACCACCTCCTGCCCTTATTAATTTATAATGCATTCACATTCTATTGTATTGTGTATATCTAAATATATCTTGAATTGAAAAGCATCTTAAAAAATTAAGGTATGTTCTATAAAGTGAACAATTGAGAATTGTAATAAAAACAAAAAAAAATATTTTAACTGAGAGAGTTTTTTGTTGACCTAATGTGTTATTCTAAAGTGCTATTTCAGTATGACGTCTTATAGGTCGCTTGAGATAGTTTTCCGAGGGACTTCGCCTTTATGTTAAACAGATTCATTTATGTATCTAACAGGAGACTGTGTTTACAACCCCACACAGTACTGAACATCGTAATGCTAAAACGAGTGCCTTCATAGCCAAGAAATTCTTCTGCGTGCGGATGCAGAAGGCACGAAGTGCAAAGAGGAATGTAAAAGCCAATTTTCAAGCGGTGTTATACATGCATAACAAGCAAATTTTCAGAAATAATTAATCTCTACTCTAAGGACTCGCCGCTTTTTATAACTATAGGCGCCTTCAAATCAAAGACACTTAACAAGACAAAAGACAAATACAAAATAAAAGACAATATTATATCGGTTCAAAGATGGTTCAGTAAGAATTGAATTTTGTTCAAAGTGTTCAAAATGGAGTAATAAATGGTTTAAAAAATAATAAATTTGTCTAAAAAGTGGTAATAGAAGACAGTAAATCGGTTCAAAGAAGGACAATAAAAGTCAAAGAAGGACTATTGTTCAAAATGGAGTCATGAATTGGGTCAGAAAATAATGAATTTGTTTAAAAAATGGTAATGTTCAAACTGTGGTAATACAAGACAATAAATCGTTTCAAAGAAGAATCAATAGGTGTTCAAAGAGGTTCAATATGAGGTTAGAGATAGTTCAGAAACAAATTATTGTGAGTAAAATGTGTAGCACAATATTTTTTTCTTTAGAATTTAAAGTTTATGATCTTTTTCATAAATAACATGCATTAAATATATTAACAGTAACTTAGAGAATTAATTGTAGGAACCATGATTGACTGGAAGCGCATATAAATGATATACGCCAAATGAAGGCAGGAAAGAGATGAAATATTGAAAGAACCTCTACTTAAAAGATTTCCACTTGTAACAGTGAAAGCATTGAGGCCTATTGTTATGCGTTTTGAGAAATATATCACAAATTGAGAATAAATAGCTGAGAGAGTTGGTGAGTGTCTGAATATTTATTTTTGTTAAAGTGTACAGTATTACTAGTAGAATTCTTTTGGGAAAAGTATAAATAGATAGATAATTGAACCTTAATTTCACATAAAAGATCGTGAATTATATAACGATACAGATTTAAAGCGTCAGATTTGGAAAGGTGATCAATCTTTATTTGATGACGAAGTTTCACCATTATTTACCCAATATTGCAAGGAAAAGGAAAATATTTTGTTTGATCATCAAAACTTTACAAATCTATTCTCTCCGTCACCCAAGGTTTTTTTTTCTTTAGTTAAATTCATTCTGTAATTCTATCTTACTTAATTGCCTTTATTTTGGAAAAAATTACTTCTAGGTGAGAAGGCAGGGAGAAATAGAGCAAAAATTGGCACATCTGATTGGCTTAAGTGTTTAATTATCGTTATGGTATTGCAGTTTTTAAGTACATTATTTTTAGAACAAGAAATGTGCAGTAAGAGTTGAATTACTACTGGCATTACCTAATTTTGAAGTATAAGCAAGTCCATTTTGAAAAGATGTGCTTCATTTTTTTTGTTACTCGATTGAACACCAGAATAAAATTAGATATATATTCAATTCAATTCTACATTTATTGCTGTAAAAACTAATTTGTATAGCTAAATGAACTAGTAACATTTTGCTTTCTCCTAGTTTCCGTTCACTAATTGAGTGATGGTGAGTTATGCACATTTGAAATGGTATATAACCATAATTTTGAACTTGGATTTCTCAGACCACTATAAGAGAAAGTGTTAATATGATATTTTCAAAAATTATTTAAACGGATTTTGCACTTTTACTAAACCCAGTTTTCAGTTTTTTCCCATTTTTCGCGATTTCCTCGAAAGCAGCTCTAACTAGTTTCTTTAATTTCGTAAATACAGATCAGTCCGCTTTTATCTGAAACATTTTTACTTGAAACATTTTTATCTAAAAATTCAGTTTACACATTTTATTGGGTGTCACTGATAGCAGGCTTCTCTGAAGAGTTTCTGCCACGCTAAATCTATGGTATAAATTCTTAGTTTGAAGTAATTCAGTAATCAAAAATATTACTTTAATTAATGGATTTTCAAATTTCTGTAGTTTTCTCGAATACAGTTACGATTTTCTTTAAACTTATATGGCATGTTTATATAGCTCTATTTAATTAGTTTCTTTAAAGAAATTGATTTTATCGAATTTTAAAGTTAAACATTCCTTTAAAGAGATAATACAATGTATTTTATGTTCCCCCCACTTATATGAAAACGATTGAATCTGATGTCCAAATTTTGAAGTATAATATTTTCTAATGCACAGTTGTAAATTGGAATGTGAAAGTGAAATGAGTGGTTTACACAATATTTTTATACCACCCTTATTAGAAATTTCTTATTTCTGTTATATTTTTACAGGATATTATTTTAGTTGATTCCTGTCTTAAATTTGGTGATTACATCTAAACATGTATCAGAGACAAAAATGTAGATATTATACGAATTGCAAGTTAATATATCCTGAATCTGAATAAATGCATATTTATGTATATAGTAAGAATTCTATTGTTTTCTACAAGTTTTTATGAAAATTGTAATTTTTTTAATAGGGGTTTTTAGACAATATATTTTTCTTTCGATTTCATGACTCTTGGCGGTGGTCTTCGCTCTCTGAGTGCTTTTGTTACTATATCCATATGACATTTTTTCATTTAATGTGGGGGCCTCTTTACGCGGATCCTATTTCAGCTGCACCATTTGCAGTATTACACCATATAGCCCATGGACAATTCAGCTAGGGGAAATTTCTGTGATACCCCTTCACTTAATGCCCTAAGCACCTGCTTATTCTGCTTAATGGTTAATCCGCCTCTATTAGAATACGATTAAAAGATCTGTGGACTGAGAGCTACTATGCCCTGTGTAAGGAATAACTGTACAAAATAGTTGTAGACAGTTCTCCTTATTGCGATGAGATGTTAAAAATTTGGAGGAGAAAATTTAAATTATACATTGCGCACGTTTCAATCACCAATGGACCGTTTTATTCAATAGGCTAGGTTATTTAATTAATACATAGTTTAATTATAAAACAATTTTAGAAATAGAGGATATTAGAGTGGGCGAATGAATACATGATAAAATATCTAAATGAAATACGCTTGAACGTATAAAAAAAATTATAATTATTATCTTGTAAATTGAGTGTAATTTAATATATATAATAGTTATGTTTGGCATTGTTAATGAAATAAGTATAATGATGGTTTGGCAGGAGCCAACGAAGAAACTTTCAACTTTGAACAAATTTATTTTATCGATATTGCGGAAATTTTTAATGTCGGAATAGTTCTTCAGTAATTATCGAGGAGAGGTAGACGAGTATAATGTTGGAAAAACATTGTAATTTAAGCTGAAAGTTAAAACGAGTTATAGGTGTAATCTACCCAATCTAAACTGATAATGCATTATAAAGTTACCATGGCTGCATGACAACAATGGTAATGCAAAAAAAGTATATTATTTGCTTCATATAAATTGAATTAATTGATTAGAAAGAAGCATTATGGGAGTTGCCACAGTCTATATTTGGAAAGTTGTCGTTAAATTTTAATAAACTTATTTGAAAGAACTAGGATTACTCAATTTTTTAATAACGCTAAACATCATAATATAATCTCATAGCCAAAATTCATAATAAAATCTGAATATTCTATGACTTGTTTCTAAACTTGCAATTTTAATCTTTTATATTTCTCTTTTGAGGTGCCATTTTTAAAAATCAATAAATAGTTTTTTTACAAAAATACAAATAAGTTGATTTCTTTAATTAGAACAAAATGTCTTAAGTGTTATTTTCAGCTTGTCTTTCCTTTTTAATATCACTACAATAGCGGCAGCAAGCTTTTGCATATCCATGTCCGGGCTTCAAAATTTCAGTGTTTCAATTTACGCAGGTGCTCTCAAGGTTGCCCAGTGAAGATGACGCTGAGAGTGCCCTCCTATATAAACTCTCAAGAGCTACTCTCTGTTGCTATCGGCGAGTAAAAATTGTGAAAGCTGCTCTCGAATGGACCAGGCAGTTGAGAGTAACTCGCGTGTCAAATGGACACCTAGCATTAAGCACCACTTCAGTCAAATATATGGTTTAATATTAACAATACACATTAAGTAGCATCGATAGAATTCCAAATTTAAAGAAAATTGGTTAACCGAAAGTTGCGATTGCTTTAAACTTGCTGTATAGACAGAAACGTATCGTTCTATTAGAAAAAAAAAAATTCTTAAAAAGTTGAGTTTAGATGGGTATTGGAGGTATGTCTGTTAGTTTAAATTTAAATTTGCACAAGCTTTCTGAGTTGTCACATATAGCGCTCCCCATATGGCCGCCCAGGCATACAAGTAAAACCCACCAACACCTTGTTTTTGGCCTGCCCACCTAAACATTGTAACGTTGTAATTTTAAAGTATTAAACTTTAAATTGTACTAATAGAGCTGGAGAGTGTTTCAAATCAAAACTTTTTATGAAATGAATAAATAAACCAGTCAAATATATGGTTTATAAATATAAACACAATAAATTTATAGAAAAATATTTTATTCATATTTAATATATTTCTAGAATACAAATTTTGTCATTATAAAGAATAAACATTAATTAAATCTTTTGCACATAAATATGGATTTGTAATTATAATCCTTTTAAATTTGTGAATTCTATACATTTTAAATTTTCATCAATTAAAAATTAATACAAAAATTAATTAGAAAAATATTTGGTAAATACATTTAATTTATTATACACAATTATAACTAGTTTTATACAAGATTTGTACATAAGAAAAGGCAATTTTATTAATTATAGTTATATTATAATTGTTAATATATAAGAAAAGGTATCTAAATAAACTGTCAATTTTTTTTTTATTTGTACAAATAAATTGGAAATAATTTTTAGTTTCAATATAAAACTATTTCATTAGTCAAAATTAAATTTTCTTCTCAGGCAGGCTTCCACGGTGGTTTCTTTGAATTTTGTGATGGTTTCATACTGTCAGGTGCAGTTGATGTTAATAAGGTAGGATTATTCTACAAAATATAATGGATAAATTAGTTAAGACGATAGTTTTCTTTTACTTTTCACATTGATTATTAATCTATGAGGCTGGATTGTTAAAAAATGAGAATTTTAGTTGGAAATCACCATATTCGATTGATCTGAAAAAATGTCAACTCATCACTCTGATTTCTGGAGAGTAAGGCTTCTTCATGAAACGAACGGGATTTATTTCCAGAATAAATATCTACATATTCATACTACATGTAATACCAGCTGTCTAATTAGCAAACCTCGTAACTCCATATTGCTCAACTTTACAGGAGAGAGAAAAAAACCTAAATTTAAATGTGTTTTGATAAAATGGCAAAAACAAGATATTGTATCATTAAAACACTATTAAATGGTTTTTGCAGAAATTATAAATTTTTGTTGTCGTGTAAAATAACAACAAACGGAGTTACGAGGTATTTCCAAAATCTATGTTGAAGATACGATTTTTGCAATGTAAACAGAAGGAGTTTAAGGTTTGCCAACTTAAATATTCATTGATGGAGTTAAGGGGTTAGCTAAATTGAATTTTAGTGACACTTTCAATTGAATTGGAGTTACCAGGTTTTCTCAGCATCTCTTCCAACAGATAGCGAAAATATTAAAAATGGCAAAAAGTAGAGTTACGAGGTTTGCTAATTAGGCAGACGGTATGGACTTATTCTGGATTAATGTGGACTCCAAGTGCTCCAAAACAAAATATTTTGCTTTGTTTTTGATATCCAAATTCCAAGAAAAGACAAAGAAGTTCTTCATCTTTTCGTAGAATTAAGAGCTCAATTGAATCTCATATGAAATATCGTTTATAACAATTAGATCTTAAAAACCTTTGAAAAATGGCAGTTAAGATTGTTAATAAAAACTGAATCTTGAATCACAGAGGTGAAAGATGCATTCGAAGGTAGCGATGCCTTGTGTATCCATCTGGAAACAGCAGAGCTTCGATAATTTCTTGGAGATTCTATGCTTTTTTGAAATATATTTCTCCCAGCATTTTCCATCAGCCATTATGCTGACATAATGCAAGCCCCTTTATAAAGTCCCTAAAATGTATCCACTGGCATAGCGTAGATGCGGTTCAAAGGCTGCTTATATTTGGGCCTTCAGCGAGAAAATCAACTTGCTCATTCCTATTTGTCTCTTCCAGAGATTCCTGGAGGTGTCAATTCAATACTGATTTGACGGTCCAGGTGTTGTATTTGTGGGGTGCATTACATTTTTAATGATATTAATTAATGAGGGGGGGGGGACTTTACAACAGTATAGCAATAATGATCTAAATGCATTAAGGTTTTATTGAAAAGAATCATAAAATTCATGTACAAAGGGTGAGCTTCCAATCATTTAAATGGTTTTGTATATGTCCATTATATGAGTTCATTTTTAATGCATGAGTTTTCTGGCCAAGCAGAAACAAAACCATTTCCATTCTGTCCCAGTTTATTTAGTTCCATTTTAATAAATTATTTTTGAAAAGGCCGCTAAATATGCGCTGGCTGTATTGGTTTGATTCTAAATGCTCAAGATTCGGCAAAAAAAAAGTAAAAAGGAATATAAAAATTTACCGATATTAGTTGGGACCAAAGTTGACTATGATCCTCCGTTGTATCAGTGTCCGGCCAAGGCCCTCCAGTAATACTGCTTGTTGTCGTGTCTACAGGCTTTCCTGGTTGCCTTTCTAGTAGCTGGATTTATAAGAGAGAAAAAAACAATATAAATTAAAAACAAGCTTCTACAACGCTAGACATAGTTTCTATAGATGGATAGTGTGATTATATGAACTTTTAGTTCTGTTGTGTTCTTGTTTGCTAAGAAACTAATATATTTATTGCCAAAATTCACCTAATTACAAAATCACATTAGTTATTATAACTGGAACCATAAAACAGCAATGCTACTACAAGATAGAATTCATTAATTACTTCATTTTTGTTTCACTTCCTCTTTCTTATTGAATGAAGTTATTGAATTTCTTCCTGTTTTTAACATAATCTGCGCACTTTACTTTCTCTTACTGCTGTAAGAAAAAGTATTGCATTCGTGACAAATTTTCGAAATGTAGTCTTTCACCGGAAATACATGGTTTTTAAAAAGTCATGTGTGAGAGAAGAATTTGCTAAGCATAACTCGAAAAATGAAAATGGCAGAAATATCAACTTTTTTATTTATTTAAGGCGCGTCAAAATGTATGGTCATTGGCGCCCGGAGCCTTCTTAGTGCATAGCCGGAAATATCAAATTCGATATTTCATTTAAGTGCTACTAAGAAATTTGACAAGAATTTGGTAAGGATCAATCATCCGGAAGTAGCACTTTAGTAAGTGGATTTTTCATATTTTTCTCAACTCAAAGTCTTCAACGATTTCTGAATAGAAAATCTGTCAACTGTAAATATGAAAATTGAACGAAAAAGTCGTATAGAACGAAAGAAGTATTTCGCACTATAATGTTTTACTGATAAATATTTTTATAAAAGATATTTAAAGGAACTAAATGTAAAAACTGTCTTATTTGACCAACATAACTTGCTATCAGAATTACTTGATTTCAATAAAAATAAAAACGAACTTAATCAAGTAAAAACAAAAAACTTGCTTTTATATCTTCAAAAAACTGAAGATTTTTTTTTATAGCTTTCTTCAATTCCAGTATTCTCATCATGTTTCTTAGGTTTCTTGTTTTCCATAAAATTTCTTCCAGAAAAGTAAAAGAAAGAATTATTATCATGATTATTATTTGATTACTTAATAGATACTACTACAGTTCTCGATTTATTAAAAAAAATAAATAAAATCTTACCGTTTGAATATAATTTAGCAGCTGAGGCTGTTTCAACGGAGCTACATTGTTCGATCTAGAAGTTATCTGGCCATCTTTATTGAATGGAGTATCATCGCTGGCCTCGGATTCTGGGGGCAAATGTATACCGCCGATGCCTGTATTCTTAATGCTCAATCTTTTACGACTGGACGGTATGGAACTGCTGTCATCGTTCAGCAGGTTCCGTTGGTGTTTGTAAGAGGTGTGTTCAGCGTCCACTGATGCTGGACGACGTCCTTCAGCGCCTCCTTCGTTCTGGCGATCATCCATTCATCTTAAGCATACAATTAAAATGGGAAAGGGAATATATGTAATTTTCGTAAATTAACACGGTCTGCTTTTCTTAGGAATAGGAATTATATAAAATACCGCAGCGGGTCCGGGGCTTATAATAAGTCTCCTTCCGTTCAGGATGTTGTAAGATGCGACTAAAGTCGATGAATCCACAAATTTTATTGCACCAGATCAGAGGGATCTTCCAGGGAGCGCGCAATACCAAGAGGCACACTACAACCTTCTCCCACGAGAAGAGCCCATGAAATGCCCTACATCCTCCCTTGCAAGTATGATGTCTTTGGTCCTTTAATGGATCTTGATGGATTAACTACCATTAACCTGATTTCCTTATGAGAAAAGCAGCTTATAAGTTAACGCACCTACCTTCTCCTACTACTGAAGCCTTTGGTGTGACTTCCGCATTTCAGGTTACTCTTGGAGTGTAATATGCATGCTCACTGAACCTTTTAGGAGGGAGGAAAGAATGAGATAAGGAGGACAACTGAACGCTAGCAGACCAAGTCTGGAATGGACTCTTTACCTTATTTTATCTGATTTTAGACCTCAACCATGAATTTATACAGCAACTTAACAGATGAGTGGCTGCAAAGTCATAATAAATAAGATCTAATGATCTATTTTGTGGCAGTTTGTCAGTTCCATGTGTATTTAAGAGGAGTCTAAAATTACATTTCTTCTTACTGAAAGAAATGTGCAACACTTGTTGAACTCCAACCCGCTATTTATCAGACCAAATTTTCTTACATAAGTTTTAAGATGAAATTTTTATTTTATTGCATGTAAAAACTGAAGATATTACCTGTTTGACGGACAATTCACTTGTAATGATGTTGAGCGCTTGTCGCCATTGTGATTCCATCACACCATGCAATCTTTGTGCTATATCCTTTTTACCATTCTCCAAACGTGTCCTTCGTCGTTCACTTTCCGCCAGTTTACTCTCGACAGCTTTTAGTTCTTCCTTATGTATGGATTCTAGACGGCGCATCTCAGCCACATGGCTATTAACTAAAGCCTGCTGTTGCCTGTGGGCCACCTCTTCTGTTTGTCTCCTAGTGTTTTCCAATTCAACTTGCATTACAGCTTGTGCTCGGTCCAATTGTGTTTGAAATTCTGCCACTTTATCTCGGACCACTGATTCCAGTTGTGATTGATAAACTGCACGCAAATCACTTTTTGATTTTTCCAAAGCTAGCAATGTTGCTTTTACTTCTTCTTCTGCCTTGGCCTTTAAAATGAGAAAGAAAGTGAAAATCAATACATCTACTATCTCATTAATTTCAAGTTCTAGCTAAAAAAAAAATGACAACGCAAAATAAAAATAAAGAGAACTTGTTAGTTCTTATCCTATTTAACTTGAAAGTTTCAAACAACTGCAATATTATTTACTCCTTAGGAGGGGAGCGGACTAGGCATTTTTGAAGAATCATGGCGTTCTGCAGATATCCCGACCTAATAATAATTTTTATTTGCTTTCCGGGAGAGCCCCATACAAATAGAATGGTATGAAATATTAAAAAAAAAAAAAATACAGTAGCTAACTGCCTGAAATAAAACAATTTAAAATACTTTTCTTAAACTTCAAAAATAAATTTGTAAGTAAAGTATTTATGTTGACAATAGTAAACAAAAAATAAAAATGACAGTATTTATAATCAGAAAAAAAATATTTATTTTATAAGTTATTATTAAATTTCTTTTTGACCTCCTATATTATTAATACTTCAATGTTTATAAACAAACATTGTATTTTACTTTATTATTTAGACATCATTCATACATTCAGTGAGCAAAACAAAAATCTAATTTTCAATGAATTAATTACATACAGGAATATCTGATTTATTTTGAGTTCATCACAAGTAGAAAGGATATTTATTAATGGATTCGTTGTTAAACTGTTAACATAGGATATGTAATAGTTACGGAAAGGGGGATATATTGACTAGTTACAATAAAATGGTGAAGATCCTCAATCAAGCGACTATTGCATTTTTGACCGAGCACTTTAGGCTTTATAATATATACTAAGTTGTTATAGGTGAGTTTTATTTGGTGCTGGCTTGATAATCTTAGCTGAACAAACATTTTTATAACATTAAATGGTATAAAGCTATTTAAATATGAAGGTAATAAACTAGCTTGTTTAGTAGTAAACATCTCTTTATATGGTAAATTATAACTACCAGAGTTGAGCATATATGTCATTACATTTTAGATAATCAGAGTACTTATTTAATATTTTGGGTAATTGTTTTAAAAATTTATCAGGATCAGACTCTAATAGTATATCGTGGCAGTTAATTTTATAGAATAGATCATGAATTTGGGAGTAGCATTTATATTTTAGAGAGGGGTGATTTGAATGTAATTGTTTTAATTTAGTGTAACATACTTTTGGCAATCTATCGTTATTCATAAGGTATATCCCTATTTAATAACAAGAACAACACTGTTCTGACAACTCAAACACTCACACAATTCCATACTGTTGATAAGTGCAACTATTTGCGTTTATTTGTACCTAATGGCAAACTCTAGCACAAATTCACAAATCGCACATACCTTCTAACTTCTAACAGTTGCTTACCAGTTTACTGTTGGCAGCGTCCAACGCTTCTGTTAACGCTACCTTCTGCGCATCAAGCATCGAGCTACGACCTTTTTCCTCTTTAAGTCTTGTAGATAAAAGATCTCGTTGTTCCTTCACTACCGCCAATTCTGCTTCACACTTTGAAAGTTGTTCTTGTAAGATACTAATATCACGTCGAGATGATTCAACTAGACGTTTTTCCTGTTTAGGCGAAAAATATAAATTAAATTTATTCCTGTTGAATGTCTTTTTTTGCCTGTATCTAATTAAGCATATAGATCAAGCAATTACTGTAATTAAAATAATTGCCAGTCAGTCAGTCAGTCTTTATTAAAATAATATATTTTATTATATTTGACTTGGACTTTGCAGAAAATTTAGTTAGATTTTAACTGGGTAGGGACTGCGTAAGAAACACTTCGATAAGGTCAAACCTGTGAACGAAATGCTGAGAAAGAATAGGATGGGATGGTATGGGCATTTGATGAGGATGGATGTAGGGAGAGTGGCTAGGACATGCTGTGAGACAAAAATGCAGGGATAGCGAGCGAGGAGGACCGCGAAGCACATGGGAAGATTTTACAACAAGAAGACTGGAATGGAACAGGACAGTTAAATTGACGAAGGATAGGACTAGTTGGAAGGCACTAAGAAGGCAATCTTTACACCGCGATTAGATTAAGAAAAAAAAGAAGAATTTTAACTGGGACGTCAGAAGGGAACTGAGAGGAGGTATCAGGCGGTTTGGCTTATTAATAATTTAATTCATAGCCAACATCTATGAATCAAATCATCATGGTGGCGATAATTTTTTTTTTATTAACCAAAGAAAATCCTTCTGATGGAAAGGCTCAATAAATAAAGAATACTAATAAAAATTACAGTCTCTTCATTCACTTTCTAATCGTGACTTACTAAGAATCTCTGGAGCTCTCGCAAAGCTGCCTGAGCGTTCTCGCCTTTGTGCGATTGATCTTTGGGATGCTCAAAAGATGTTGACCCAACAGGGAGTAAAACTGAGGAAAATCAGTTAATAATCGTATCGTTCAATTCTAATAATCTCTCCTTTGTTTCAGCGTATTTATAATAGCCTTATTTAATCATTATTCATTATATTATTTATAAAATCAACTAATCTTAGAGCACATTACTGCAATCTTCCTCTAATATTTCAATTGTCCTTTTATTATTTAAAAATGTCACTTATAAAGAATATATTTATTTATCGCCGAATTAAACTTATTATATACTAGTTAGGATGTTCATATTTGGGTAATAAAAAAAGAGGGAATAATTCAAATCCGAAATCGAATTCAAGAACTACTAAAAGAATCAAACGGATTACCACAAAAAACGGATATCAAATATACAAAACGGTATTACAATTCTGTCTTTTAGTTCTTCATTAACTAGATTTATCATTCAAATTATGATATTAAAACAACCAGGACATAAGCGTTCCGAAGAGGTATTATGGGACATCTTGGCAAATTTTATTTATATTGGAATAAATTCAAGAATTCAGCTACGATGAACACCCTAACTACAAGTTTATTACAGATCTTTTATTTTATTTTTTGGCATTAACATTGACGTCATGCAGCCATGGTAACTTTGAATAATCAGATCAGACTGGGTAGATAACACTGTATTCCTCTAACTCGTTTTAACTTTTATCCTAAATTAAAATCTATTTACAAAAATATAATTAAAACAAAATATTACAGTGATATTCACTCACCACCGCATAAAAGAAAGAAAGACATTTATCAAGATGTTCACATAATGAAATCTGAAAATTGTCAAGTTTATCTTTAAATAAAAAAAAAAATGAAAAGCAAACAAAAATTCCATTATCAAAAAATATAATTTCCGTCTTATCAACAACTAGTTTGAGGAATATAAGACAATGAAAGGTTAAAAACAAAAGACACATCTCAGATTATGTTTTTGTGTTCAACAAGTGTTCATGTATAAATGAAGTAAAATTTTCTTCCGAAGAAATTATTCCGCTTGCTGAAGGGGGGCTACAATTTATTCATCAATTAAGACCGTGTTTTTCCGACATTTAAAAGGAAGACCACTAGAGTTCCGGAAATGCTTGTCACATTGCCAAGGGAAGAAGAAGAATTTTTGGCAATTTTTGGCATCTACTTTGTTACTGTCATAAAAATAATTACTCTTACTATTATAAAAAACAGTGACAAAACCAGTTTCAAAGAAATGGTAATAAAGTCATTCAGGAAATTGAATATCTCGTAAACTGTATATGCATGACAATCGTTTATTACATACCTCCTCATGTTCAACTTTTGAAACCTGCAGCCTATCTGCCAAAGATTTTCTTTCATCTTTCAATTCTTTTATTATTGCTTCTCTATCTGCCAGCGTTTCCTCCAATTCTTTGATTCTCTGTTCACTATTTTCTCTAGTTATTGTCAATTCATTTTCCAGATACTCATATTTCTTCTTGTATCCTTCTGCTAAATCCAAAGTTTGAGACATCTCCTTTTCATATCTAACAATTTTCTAGAACAAAAAAAAAAATAAATAAATAAATATCCTTCAAGCAAGCAACCTGCCAAACAGCATGACTAACACTTATTCTTATATGCCCGACAATACACATGCGCCTCAGAAGTAGTTGCTGCCTGCAACTATATGGGTTCCGCGTACCCACAGATAAATTGTATAGCTCACAAACGCATATATTCACTCATTCACATTTACACAATGTACTCTTTATAGACGAGTATATTCTAGGTATTTCCAAAGGAGCCACAGTAATCTTTTAAGTGGCTCTGTGGATCTGGCTTTCCTATCACCCTCTCTACAACCACCCTAACATTTAGCCACTTCTTTTCAGGAATCTTAATATACCTGCAAATATCGTAACTTAACAACACTTAAACCATCAGTTACAACTACACAATGGACAAATATAATCTAAATCTATTCCAAAGTAGATACCTTTTCAATATCATCCTTTTGTTTTGCGATTTCTGATCTTTCATTTATTAGAGTCTGAGTCATTGCATGTCTTTCTGCTTCAATTTGTCGCCAATGATGTACCATTTGCTTCCAAGCTTCAGTCACTTGTCCAATTGCCCTATCTTTTCCTTCATCTACTTTCATGGCAACTGCCACTTTTTCCTGTTCCTCCAATACTCTTCTTTGTAATGTTTGAACAGTATTTTCAAGATGCTGTAATTAATCACTGACTATAGAAAATTATGTTTATTGCTAGTTTCTCCAATTATTACTTCAAAAGGGAAGTCAAGAAGGAATGGATTAGCAATGTAAAAATAGAAAATAATTTCACAGAGAACTGAATTTTAAAATTGAAATTGAAATTTTAAATTTCATTATGAGCATGAAGTCGTCGGACAGCAATTGAAAACAAATTGTTTAAAATTTTGACTACATTCTGAGTATTTATAATGTTTGTAATAGTGTAAATTAGTATCATTTATTACAAAGTAATTGTACTATTTACGGATACTCAGTGAATGATAGTGAAGTTTTGAAGTTTATCTTATTAAGTATTAAAAAAACGATATGATTAAAAACTAACCTAGCAGTGAGTACCTTTTGTGATGTTTTAAAACAATTAAGTGAAAGTTATTATTTGTTATCTTTTACTAATTTGACTATATACTTTTTTCAACACTTATTTACTTATTTATAACACTTATTCAGTAACTATTTATCATTATTTTATTTCATTCATTTATTTATATTAATTTAACCTGCCAACGGGTTCCTCCTGATGGTTCTTAGCGTTGAAACATACACTAGTTCCTCAGAAGAGTCAACCACTTCAGTTTCTACAAAATCTTTAAAAAGAAAACAATAAAACTCCCAACAATTCCCCTCCAAAAAATAAGAAAAGTTCACAAATCATAATGTTTTTTTTTTTCTATCAAGACACACTGTAGGGCGTACCTGTGCTCGCGCTCATCCCAGCCCGCAAACTATTCATCCATCGCAATCGACTTTACTATAAACAGAACTGTTTCTATATATACATAATCACTAAATAAACGAGGGATGGGCACTCAAAAGTGCACATAAGCGAACATAACAACTAACGCATCCTAGACTAACTACATATAACCTACTACACATGCAAACCTCCACAGTCAATAAATACAGTCATACCTTGCACATCCATACAAGACTAATCTAAGGAACCTCTCAGTACTCGATATTCCTGAGAGGTCAAAACCATAATGGTTAACAAGAAAAATGAAACAGCAAATAAAATACACACAGACATCTTACCCCAAACTCCTAACGACAGTCATCAACTTCCAGGAACTAGCCACCAACCAAATACTAATCCATCCATAGAGGAGACAATAATAGCCCCACCTGGAGTCCTTATTTACAATCCTTTTTCACCACACAAATGAAATGGAAACAACACCTACATCAACAGCAACACCTGCACAACGCATCCATAAACCTCCGCCCATTTATATTAAAAGCGTGACTAGGTATGCCGACATCTCTAAAGTCCTTTCGGAACTGGTGGGAGCCAACAACTTCACCTGTAAAGCTCCGACTAGCGTCTTAATTGTCAACGCCAAAAACGTAGAAAGTTATAGAGGTATTATACATTACCTAAATGAAAAGAAGGCTGAATACCACACCTACCAACTACAAGAAGACAAAGCTTATCGAGTAGTTGTCAGACATTTCACCAGTCAACACCACCTGAGTTTATAAAACAAAATTAGCGGAACTGGGGCACATTGCACGCAATGTGTCCTCAGTAATCCACCCAGTCACTAAGCAATCTTTACCCCTATTCTTCGTAGACTTAGAACCTAATTCGAATAATAAAAATATCTTCGAACTCGAAATATTATGTCATACTAAAATTCAAGTAGAAGAGCCACACAAACAGCGTCTAATCATACAATGCAAACGCTGTCAAGAATATGGTCACAGCAAGTCTTACTGCCAACACCAACCAAAATGCGTGAAGTGCGCAGGAGAGCATTTCACTCAAGAATGCATCAAGCAACGTAACACTCCTGCCAAGTGGGTATTGTGCAATGGCGAACATCCCGCTAATTACAAAGGTTGCGCTGTACATAAAGAACTTCAGCGAGCAAAGAGGACACCCCCAGCAACAGCCACCCATCCGCTCACGCTCCTCGCCCGCAGGCCCAGGATACTCTGAAGTTACACAACCTACTGACTTCCCATCAATCATGAATTCAAGCCAGCCAAAGAACAACAACATATGTACATGGTCCCAGGTGGTCTCGGGGCTCGCGCCTGCTCAGACGTCTACACAACCCTCTACATCCGCTTCTTCTATCGATATCTCTTCTCTCCTTAACTCATTCCTACCTGATTTCAAAACCCTTATCAATCCTCTAATAAATCTCTTGACCTCGGCAGTGCATGCCCTACTTCCTCGCATAACTCCCTAATGCCACTCAGCCAACACTCTCTCACTATTCTCCTGTGGAATGCCAACGGACTTATTAAGCACAAACAAGAACTAGACATACTGCTTCATGACAAACGAATTGACATAGTCCTTATCACTGAGACTCACTTCACTGAAAGAACTATTTATATTAATGGATACACACTCTAAAGGACTGACTACCCGGACGGAACAGCTCATTGTGGCTATGCTATATTAATTCGCAACAAACTGGCCCATTTTCCAATTGTTTATAGCCCCACAAATAATTTTCAACCGACGGGAATATCATTGCTTTCAGAATCATTTACTTATAATATTGTGCAGTGTATTGCCCACCTAATCATGTAATCTACTCTGATCAGTTTCTGTCCTTCTTCCAATCCCTGGGATCCCGATTCATTAGCGGTGGCGACTACAACGCAAAACATCCTTTCTGGGCAGTCGCGTAGCTAACCCCAGAGACCACACTCTCTACAATGCCTTAATCCAAACTCACCTGACTTGATTACTCCAGCACAGCCAACGTACTGGCCCGCTTCCTTAAATAAACTTCCTGATCTCCTTGACTTCTTTATTTGCTCAAACATATCGTCCAACATTATTTGATCTTTGATCAAATACATTATTATACATTATTAAATTATTTGATCTTTATCCGACCACAGTCCAGTTGTACTCTCTATGGATATTCACCCCAAACCCATTCCTCCCAGACAAACATTGATAAACGGACCTATAGACTGGAACCTCTTCAAAAATTTACTAAATCTCAAGCTCGACTTGAAAACATCACTTAAAACGCCCAATGAAATAGACACTAATGTTCAATATCTGACAGAAGTAATTCAGCAAAGCATATGGCAAGCTACCACACATTTTTCGATCAACAAAACACATTCTACTCCCTTTAATCTACCTCTACCTTTAAGGTTTGCTTATTACGCAAAAAAAACGAGCGAGAGCTCTTTGGCAGCGTACGGTATCCATCTTACAAACACTTATTTAACGTAGTTACCAGACAATTAAAAAATGAACTTCACAAATATTACAACAATCAATATGCCAATTACACCGCAACACTTACTGTGGGACGCCCCGAAACGAATTCTTGAATACAGAACAGTTTCAACTCCTGACGACGGTACTTGGGCTGAGACAGATATAGAAAAAGCTAATCTCTTGGCTTCATACCTCACCACAATATTTATTCCGCACTCTGACACACAGGATAGAACACACTTCTAATATCACCAGCGAGCTTGACATCTCTCTACCGCTCTTACTGCCTCTTTAAGCTATCACACCTACTGAAGTAACAGAAATTATCACTAAACTTCCTAAAAAGAAGAGCCCTGGCTACGATTTAATAACCTCTAATATTCTTCGCCAACTTCCACAAAAAGCCATAGTATTCCTAACTACTCTTTACAACGCTATATTTAGAACTACATACTTTCCTATCATTTGGAAATTTGTTTCCGTACATATGATTCTCAAACCGAACAAACCTACACTCTCACTACCTCCTACCGTCCTATCAGCCTCTTCCCTATTTTAGCAAAAATATTCGAAAAAAATTACTTCTACGTCTTCAACCAATTCTAGATTTTCACCAAATTATTCCTCACCATCAGTTTGGATTTCGTAGAGAACATTTCACATTTCAGCAAGCACATGGCTTTGCGCCTTAATAGTCTCCAATAAAACTATACTACTGACCTCAACATTCCATTCATCCATACTTTAGCGAAATCCAAGTATCTCAATTTCCACAGTAAACTTTCCCTCCATTCTAATCCTCTTGTTCATATTCTCTCTTCAACTACACTCCCAGAAAATCCTACGAGACAATTGAAGCGTCGTTTTCGAGCGAGAAAATCCCCGCGACCACCTGGGCAACTAATGGTGGTTATCGATGGATAACCTATCATTCACTTATTTTTATACACTTTTAGCACTTTTTCTTGTTACATGTACAGCATGTAGTTGTAAAATTCTAAATAAAAGAAAAAAAAAAAATTCATTATAAACTTACTAATCTCCGATATTTCTCTTCTTCTAGCTTTTGTTTAAGTTTAACTGGATCTTCAATATTAAGGTCATTTTCACTGCGCCAAAGGTCTGATAAACTCAATAAATTTCCTCTGAACAAAAGGAAAAACATGAATCTGAGTATTTTTTGAAAAAATATATACTTATATTATGAATTTATTAAAATGTTACGACTTACCTCGGATTGTTGATAGATCGGATCTTTGAACTGTAACCTCCATCAGGTTTAAATCGAAGCTCCTGAGAATCTCCACCCCCACCATTGTCTGATTTCATACGATCCTCTAGCAGGTCTGATCTCTGGTCTAGTAAAACTTTAGCACCCGTCAATTTTCCACCATTAGCAAAATCTGAATTCATCTGCAGACGTCGCCTTGGCGACAAGTAACTCTTTCTTCTAGTCTCCTGAGTTGCAGTAATTGTAGCCGGTTTTGTAGGCGATGCGAAATCCTTCATTGGGGATCTTGTTAACGATAAAGAAGTAAGACTCTTTCTGACTTCCTCACTATTACTGCTACCCACTAAATATGCATCTCTTCTTATACAAGGTTCCTCTCCAGACGGTAGACCATTATTTGAACCTTTAATAGGACTGTTCTGGGTACTATTTGTAAACATATCCCTTATGCCAAAACCACGATCTGGTACAGAACCAATATTTTCACCCATTGTATACATTTTTCTAGATGAAATCTCCAATTGTTTATTTTTATCAATAATACCATGTTCAATTTCTCTCATGCGCAATTTATTCTCAATTTCCGTTTGAGTGGTTTCCATTTCTTTTAAAAGTTTATCCACTTCTGGTAGTGCAAGTCTTTTAGTTGGACTACCATTTTGAAAAAGGCTGTCTATTGTAGTAAATCTGTCCATGGTTTTAACGTTGAATTTACTATCTATAAACTGGTCAACTTCTCCAAGAAGTTCTTTTTTATCTTGGTTAGTATTAAAATGATCTATGTTCAATGAATCCGTAGGTTCTCTAAGACTGTATTCCTTATCTAGGGCTTGCACAGTTGAAGTATTTGGTTGAACAAGGATACTATGGGCACTATATTCTGAAACATTATTCAGCACCATAGACTGATTGTCAAAATCGCTTAGCGATGTTGTTGAACAACGATTAGTAGTCAATGTTTCAATATGGTTTACTCTATTCTCTAAATTATATACTTGAGATAGTAAATTACCAACAATTGATCTATCAGTATTTCTTTCTATATCACTTTCTTCTTGATCTGTAGGTACCAAGAAAAAATTTGGTGGGATCAGAAGTAGTACATCCGTGTCATCAGTATCACTCATTCCTCACAATTCATTTTTATCTATTTTTCCGGGAGTCCCACCTTTGAACAAATTTTGCCCAAATGTAATATATATAAAATGAATACGTAATTTTTTTTTATACTCAGGACATTACTTTCAGGTACCGTCAATAAATATTCGCTATTTTGAACACTTTACTTGATTAAAAACATAAAATTTTAATATGAAATTCAGCATACCTCCTAGACTTATCTTGATCGTGGAATGCCTTGTAATCATATCCATCTTTGCTGAAAGTTATTCATAACAATGTAACAATAAAAATTAAAAAAAAAATAATCAAACAACTTCAAAACATTATATCAAATAACAAACAACACCTCAACAATATAGACTAAGGCGCGCCTAGCGTTGAACTAAGTAAACTTGTATCCCCACCAATTCTTTTGGTGATACATTTTTTTTAGCCTTTTTATTTAATGGCTAAGACAGCTGATGTTAGGGTTATTGTTATTGGAGAAGTTTGACGTGGGGGGAAAATAAGTTAAATTTCAATGTGATAAATGATTGAACAGTTTTTATTTATTTATTTAAAACAATTTCGAATGACCAAAACCTTATTGATGTAAGTACTACTGTATAATCATGTTCTTTCTGCTTTGTTGCTGAAATTTTATTTTTCTTCTATCTTAAATTGTATTATGTACTTCCTAGTTTATAAATTAATTACGCAGTTTTTGCATGGACTTTTATGTCCCTGTATTTTCCCTCTTTGTTATCTATGTATTTGATAAATTCACTATATCTTCTTTATAAAAGCTGTTAACTTATATTTTTCTTTGCCATTCATTTTCAGAATAGGTAGTTTATGGAATGCAGCCTGGGTCTGCCCTTGATGGCAAAGTTCCCGTATTTGCTTTTCCATCCTCCATGGATTTTTACCTGGGAAGCCAAAGTACTTACAAAAGGGTAGTTACATTGTACAACCCTTATGAATTTGCTGTTCGCTTTAAAGGTATTTTTTATCTTTGCTTCAATTGTACTTGATTGTTATTTTTGTTTATTTGCTTTAACAAAAAAACTTTAACACAACAAGAAAATAAAAAAATGTTACCTTATTTCATATAGTATTGCATTTTCTTTTTTTTTGGCTAAGTCATTGAAATTGAAATTCTATCTAAATTAATGTTTTTCTGTTTTACATATAGTATAATGAATTTTTCATAAGCTACAATAAAATGACCTTGTTTGAAACAGTACAATTAAGTGAAATAATGAATTTAATTAATCAGTACAGCATTTTAAAAAGTATTATGTACAGTTCCTGAGGGCTTGATAAACTTTATTTATTATTGGCAAGTTTACATTTCTGCATAATATATTTAAATCCCTTATTATCTTTAAGAGAGAGAGAGAGAGGTAAAACAGGAGATAATCTATATCTAAACAATTAAACATTTATATTTGTAAACATTCGTTGTAGCGTTTTATATATTGAATATTGTATATTCAGTAAAATGTATACACCTATAGTTAATTTAAAAATACTATTTGTATTTTCTAAATATTCAAGCAAAATAAACTTAAGTAAAATACTTATTTACTTTATGGAAATGCGAATAGTATTGGATAATTTTTTTCATATTCTATCATTTGGGACAAATAAACAGGAAATGCTGGCACCAGAAGTAATATAATCAACCTTCATTCTGGTATCAGTTCAAAGCATTGTACCAATTCTAGATTATCTCATTAAAATTTTGATTATATGACCCAGTTATTTCTTTATAAACAAAATTAAAAATTCTTGTTCTTATCAGAATTTTTGAAATATGCATACATCCTTTTTTTTTTTCAGTTTATTGTACTGCTCCTGATAAATATATAGTAGTAGATCCCGAAGGTTCTATAAAACCCATGTGCCAAATAGATTTGGTCTTCAGACATAACGCTTTGAGCCCAGCAAACTGCAGTGTCACCGATAAATTTAGAATACAATTGCACGATCACACAACCAAACAGGTTAGTTTTAAAATGTATATTAAATTAAAAAATAAAAAAAAAATAACCAAAACTAGCAAATTTTCGATCTTCGAACTATTTAAGTGGCCGAACATTGGGTACATAACAGTACGTTTACATGAAAGAAAAACTGTTTCTAACCATTCATAGGATACTCGTTGCGTGATAAATGGTTGGAGAATGCTGCGCATAATACAAAAAAAGATATATTAATCAGCTTTGTTGACTAAACAGTTTGGTTTCGGGTCATATCGGCTGAGGGATTACCTGGGAACTATCAGCGCTATATAAAAGATCTGTTAAAGCGTTAAGCTCCCTTGATTGTCCATATAACTCTTCTAGTCCTTATAGGTGTGCCTACAAGCAGTTTCTGATTAATTGCTGATGAGTTCTGATTATCATTGTACGCATGCGCACCTGTGATTGGTTTGTGATTAATTTGAATTTGAATGTTGTTAAGCGTCCTCTACACAGTCAATAATATTGTCAATATCAGTATTGAAAATATAACCATCAATACTCGTGCTAACCAGTTTCAATATTTCATTACCTTACACGATCAATATTGTCAATACTTTTGTCAATAACTGTGCCATTAGTTACTACTTCTGCCACTAGGAGAGTAAATTTACGTGTTTGTACTCGTTATTTTGTTGGCATTTTTTACCTTAAAAATGAATAATCGTACAAAAGCTTGCGTAGCCATTATTTTGGCGTTTGACACTACTCATAAAGTCCTTTAACATATTATAATATTATCGCTTTTGTTTTGTACAGGTTAGTTTCAACGTTGTATAAAACTATTGAACTGAGTATTATGGAAATATTGCCGCCGCCCATACACGGTCAATAATATTGTCAATATCCCCTCCAATTCTCAGTATTGATACACGAAATCAGAAAATCTGAATTTCATCAATACTCTTGTCAATACCGACCATCAATACAATTTTTTCACCTTACATGGTCAATATTATTGTCAATACTCCAAAGTATTGTCAATATTATTGACCGTGTAGAGGCCGCTTTAGAATGCTTTCTTGTTATTTACAAAATTGCGATTTACTGCGCATGTCCGGATAGTTAGTACGCGACTTGATCCTTGGCGTGCTCTGATCGATCACAAACTAGTTTCAAACTGGTTTTATGTTTAATTGGAACATCTGATTTTTAGTTTGAAATCGGTTTGAATCTTATTGAAACTCATTTCTATCGTAGGACATGCCCCGGGCAACCATTTTGATGCTCTGTTAGATAGAACAAACCTAGTAAAAAATATAGGAAGTGTGTACTTGCTGATGTGTTATGAGTTGATTTAGAATTTGCCCGTGGTTGCGCTATTAGCATACTAACCATTATGCTCACGCATTTATGAGTAATGGGAATTTGTTTGGAAGGTCAATGCTAATATTGATCGTCTAGTAGTCCAGTAAGGCTGGGAAACCTGCAGGAACGCAAAGATCCCTGCAGAAGTGGTTAAGTTCACTTCTTCATTTTGGGTTCTTGTATATTTACTTTCACCGTTGACACGTTGTTGGGGTGAGCAAGGATTTTACTTTCTATTACTGTTCGTAAAAGGAAGTACTGCGATAGTGGCAATTCTTAGGCAATGCTATTCTTTAAACTTCACATATTAACAACACTTTTAAAGGCCCTTATCACTTTATTAGAAACATTTTTCTAGGAAAATTGTTTTTTTTGAAAGATTTTGAAGGTTATGTTTACCTCTAAAAACCCATTTCAATATAATGAGAAGGTCATTATATAATTTGTTAGGATTTCATGTTTGAAGAAAATCGGTTAACCGGAAGTCGGATAGCAGGAATAGTTTATTTTGTTATTTTCTGTACAAATATCCTTCATAGCTCAATTTTTTCTTTAAACTTGGAATGCTAACTGCACAGATACAAACCAGTCACATTCATTTAAAACATTTTTTGAGAAAATGAATTATTACGGGGTTCTGGGGAAATCCGTGACCAGCCTTAATTTTAACCATCCATTACAAATTTTGTGAGGCTAACTGAGGGGAGAAACATTTGTGTAGAAACATTCTGGTAAACCCTGTGTTCTAAGGGCACACGTCTGTATATGTATATTTATATGTAAGCTAGGGTTAGCTAAACATTCCAAGTTGAAGAAAGTTTGTCATTTAGAATTTTTCCCATAAGCGCTATAACTCAAATCTACTTCTTAAAAATGTTATTAGAACTTCACGAATTAAGTTATTCTTTTTAAATAGGTGATCGGAAAGAAGGACATTCCAGCCACTCTGCATCCTGGTGTCCCAGAATCAAAAAACGATGACAGATTATCAATATCCCCATTTGGGGAACCAGCGGAACGTCAGCCTTCTGAATTGAGATTGCCTTCTCAACAACCATTTGGTGTTAAAGATTCACAAACTCCAAGTAAGGGCGATTACTATTTTTACTTCTCTTACTCCTCGTAAGAGGAAGTTTTGCGATCTTACCAGATTTTCGAAATTTTAGTTTTCACCGGAAATATACGTTTTCTGGTCCCCTAAATACGATAAAATGTTTTTAGCGAATGGTTAACAGAATACCTCAAAAATGAAAAATCGCAGGAAGCTCAAACTTGATGTATCATTTAGGCACTACCAACGCATCAGACTCCATCAACCGGAAGTGCGACTTTAGTGAATTTTTTTTTTAGTTTGTCGTAATTTTCTCGAAAACAGGTCCACTGATTTTCTTTAAACTTCGTATACAAGATATCCATACACATGAACACCTTTAGGTTATAAATGTGACTTATTTGTCACATTTTCTCAGGAAAATTTCTTTTTTGGGGGTTCTAGAGAAACAGTAGCGTTCTGCTTTCCTCTAAAGTACCACTGTAATACAATATATGGTTTTACCTCCTAGATAATATTAATATTCATTAGAAGCTTGATAGAATTACAAATTTGAAGAAAATCGGTTAACCGGAAGTGGAACTTTACAGAATACATTGTTGAGTTTTATTGGATTTTCACAAAACCGATTATAACGATTTGCTTTAAACATGGTATGCTAACTGCACAGATAAAAACATATTACCTTTATTCAAAACATTTTTCTAGAAAAAAATATTTTGGATAGGTGGGCGGAATTTGTGACGTTTATTTCACATTTTATATGTAGTTGGTTCAGTGTTTTTAGAACACTCTACTGGGTCATAATAAATCATCACTTCTCTACCTGTTAAGATTAGTAGGTTGGTACTTACGCTCACCACCTGTATATTTATGTTAGAACAAAGAGTAAAATTTGTGTTAAGAAAATTTGTCATTTTATTTACAATTGCATTAAAAGGAGTAAGAGAAAGTCGTGTCAGTGTTTTACATCAGATTTTTTTTAATTTATTTTTATTTGTCAGAAATTCTATGATTTCTAATATATATGATGTTTTTTTACTAATTTCAGGTAGTAGTCGTGGCGGAGGTAGTTCAGTAAATCCTATAATTCTCCTGACTGGACTGGTGTGCGTAATAGCTCTGTTATTACCAAATGAAGGAGAACAGAATTCCGTTCCTGTTCATATTTCACACAATCTTAAATTGGTTTTCTCATATGTATTAGGTACGAATATTCTTTCAAATGAATTAGAGTAGGGGTTTCCCTGAATAAGACTCGTCATCCACATCCACCAGCTATTGTCGTCTTTTATTATCTCTGTTCTGTACTCTGCAAAAAAAAATTCCATCTCTTCAGGAAAAAAAATACGCAGAAAATTTTCTTTTTATTATTAAGAATAAAACTTCCCATTTCGGGGATATTCGAACTATCATTCGGCATAATCCACTCAGTTTGCAATGCAGAGGAATGAATATTGATAATTTTTTTTTTTTATTTAATATTAATAAAAGCAGATTGAATTTCATTTCTGTTTACGAAATAGCCCAACCAGTGTAGGCCAAAAGATCATTTGACAAGTCCTTTTTTACTCCTTCCTAAGAGCTAATGCTTTTTCTGGGACTTAAGCATCCAGAAAGATCACCCTCATCTCCTGCTATGTTTTTATTTACCTAAATGATTTTCCTCTACAATGCCGTTTCAATTTATTATACGACTCTATCATCTATATAATATTAATTAGAACTGAATGTGTCGACAAAGTCTGAATTTGAAGAAAATCAATTGACCGGATGAGCGACCTGAATGAAGTGTTTTTTTCCATTTTTTTTTTATTTTGCGATTTTCTCCTTAATAACAACAGTTTTCATTAAACTTGGGATACTACTAACTATACAAACAGAACACCTTATCGCTATTGTTTTTAACTTCTTTTCCCGAAAAAACTTTGAAAAATATTGAAGTATTTTTTATTTTTTCGAGAATATTAGAGTAAGAAGAGAGTAAGAAAAAATCACTGGTCGTTGAAAATGCCTTAAAAACAATGTTAAGAAATATCAATTAATTTTTATGACTACTTACTAAGACATATTGTACAGAAGGGACAACTTGTTATCCTCTTTTAAACGCCTGTTTAATTAGACATTGAGTTGAATCATTATGCTATTAATAAATATATTAATAATTGTCGGTAACCAAGGAGGTTACTCGATTGAAAGCCAACATTTATTGAATTCTAGCCATTTATTGCTTCACCATATTAAAGAATAGTAGAATTTATAAAAAGTTTAACGATAATATTTGCTAATTTATTATTTTTGTTTCTATTTACAGGATTGGTTACTATGGTGATATTCAGATCATAAACCAATCATTTTTCAACGATGTCATGACAATGTGAAGATTTTTTCGTTATTTTATTTTCTAATTGTTTTATCGATGTAATCTACGTCTTTTGGTTTCTATTAGTTGATAAAAGAAATCTACATAACATATATCAATTATGATTTACTTCATTTGTTATTTATATTGGATTTTTATTTATTGATTTTTTTTTAAACAATGCTTGCTATTTTACCAAAAGACGTAATTTACATAAAACTTTTTTATTTGTAAACATATTTTTTAAAAATTTTACTATAATACATTTTTTTAACATTTTCGTTCTGGTTTTTTTGGTCACCACGGCTACCTAAACAGTAAATATGGACGTTCTTTCAGGTACTTTTTCAAATTCCTGTTTTTTTAAAAAGTTTTATTTTATAGAATATATTTATTCTAAAACAAAAACAAAAAAATTCTAGTTTATTTTGTAGCATTTGCTTCTTGAATTAACATTGTATTCTTGCAGATTTTTTTTTTTATTAAGCGTAAAAAAGTTTTGTTTTGTTTGTCACTAGATTGTTTTAGTTTTAAATGTCTTCCAATTATTTTTATATTTATTTTATTCTTTATTAAACGAAAAACCATTTAATTTATAGTTTTTTAAATTTTTATATGTGTATAATTTGAAAATTGTGCCTTCCTTTTTTTTTTGAAAATTAATTTTCAGTTTTAAAAAAAAACGTGATCAATTAATGCTTTCGATTTTAAGCTTTTTAAAAAGTACTTAACAATATTGTAATTTACGCGACTATAATGACTTAATTGTACTCTGCAGGCTTGTATAAGATTGAATAATTGCTTATGTATGGGTAATTCCTTTGACCGATTTTGAGCGTTCTGGCATATTATCTGCTGGATCTTCATAGCTTACTAGCAACTTTATAATTTCGATTTAAGTTTTATAAAAAATAAGAAATTGTAGTATACTGCCACTATGAAGACGAGTAAGATAAGGAAGATGCTAGTCGTCTCTAGGAATAGACTCTAGATATTGTAACCTTTTAATATTAACAGCTTTTTAAATTACAAATCCATTTTTAACATAATATTTCAATTAAATTATATATATTTCGTTAATGTTTGCATAATTTCTCAGTTTAAATGGCGTTAATAAAAACAGAGAAAATCTCAGGAGGCATTTAAACGATAATATCTTACTTATCTTAGATTCCTAATAATTATTGAATCCTGTTTATAGATTTAATTCTGTCTTTGTTGATACCACAGAATGAATAAACAGATAAAACATTATGTAAATTTCCTAAACTTTCATATGTTTGTTTACATTCAGTTTGATTTGTGATAACTATGATTATATTTACTTACAAAACATTTTTGACAGTGTCATCTGTATTTTTATTTTATTAGTTATAATTGAGTGAACATTCATTAAATTATAATAAATTCTATTTATTTAATTCGAATAGTATAGTCAAGGACTTTTTAATATCGTATACCTACTATTTTCACACTAATTTTTACTTTTATAAACATGTTTTTACTTTTAAAATACAATTTGTTGTAATAAACAGAACTATTACTGTAAAATTTGATTAAAATAAGATTATAAACTATCGGCGAGATGAATGAGTAAACAAATATTTAGGTCATGTTGCATTTTTTATGATTATTCTTGTTCGAACAAAGATAAAGAGTGGGATCCTGATCTTCGGCTTAGCGCTAAATACCGACTCGAATACCCTCCTCAATATATTATCCCGTCTAGAATTTGAAATTCTAAAGGACTTTGGTAACGGTAGAAGAAGCTTCAGCATTGCGGTAACGTCGGATTTATTCTAACGTTTCTCCTGATGATTAGAGTAACATTTTTGATATGTAATCTTAACAAGTCGTATTAGGTTGGACAATAGTTCCCGGAAAAACGATGACTGTTCAAGTATCTCTTGACTTAATATGTTAGATGATCTAATGAGCAGATAAGTGATGCTACAATTTAGCCAATCTGGCATTTTCTGAAGGCAAGAATCCTTGACTAAGAGCTTGGTCTGCCATTTTGTTGGCAATCAGAATCGCAGGATTTGAAAATCGTTTTTTATCTACGTTGAGATAGATGACATCTATCAAGCCAAAAAATGATTCTGGATCCTATGATATACGAGCCAGAATCCATCTTGCGCCCTTCGCCTTCGACTTGTTTAGAATTAACAAAGGTAAATTAAATCCTCAGCCATGAATCAATATTTATACATTTCTAAATTGTCATTAAAACTATCGTGTACTACAGTTTCCTGCGCTACTCAATATTTTTTAATTCTTTGCAGTAACAACGAATAACAAGCCTGGTAGAGTTTATAAACGCGCCCTATTTTTGGAAAACAAAAAATAAATAACGCTTAATAAATAGTATTGTTCACTTGTTTAAGCTTTCATATTAAATATAAGTAATTAATTTTTGAAAAGTTTAATGAATTAACGAAAAACAAAGAAAAAAAAAAAATCTGAATGTCAGTATGTGGCCTGATTGCACTAAAAATAATTGAAATCGTTTTATAATTAAGATGCGATTCTAGTGTTTTTTTGTGATATAATATAAAAAAATAAAAAATCGCTTCAACGTCTTTTCTTAGAATTTTATATTTAAGAAAAAAAAATCAGCGTTGGCAAGTTTTTTTAAAAATTTTTCTCATAATTTTATTGCCATTGTAAATATATCTTTACCCTCGCTGCTTTTAATTGATTGCTTATAATTGTTTATTTTTGATATTATAGCCTTTTTTTTTAGTTTATTTGTAATTGATATTTGTACAAAGATATACATAGAGAATCATAAATGTAAAGTATTTATATATATATATATATATTTGAAAAATAAATGTTTTTACTTTAAAAATTTATTGCTAAATTTTTGTATGCATGAGATTGTTTGCGAGAAGTGATAGTAACTAAAATATAACTTTCTCATCTGCATTTCACCGCTTCTAGTAGACGAATTCTCTTTAGTTTTGGAATTTCGCCAACACAATAATTATTGTGTAATAATGTCATTAATATTATATATGTGCTGAAAGGAGATATAATGAGATATTTAGCAGGAAGACTAAGGTCCACCCTTCTCACAGCTTTCCCGACAAAACTCTGAAAAATGTTTCCTACGAAAATGATCGATCTAAATGTGTGCAGTCACTCACACCAGTTCCTCCTACCGCAATTTGCGTAGTTTTTATTGATTTATTTATATGGGTAACCCAATTACAAATTTCACCATATAATTGAAAATGTACATATGCGCATCCCAAAATTTTAGGCAAAAGGACTGTGACTTTTGATAAACCGATTTCTATGTACTCGGAAATTTTGGCAACACAGTAGATTCTTATTAATGTATTATAGATTATCGTATTGCATAATATAATGAAAAGCACTTTAGAGGAGAGCTTAACGTCGTCACACCTTCTCCAGAAAACCCCCTTAAATGAATTTTCCGGGAAAAATGTAGTTCTTTTTAGTTTAGTCATATACCAAGTTTAGAAAACAAAAAAAAAATTGTGTGGTCAGCATAATTCAAAAATGGAAAAATCGCAAAAAGCTGAAACGTTATTTACGTTTACGTATTATTATTAGGGGATATGCCAGCAAGCTTTTGCTCGCAAGGGGTATCTGTTACATACAGTTTCTTGGAGAGTAGCGACCCCAGCTCAGTACTCAGAGGGTTACCACAGCTCAGTACTCCATGCACTTCGTCAGAATAATACACAATACACCTAAACTACATACACTCTACACTTCACAGACAAGGACAAACTAGGGTCTCCGTCCCTAGTTAATTGGCGAAAGCCAAGGGAGAAGGAAGGGATTAATCAGTGGTAACGCGCTGGACTAGCAACGCGGAGGTCCCGGGTTCGAATCAAGCATGCTGCCCTTAGATTTTCTCTTCCTAGGAGCGTCTACAACTCACTGTCCGTTGATGGGTAGTGTTGTCTGTAGCTAGAGAACATTGCTTGGAGGCTGGCTGTGCATTGAGAGAAGGCTCCGGGGGCACAATAGATCTTTCAGGTCGCAGTGCAATAATCCCTCACAACAATCTACAATGGCAGCAAGCTTTTGATCAAAAATCGGTCGACCGGAAGTACAGCTTTCCTGAAGTTTTTTGCAATTTTTGTTCGAAAACGCCTAAGATTTTTTTTTCAACTTGGTGTATCGAAAAAAGAGCTACATTTTGATTTTCAACATTTTTCCCGAAAAATTCAGTTTTCTGGAGAAGGTGTGACTTTAGGTTTTCTTCTAAAGTGCCAAATATATTATGCGATACTATCGTCTATATGATATTAATATGAATCTACTGTGTTGCCAGGAGGAGCCGATGTTGGTGTAGTGGTTATGAGCATGGGCTAGTAAGTGAGAGGTCCCCAGTTCGAGTTCCACGTACAACTGCTAAATTTTATATTGGTATGAAAAATAATAGTAAAGTAAGTGCTTTCGCCGTGACCACAATACCCCAACTAATTTGGTAGTTGGACGTTAAGCCCGCCTGTAAAAATAGGCATTACTTTACTTTACTTTTTACTGTTTTGCCAGGATTCCGAGTATAAATCGGTATATCGGAAGTCAGTTTTTTCTCTATATTTTACCAAGGTTAGTAGGTAGGTAGGTACTAAACCCTCTATCATATCTGTATTTATGTTGGGATAAATATGTGAAATTTGAGTTTTTTTTTTTGCCTCATGTACCTTGCAAACAGCCAGACATGTTACTCTGGGGAAACGTTAGTGTTTATATCTTCCAATTAATAGCTCAGTAATCTATGCTGCGTTTGTGAGTATATATTATTGTTATTTGTTTTATTACTATTGAATTTTTTTTTTTTTTATAAAGTCAAGGGTGTGGAGATAAAAATCTATAGTTTGATTTTGTTGAATTTGATAAAGTGATACAGTTCTAAGTGAATCTGTTCTGTATAGTGGGTGAGTATTGTGACTAAATTGGCTGGTAACGAGCACTTCGAAGCAATAATTGCCTACAACAGCAGTTCTCTGTCTTTGTATTTCTCGCAGGCTAGAATTATGTGATTAGCGTCTGGTAGTAAGTATTCCAAAACACACGCGGATCGGCAGTAATTCCTATTCTGGCCAAGTGATGGGGAGAATAGTTGTGGTTGAATCTCAATCTACTTATAGTATTGTAAAAATTTCTATTTCCATTGTAGTTGTGAAACCATGGCTTTATTGGTATGGATGGCTGTACAGTGATGTAGAATTGTCCTTTGCCGTCCCCGGCCGAAACGTACGTCTTTTGCCATTCTGAATAGAGAGACTTTTTGACAAAATTTTTAAGATCGGAGGGAAGTAGGACGGATATGTTGGGAGTATCAAGTTGGATTCCTTGTTTGGCGAAAAAGTCGGCCATTTCATTGCCCATCAATCCAGTATGCCCTTTAACCCAGACTAAGTGTAGGAGCTTACCAGAGTTAAGATGTTATTCATTAAACTGATTGTCTTGAAAATTGTGGAAGAAGCGTGATTTCCTGGCTCTTTGAGTTTTTGCAGCACACTTTTGCTGTCGGATAAGATTAAAATTGAACTTTCGTCTAAAGTTATGGCCCGTTCAAGGCATTTATTTATAACGATCAGTTCAGCAGTATATAAGAGGCGATGTCAGCGAGCCTACACATTTCGCTTGAGTTATTTTGAGGATCAAAGATGGCACAGCCAACTCAATTTGGATCTTTGGAACCGTCAGTGAACAGGAGATAGGAATTGGGGAATCTAGAGTGCAGCTCGGCCAGGAAATATGCATTGTTGTTATCGTTAGAAAGGTTAACATCATAATGATAGAATTCTGTCAATATATATTTGGAGCATTTAGACAAGGAAAAGGTAATCATAATTAAAGGTAGGGAGTAGATCAGTTCGGTCAAGAGAAGATGAAAACTGCGAGAGTTCACAAAATTGGTCTACCAACAGAGGTGTCTTTTTCTTATGCCAGAATTTTAGTGTAAGTATTTTTGGACTAATTCTGCAGATCTTCTGGATTAAGCTGTGATTTTTAATGCATAACTTGTCCACAAGAAAACGTGAAGCCAACAGTTTTCTACTGTAAATCAGAGGAAATTCTTTAGCCTCGACATTAAGTGTGGATGTGAGGGCTCCCAGACAGGATCTCAGCGCCTTATACTGTAATCTATCCATTTTCTTTAAGTGGGTGTCTGCGGCATCGCCGTATAAAAAACAACCATAGTCAATTCTAGATAGTATTAATTGTCTGTAAATGGTGAGGGATGTTTTAACATCGGCCCCATAATTAAGGTGGTTTATACATCTTAAAATATTCAACGTTTGCTCACATTTTTTGATGATGTAATTAATATGGGTTTTCCACAACACTTTACTGCCGATGAACATCCCTAACGTTTTCATAGTAGGCTCAACACGCATTTCATAGTCACGAAGGCTCAATATTGGAGGGATTGCATATCGCCTCCGCCGAGTGAAGAGAGTAACACTGCTCTTACTTTCTGAAATTGAGAATCCCATGTTGGTGCACCACTCATTAAAAGAGAACATTCCTCTATTCAATGTACTGATGGCTTCTTCTAAATTCTTTTGTTGACTATAAAGATGATATCGTCTGCAAACTGGGAGACATAAATATCTGTCCCTAACGAGTCTACTAGATCCGCAGAGTAGATGTTAAATAAAATTGGGCTTAAAACAGTTCCTTGTGGTAGGCCTGTGTATGTCACCCGAGGGCCATACAGCTCATTGGTGCGGACAACGATAGAGCGTGAGTATAGTAGATTATAGATTTTACCTATTATTCTTGAGGGCGTTCCAAGAGCAATAATTTTTTTAATAAGAACGCAAATGTTGACGTTATTGAATGCGTTTGTCAAATCAATATTTGCCGCCAGCATTAACTTATTATCGGTGAAGGAATTATGAATATCGTTAACCAAGCTAGATAAGGCCTCTAAAGTAGATCGTTTTTTCCTAAATCAATTTTGGAAGGCAGGGATCACATTCTCTGATTCGACCCACTACTCAAGACGAGCTTTCATTAGCCTTTCAAATGTTTTACATAAACAGGACGATAGTGCTATGGGTCGGTAAGACTGATGAGAATCCTGGCTCTTAAGGGGCTTCAGTAGAGGTATTACAATAAATTGGCTCCACTGTTCTATTTTTATTTGATTGGTCCAGATATCATTAAAAATTTGGAGTAGTCGATATTTTCCATTGGCAGATGGATGAATGAGCATCGGATAGTGGATATTATCTTGCCCTAGGGCGGTGTTACTATTGATCTTAATTGCTTGAAGTAGTTCGGAGTAGTTAAAAGGATCGTTTAATCTGTCAGGATGTGTTGATGGGTCTGGTGTTATACACTGTTCTGGGACCGTAACAGGAGTAAGGTTATTTAGACATTCTGGGACCCATTCGTCAATATTTTGGATTTTTTCCTGTATCCGTGGCTAAGAGCTTTTATTTTATCCCAAATGTCCTTCATTGGGGTGTTGATGTTGAATGAGTTGCAGAATTCAACCCATTTATTCTTTTTTTATTTTTATATATTCTGCGACAACGAGCCTGGGAGCGTTTACTGCTGATGAAATTTGCCCACGTTGGCGATCTTAGAAATGTTTTAAATGTCTCTATATTGTCCTTTCTAGCCTCATCGCAGTCATCATCCCACCAAGGTTTGGGAGGGAATCTAGGTTTGCGACCCTGGTATAACTTGACCTTAGGAATGGAGATATCGGCAGCTTTATTGATGATATTAACGAAATTATTATAATTGGTTTGGTATCAGTGGTTAAGCATATCTTTAAATAGTTTATCAGTCAACAATGTATAACCCGTCCAATCAGCCGCCTTCAAATTCCACTTTCTGTTAGGAAGGGAGGGCGAATTATTATATAGGTTACTTTTGTCGATTATTATTGAAAGTGCCATGTGGTCCGAACCAAATAGTTCTTCTAAAACAGACCATTCACATCGCGGGACAAAGGAAGGAGAGCATAAGGATAGATCGATTGCAGAGGGATTTATATTGGGTCTGGGAGACATGGTGAGAGATCCATCGTTTAAAATGCACAAGCCTTCGCTGTGAATCGCCTCTAGTAGGTTTCTGCCTTCATAATCGTCATATGAACATCCATAACTAGGGTGATAAGCGTTAAGATCGCCACAGATTAAAACAGGGTGCTTAACAGATTTAAAAAGGTCCCTCCAAATCTGAGTTGTGATTTTATGTTTGGGGGCACAGTATATTGACAGAAGACACAATTGATGGTTCGAGATCTTAAAGTATATTCTGCAAATTTGAATGTGTTGGTTATTGAATGTAGGCGGCAAATTAATAATATTATATTGTATGTTCTTAATTAACATGCATGTTCCCCCATAGCCATCATTTCTATCGGCTCTGACGACGCTATATCCAGAGACGAGAAAAGAACGATTCTTTTTTAACCATGTTTCAGAAAGTAAGGCGAAATCTATATTGTTTATTCTAGGGTAGGATTCTAAATAGTTTCTATTAATTTCGATGGAACGTATATTCAGCTGTAATATTTTAATCATTTTACCAATTGTTTAGACAAACTTTTAATTAAAAGATATATTTTTCGGGGGTATTAATTAAATTCATTATTGAGGAAGTTATTTTATATTGAAAAAATGCGATAAGAAATGAGTGACGATAATTTGTTATTATTATTATTATTATTATTATCAAGTTGTTTGTTTTTTGGCGCTAGTTGTGTTGATTAAACTTTGTGTCGGAGTATTAGTTAAAGGTATGATGTTTGGTGGTTCCGTGTTTATAGAATTATGATAAGGTGTTTTGTTACTACTTTCGATTAAAATTTCTTCTAATTTACTAGTGAGGGTTTTAAAAATTTTCTCACTATTTGAATGATGACTGCTTATTTTATTAATCAAATTCAAAATGTAGTTAATGTTACTGTTTTGATTTATTTGTTTTTCTTTTTTTTGAGGTAGCCTTTCAGGTGGCGGAGTTAGCCTCACCTCATATTGAGTTTCGTAATTTCCTATTTCAGGGGCTTGTTTAAGGCTGTCCCGATACTCTTTGGATGTAGTAGGTTTGGGTAACGGTTTGTTTTTATTTTTTGATTTGTTAGGTTTTCTTATGGTATAATTGGGGTCGATTGAAATGCTGGTAATTCTGGAAAGTTTTCATTATCTGAGAGTAATTCAAATTTGTTTTTAATGATAGCAGAGAATGTGGGTTTGTTTAGTATTTTGTTTTTTATCTCGGCCATGTGGGCGATCTTCACCGGGCAACCTTTAAAAGTTGATCTGTGTTCACCATAAGAGTGTACAGAAATAGGAATTATAGCCTCAGAGACTGGGCAATCACGGATATTATGAGATTAAGAACAGTGATCGCATCTAGGTTGGCTACGGCACTGATCTTCTGCGTGACGGAAACGTAGACAATTTTTGCATTGCCGTATGCGGGGGACGTACGGTTAAACTCGGCATCTCGCCCCATATAAAGTTACATATTCAGGTAATGTCTGGCTGTCAAAAGTCACAAAGCAGACCGGAATTTTTTCATGAATAATTTTATTGTCATTATAAATTTTCTTTGTGACTCGTCTGACAGTTATAGGCGAGACTGGGGAGATCAGTTCCGTCAGTATTTCTGTCTCATCCAAACCGATATCGACATTTCTATTGACTCCAGTACACTGAACTCTAAAATTAGGTATGTAAGCTGTGATTTCTCTTTCTTTGAGAATGTCTAGTGTTAAGAGAGTGTTAGCTGTTTGTGGGGTCTTGGTTGTTACTTTTATGCGATTTTTGCCGCTCACTGCGATATCCGTAATATTGTCTCTAAGTGCTGATGATGATTTGAATAGCCACTTCCCCAGGGCCAGTCTATGTACCTTTCCTTTATTAGTTGTATTGTTATTTTGATTAATCAAAGTCGTGTTAACATGGATATACACTTTACTCGAACTATTATAATTAGATGTTTCTGCTGAGCGCTTAGTAGCCCTCTGAGCATGCTCATGCGGGTTAGTTTTTAATGTTAATGAATCTGTTTCCATTTCACATTTATCATGTTTAATAATGATATTTTCATTGGTTAGTGTAGTGTTGGTTGTTAGTAGCGTGCTAGTACATTCAAGTTGTTTATAGTTGATGGATTCTGACTTATCTGTATTAATCTTCTGTTTATCCGGAGGCTCAGAGCCTCCACTATCCGCAGACATAATCACTCACTTTTGTAAAAAAAGAAGAAAAAATTAAAAGTTAAGAAAATATCAAGTGAAGAAAAAAAATAGTTAAATAAAAATTAGACGCAAATAGAAAAAATTACTCTCCTAATAAAAAACTAAATAATTTTGAAGAAAATAAAAAAAAATAAAAAAAAAAGAGAGAAAGAAAAAAGGAACAACTTTAAAAGAATATTTTATAATATCTGAGTTAATCACAGGTAAACACACACACCATGTTCACTGTTCGAAGTTCAGATAGCAACTGAAAATTTGAGTTTGAACATAAGTTGTCCATTTTATATATAATTGCCCTAAGAAGAGTAACAGGAAGTCTTGTTAGTGTTTCACTCACTAGATATTTTTTATCAAGTTTGTTATAATAAATTAACATAAAAAAATTGCACGTGAATAAAAAATCATGTACACTTTTTTTCCTTATAACATTTAAGTAATTTCCTAATCTTATAAGTAATTATAGTGAATTAGAAAGATGAAGTTATAATTTTTTTAGGAGCCTGTCTAAACACTAGTAGTGGAATAAATAAATAAAACCCGATAGCGTAGAATAAAAAATATGGGAAAGTAATTCTAATAGTCAGTATTTTAATAGAAACCAAAATTTCCTATTATAACCAAAAGCAATTATACTATGGAATCTAATACTTCATCTTCTTCAGTTATGGGGATTTTAATAATTCCCATTTGGAAAAAAAAGTCACAATATACACAGAAAAATATAGTTTTTAACTATTACTTTTTTTTCATATTTACCTGCATATTTAACGTTTAATATCATGAATATTATCAATGGGATTGTAATTACAAAATAAGTTACTAAACAGTATTTTGTTCTTGAATCTGGTTTTGGATACTGCGTTGTATAAAAAAAAAAATGCATTCTCATGTTTGTGGAGTCAATAGCTAAGCATGCTTTTACAATTGTTTCTAGAACTTTGTGAAGACTACCCATACTAATTACACACTTAAAGCCTATCACTTTTATTGGAATAATTATTCCAGGGACATTTATTTTGCAGGATTAGCCGCTGAAATGCCACTTCTGTTGAATGAACTACTTACTGTTCTATCAACTTTATAATAATAATAAAGTACATTAACAACACTGATTGAATTTTAAGTATGAAAAAACAGAAATGGTCAACTGAAGTGCAACTTCATAGAATTATTCTGTTACTCAATTATTTTGGAATCCAATTTATAAAAAAAAAAATCAGTTTTTATTGGAACATTTTTCTGAAAGGACAGTTTTTTTTATCGGTAGAAGACCTTATAATTGTAATTTGTCAATTCTAATAATTTGACCGTATTATTTGTCAATTCTATGCATTCTAATCTATAATCCTCATCAACTACATTTAGAATTGTAGCAAGAGAAAATCTCATGTTATTGTTAACATATATTTTTTAAAATTTACTTTGAAATCCATTAATTCGCCATGTATTAAGGATTCGGTGGTGACATTTTGAACTATTTCTATCAATGCCTGTGGTGCTGCTATCTAGTATTTTATTTACCTCTTTCTCTCAGCTGCCGTTGGAAGGTGCTTTTATGTAGTGACAAACTTTTGTATTCATTAACTATTACATTTCAAATTTCATTATAATAAAGTGAAGGAAAATAATTTTCATCTTATCTCTTAACAGTTTACAAAAATATTCTGGGACTGTGTTTATTGTTATTATTTTACTCAAAACTGAAATATATTTTGTCCCTCAAGTTTATTTGGATAACTGGATCTAAATAAAATTAATTTCAAATGAGCCAATTTCCGTTAACTTTGATGCAATGTATTCAAAACATTTAATATATCAGCTGTTTTCCCGAACGTGTATCTGTTTAATTAAAACCCTGCAGGAGAAAGTGGACTAGTCAGGGATCTAGGCGTCCGTGCGGGGTATGCCAGCCTAACAACTGGAGCAAAACACTCACACTATCCAACATTCACACAATTCAGAGAGGGGGCAGCAGAGATTTGATGTGTACAAGTATTTGGGTTTTCTTCTACTTCCCACTATTCATAAATTAAAATTATAATGTAGTTCGGTCCGCAATGCTGGATAATATCTATGACTTTATCCGTTGTAGTATGCTCCCATTATATTGGTCCTTACTCTGATGATAAATGAGAATCCGAAACTGGTCAGAACCAAAATAATGAAGCATGCAATGCGGATAAAATCATAGATTTAACTCTTTATTTGAAATTTACAACTGCAATCAATTTTACAATAAGTAAATAAGCTGAAATAATAATTACAATGACTTGATTGGTAGTCATCCAGTTGATGACTACCACTAGCTAATTAAAAGTCGCGGAGGGTAGGATACATAGAAAAGCCTGTTAGTAATGTGGCGGAGGATTTTGGCCAGGATGGTTTGGATGCGGTTCAAATTAGAACGCTTGGTAGTTCCTTACAGTTCTCATCCGTAAGTCCATAGTGGTCTCAGCAAGGAGATGTAAAGAAGTCTTCTGTTGGAGAGCATAGTTTTGAGCATTTGCCAAGTGGAAAGAAGTCCAAAACGTATTTTGACGTCGGAACGTTTGAGCCATGTGTGAGGGTTTCAGGTCAGTCTTTTGTTCAAGAATAGTCCAAGATAGCGCACACGGTCAGCAGGTGGAATGGGTTGACTAAAGGAAATTATTGGTGCTTGGAGAGATTAGAAAGTGTGATAATGTTTTGCGTATAACGATAGCTGTACCTCCATGAGCAGGACCATCCGGGTGAACTGTGTTCTGTAAGTGAAGTACCCGAGAATGGAGAAATAAGATCGGTCTGTGAAATGAGTCTCAGAAATAAACGCTTTGTCTATACATCTGTCATGTAGTAATACTTCTAATTCTTGTCTGAGTTGCCAAGTCCACTAGCGTTCCATAGAAGAATAATTAAGGAGTTCTGTGAGGCAGGCATTATGGATTTAGACGCGGAAGGAGATTATTGACAACTGATGTAAGGAAAGAAATTAGAGGAGAGATTAAGGATTTGAACTCATTAATGAAGGAACTTAGGTGCCGGTTATATCAGTTGAGGAATGAGGACTAGGACTAGAGTGGAATTCAAGAAGGTTGTTGAGGAAGTGGCCCCGCGGCCGCTTGTGCAAATATGCGTTGAGGATACTTCTTCATTCCGGCTGCCTGTAGAAAAGGAAAGTCTTGTACTTCACGTTGCGCTTGATTAATTCACGTTGCGTTGGAGCTTGATTAATTCAAGTGGGGTGCTGATGGGCGTTCATATACTGGACGAGGCCTTCTAGCCTCTAAGATATCTTTATAAACCATGCATCCTTTGTAAGTGGCTGAGTGTTCAGTATCCCGCTGCTTGGTGCATTCGGAGGTGAAATGATTTCTTGGACATTTGACACACCTTGGAGGATGTTGGCAGTAATTTTTGGTATGACCGTATTCTTGACTCCTTTTGTATTGAACAATGTGTTTTTGTTTATGTGGCTCCTCCACTTCAATTATTGTATATTACAAGAATTAAAGGTTGTAAATTTTTTGTTGACAGCAGGTTCTAAATCAACAAAAAACATAGGTAGAGTTTGCTTCGAGACAGGATGAATTACAGGAGATACTCTTGTGACAGCATGGCCGTAATTGGTGAGTTCTTGTTTAATGATATCTAATGGTGTGCTTTGATGAAGGTTTCTTATAACAATACGATAAGATTTGTCTTCATCTAATTGATATGTGTAGAACTCGGCCTTTTTTTCCTGCAGATATTTTATTATACTTCTGTAATCATCTGGGGTGTTCGGATATATAATGTCATCAGTAATTCGTGATTTGCATATGAAACCGTCTTTGCCGATTAATTGAACCAAAGCTTTTTAATTTTAACTGAGGGACCATTGGTTGGTGTATTCGTGGTCTCAGATGTGGCTAGGACAAGAACGGATATTTAGATAGGCCACCTATGCGAAGCTATGACATTTACTGTTTCTTGGCTTGTAGGTGGGAGAAGGTTAGCTTCTTGTCTAGTGAAGGATCCTGATGGCGATCGTACTGATAGTTGAGATGGTTTTTTACTTCTAGCTTTTTTTGTTTTTTGAGGTGAATTTTCTGATTCATTAGGTTTTTTCTAAGTTCCATGACAATTGCTTCGTCTGGTATAATATCATCATTGCGACCCATTATTTTTCAGTTATAAAAAGTTTAACCAAAAAGAGATGAGAAGGATTGTAACAGAAAGTAAATATTTGAAAAATAAAGAAACAAAAATAAAAATACAAATGGTAAAATATATAAAAAATAATTCAAAAACAAAATATGTGCAAATACAAAAGCAAAAGCATTTTTTCTGTTTTCTCTTTCGAAAAAGATATTAATCATAAATCATTATTTGCTTTGTTTTAATAAAATTCTTATGAATCTTATATTCTTACAATAGCGTTTTCTGTCTCTATTACTCCCTTGCACAGTTGGTTACGTCTCGTGTGTACTCTCCCCTCTTAAAAAAAAATGTAAAAAACAAAAGCTTTATAATGTGGGTAAAAAAGTAGAGATAAATACGGAGAAAAAAGTAAAAACAAACAAACAAATATTAAATTTGACAGAGCAGACTAGCGAGATGTTAACACTACATAAAGTCAGTGGAAAACTCTGAAATCGCAGATAATATTATAGTATTGCAGTTAGTTTTTCACACAGACTTTCCTTTCCTACTGGGAGTAATCCCATATCAAAAAATGAATCTCGCATGTTCATTCATATAAATAAAGAAATTTAGAACTGGATTTAAACAATGATTATTACAATAAAATAAATTAAATAATCCTTAAACGGGAATGGAAGTAGAAAAAATAATAAAAATTTCTGGTGTGAAACACTCACATGGCTCTCTCTTACTGCAGTAACTTATAGTGCAATTATAGTACTTATAGTACGATTATAATTCTTCAAAATTAGAATTTTTATTACATAAACAGTTGCCTTGGACATGAATATAGTTGACGATGGGGCTGCATGTTAGTTCTCAGTCCATAACAGGTAAGTACTAGAATCTGATTACATACACAGCAGTCCAAATGAAGATAGCACTTTAATCAAGTTCTAATGACACTATAGTGGAGTTTTTGTGGGGTTCAATTGAAAAAATGATATAAGAGAAATGCAGATGTACTAGTGCACTGTATTAGAGCAAGGACTTTACACTGTTGAACTAGCAGAGTGTTGTAGCGACAAAGAGAGTGGCAGACTGAACTGGCAGATCTGGTATGATGATGACTTCTTGTTGTAGAGATGAATGATGAACTTTGAAGAGTAGCGCGTATTTATATACGATTTCTCAATTCGTCTATGGTCCATGAATTTTTCTCCTTCCCGTATCTTAGAGTGTTATGTAAGTAGGTGGATCACTTTTTTCTACTTCGGCCATAAGGTTAACCATTTGTAGTAGAGAGACATGCCACGTTTCATGTGCCGTATGGAGTGATGTAACTTTTGGGTAGTGCCTTATTATGCTACAGGCAACATAAACGTCAACGGCTATACGTCACGGCGTTCCATTGCAACACTAAGCATTTTGAAAACATATCACAGAACCTTCCATAAAAAATTTTTTCCCGGATAAATATTTAAAATAAAAGTGATTGGTGATATGTGCGATTAGTTTTTGAATTTTAAAGAAAACCTTTCGAGCTACTTTCGTTAAAAATTTCGCAAAATTCAGAATTCTTTTCTGTAATCATAAATTCTAGAAATGCTTATAAAATTCTTTCATATTATATAAATGATACAACCGTACACAGCTCTGAAGTGGCCCTTTAGCGGAAAGTTAAACATTGCAGCCCCCCGGCACCCACCAAAAAAAAAATTACTTTTCTTTGCGAAATGTTGTAAGTAAAACTAATAGGTTTTTAGGCTGTAGTTCATGTGCAAGCTATAAAGAACTTTGCTGGTGCCATTTTCGGGAAATCGCGAAAAACTAAAAAATACTAACAAATAAAGTCCAATATCTAGTATATGGATTTAAGGCGAAACTTTAGTGAAAACCTAAATGGAATATCAAGTTTGAGCATCTTCGCTTCCTGCGATTTTTCGTTTTTCAGAGATTCTGTGCACACCAAAGCCACCCCACCCCCTACACAAACACACGCACAAACTCACATAATATATACTCGTACCTACGTACCCACATATATACCTCTATTCCTGTTGGTCCATTGCAATCTACCCAATCTGATGAAACTTACGTCTTTTTCTGCAGATCGACATTACTTCTTCGCCTCCTACTGTTTGCCAAGATGATGCCATAGACTTTCCGGAGAATCTTCTTCTTTTTTAAGTTATTTATGCCTTTCAACTTCGACTCAGATATCCTAATGCCTCTAAGCAAGCATCCATCGATTTCTAACCAGCAGTATCATTTTCGTGGACATCATTGACTTATTCCCTCTTTGTCCCTAGGCATTCTATTTGAATTATACGTTATCCTTGGACCGTTTTCTCTCAGTTCTAACCACCGAATAACCCCTTCAAACAACTCATTCTTACCCCTTAATTCCCTTCTAAACGGAAGACTGACCGAACGATTGTAGCTTTTTAAAAAGGGGGTTAATTTCCAGGCTCTTATTTATTGACCTGTCACGCTAGGTTTTTCTTGCATGCGACCGAATAACTTCATTTCAGCTAGCAACTTAGGCGGTTCAATTTTTGCAGAATTTGCTTCTCAATTAGATAGAGGGTAACCACGTAAAATTTGGAAATGCTCAGAATTCAGATTCTAACAATAATAGCCACCTATATATATAATATTATAGTATATTAGAAGGGCGGAGATTAACTCAGTGGTAGCGCGCTGGCCTAGCAACCCGGAGGCCCCCGGGGTTCGAATCTAGCTATGCTGCCCTTAGATTTTCTCTTCCTAGAAACCTCTCTACAGCTCTGGTTTTGTGATGGGCAGGGTTGTCTGTAACGAGAGAACATTGTCCTGAGGCCGGCAGAGCACGAAAAGGCTCAGGGCGCCAATGACCATAAATGTTATCGCGCCATAAATTAAAAAAATTATATATAAAAAATCACAATAATTAGTCAGCTCCATTAGAGAAATTCGTCCGTTTAAGGGGTTAATATTAGATTTTTTTTTCCATTTTATTTTCATTTACTCCAGGGGCATTGACCCTGTTAGCCAAATTAATTGATTACGAATGTTGTCTATAGGCTCTTTTGTTTATAGGAAATAAACAAGGCAGCCATTAATTTATAAAAAGTTTATTATAAAACAAATAAATTAACATTCTATAAACTGGAATGGAATTTATAAAAAGAAAAATTTAATTAATTTTATCCCAATGTAAATTGTATTTATTAAGTTCCATTTATTTTTATTTTTTTTATAGATAAAATAATAAATTCACACTAAAAAGATCGATTTACATGAAATATAAAGCTCAACACAACAATATATTTTTATTACATTTTTTATGTTATATTTATATATTTACTTTTTCTTTGTATGTAATATTTCTTTCGTCTAAATTTATACCATACAATACACTTATGAAAATTTAGGGTAACATTTTCCTGGTAATATAACTAAAAAAAACTTGCACACAATGTACATATGCGACCGTTTATATAATATGTGTATCTATATATTTGTATTTATATAAAGATTTATTTTCATATATTAATCTATTTATTATTTTATTATTCATGTGTTATCAATAAACCTTCCCGGTATTTTCTTTTATCAACTTTATTTTTTTTTACAATTAAATTTGTACATTTTACTAAACGCAATATATAATAATAATAATAATAATAATAATAATAATAATCCTTACAAAATTATTTTGATTCCATTTCTTAAATCCTATTTGTACCATAAATTCATGGGGTTGTTGATGTAAAAGTAAGGGACTTCTTTTCCCTGGAGAGGGAAGTAGCTTAGCAACTCCGCATTTCTACAAGGATTACCCAGACTAATAACTCCAGTAACAACATTTACACAATACATATTCTAGTTTACCCATAATGCGCGCGCGCGCGCACACACACACACACACACAAATACTTACTGGCATTTACTTATTTACTATATTTCTATTGACAAATAAACGAGCCATAATAGAACTGATTTGTCTCAACACTCGGAACTTTATGACCAATCCTATCCCATATATCTATAAACAATTCAGGAACTTCTTTTTATCTTCTCTTATAGATTGGTAAGAGGGGAAGTGTAATAAGGGTCAAATTTTCGATATACCGGAAATACATGAGTTTAAATTCCCTGGGTACGGGAAATTTTTTTTTTTTAGAAGATGGTATGTGTATGTGTGTGTGTGTGTGTGTGTGTGTGCCAGTATAAATCAAAAACAAGAAAATCTCAGCAAGTTCAAACTTAATATTTCGTTTCTTTTCCTTAATAATTCAATTACTGAATGTATATTTTTTTTTATTTAGTTTTTGCGATTTTCCAGAAAAAGGCTCCAACAATTTTCCTTAAACTTAGTATATGGACTAACCAATCACAAGAGCTAAAACTTTCATTTGAAGGTAGACATTTTAGGTCTAGTTTTGGAGGTGATGTAGGCTTCCCCCTAAGGTGTCATTTACGTAGTGTCAAATACGATTCTATTATCTACATGATATTAATGAAAATTAAATATATTACCAAAATTCCATCCAAGCCTGAAGAAAATCAGTTGGCCGGGTGTGCGACTTTACTCCTAGTAAAGAGGAAGTATTGCGGTCAGGTCAGATTTTCGAAATTTGAGTTTTCAGCGGAAATACATCGTCTGAGATCCCGTGAGTACGAAAAAAAATGTTTTTACCAAATAGACTTGTGTGTGTGTGTGTGTGTGTTACTGATCACATAATTTGTTTTTAGTGCGATTTTGCTGAATACTTTTTTTCTTCAGTTTTTCGCATTTTTATCGAAAACGGCTTCAAGGATTTTCTTTAACTTCGAATACTAACTATACTCATAAATATCAGTCACTTTTATCCCAGAAAATTAATTTTTTAAAGGGCTTTGAGGGGAACAGTAGCAATCCTTCCACTAAAATATCACTTTAGTATAATATACGGTTTTACCATCTACATAATATTAATAGACTGAAGAATGGATGGTGTCTATCAGTTAGGTTTAAATTTAAACTGCACAAGCTTTGTTGGTTTTGGGAGGAGGCGCTTGTACACAAGTCTGCTGAAGTATACGAGCATAACCCTTTAGAGTCTCTTTCTCCGAGATAATTGATTGGTGGGGAAGGTGGGAGGTTAGTTTCACTTAATACTGCCGTTTTACTATACTTTACATTCTTGCACTTATACTCGTACAATACTAAAAGTCATTAAAACATTAATTAAAAATTCCAAGTTTGAAGGGAATATGTCAAGTTAATGTAAATTACAATAAGAGAAAATCGTGTCAAGATTTCTGTCTACCATTAGATTTATTTAATAATTTTTGAGCCTGCGCTTTTAGCGATTAATCCCATTTATTTATTGACATTAAGTTTATCTTATATTATTCTCCCCTTAATATTTGATAACAAATTTATGACGATGGAAATGGATATGGTGGGGGTGCTTCTATATGGTTTCATCCATTTTGTTATGATAAATATGGTGCTTAATACCAAACCGCATAAATTAATCCTCAAGTTCCAGCAATGCCACGTCTGCAATAGGGCACTACAGGAATTAAGGCTTTATTTAGGATTTCAAAATTATTCTACAGTAATAATCTTCTACTGACAGTTATTCTACAGACAAATTAAATCTTCTAATCAAATTGATAGTCTCTGTTGGTGGGAAAAAGGTAATTTTTGCTTTTATTGTAATAAAATCATATCAAATGTCTGTAATTATATTTGTAAGTCACTCTTTTACGAAAACAAAATCTGATCTAAACACTTCCTCTTTAATAAAATCATAAAATTGGCAATTCTTCTTTAAATCTGGAAATTTTACTCAGTTTCCCCAAAATAAAGGAAAGGTGGTGGGGATTTATGTTGGCAACTACCAATGGCATGTAGAAGTTGAATTTGTTTACATTTTGTAAGACAGCAGCAAAAACCAGAAACCAATTCTGTAAAGTCGCATTTCCGGTTAACCGATTTTTCCGGCAAAAATTTGAAATTCTAGCAATGTTTCTAAAGTACCCTCAATATTATCTAAGTGACGGGTACTTTAACGTTAAGAATGGACTTCAAAATAATCAATTTTCCTGGAAAATTGTTTCAAGTATGAGTGTTAGGTCCTTTGAGAGATTAACTTTGCCTCGCTATTTTTAAGTTGTTACTTCATCGCCCGCATATTTCCCACGTCTTCCCGCCTTTTAGCTCTCTCTCTTGGTGGTGGGATTGTCGGCGCCTTTCATCTATAGGGGTTCGCGCCTTACTTATTTTCCCACACTCTAAAAACGTTCTCTTCCTATAACATTTTTTCACTTGTCTTCTACAGTTCGCCTGAACAACAGTGTTTGTGCCGTTCTCTTCTTCTGTCGCCCGACTAGCTAACCTCTGCTTTACCGCTTCTTCTTAGTATGTGTTGTACTGTTAATTTCGCCTTTAAATTTTGTGTCGCCTTATACGCGCCTATTCGCCGTGTTAATTAATATTGACTCCTCGGTGAGTAATAAGACTCATCTCTACGCGCCACCACCTTCACGAGGCTATTTCACCTGCGCCTTAATGGACTCGCCATCACCCGCCGCTGCTACAACGGCATCATCCGCTTCTAAAGGAGCATTCCAATCCTTTTACGCTCACCTGAGTTCCTTTCTTTCGCCACTCACACACCCACACGCACACCACACACACACACACATACACCACCTCTTCCTTTCGCAAGTCCGCCATTCGTCTCATCAACCCTCCTTCGATTCATCACTCACCGTCACCAAAGGGTAAGCCTCGTTTTCATTTGTTTTACATTATTAATCATTTTTGTTTTTTCACCCGCTACTTAGCCATCTCGCCTTGGGTGTGTGCTGCGCAGACAATAAGTGATAGGCCTTTATCTGATTAGATAATATAGGAATTTTAAAGAAATTTTTTTTGAATTTTTCGATAAATTGGCGAAAAAAAAGGAAAAAATTACAAAAACATTCAGTGAAGTTGCATTTGCGGTTGATGGATTTTTGCCCAAAACTTTCGTGTCACATGTACTGGTAAGTATCTAAACGGAATACAAAGTTCGAGCTTCCTGTGACTTTTTGTTTACACACAAACACACATTCAGTACACTCACAAAAATGTATTTCCGGTAAAAAAATCATGTTCGAAAATTTGATATTTAGAAAGTTCTGGCAGCTTAGGGGCGTTCGGATATCCTTTAATGATAAATTCCGACTTTTAAGGAAATTTGTTAACCTTTGAGAATTTTTAGTGTTTCAAACTTTTTTTATTGCTCTGAATTATTTCAGTTTATGATAATTTTTGTTGACTATATTATTATGAGGTCTATTATTTATTCTATAATAAATTTTTTTGTTTCCAAAGCAACCGTGGAATTATAGTGGTTATTTATTCATTTTTAACAATATTCTGAATTTATGTTGCCACTATGAGATGATAGATGGTCTAGACTAGCAATGTTTAAAGGACGGAGGCAAATTCCAAGAATGTCCCCTGTAGGAGAAATGTCATCTGTCCCGCATGATGAATGCCCATCTAGATGGACCTCCTTACTCTTCTCTTCAATGAGAAGTGTATGAATGTCCGAGGTGGGTTCAGTAGTAGGTGGAGTCCATAGCCTTGAAGACGAACAGTAGAGAGAGAGAGAGAGAAAGAGTGTACCAGGGCAATGTTTCGGAGCGCTGCCCAGTGTGTTGGTATGTATGTGTGGGCCTAGTGGGTGGTGGTCCCTAAGTCTCCAGAGGTCCATTGTGTCCCTCTTCATTTTTTTCTCTCTTCCTCATTCGTCTGTTCTTGTTATTTATTCCTCTCTTTATCTTTCACTACTCACCCAGTTCTTCAACTACTGTTTCGTCCAGTTTACAGATGTGCTGCTCATTCAGCAGCATTTGTCAGGATTCAAGAGGTTGCTTCATCCCAACTCAAACCAACTTTAACCTTTCTCTAAACTTCTCTTCCTCTTCTTTTCTGATACTATTCTACATCACCAATGTTACCCCTATTCACTAAATTCAGAGCCTAGAACTGAAGGACTATATCCTTCTACCCAAAGTCCCTTTTTCCTACTAACTTATTCATCGTCCCTTCATTTTTTTTTTTTTTTTTATACCTGGCATCATCATTTACTTCTCCCTATCTCACAGAGAGAGAGAGAGATAGTGAGAGATAGAATGAGACACAAAAAGAGGATAACAGAACTTTCTTTTTTCTTTTGATAAGCGTGCTGGAAAGTATGCGAAAGAAAACTCTTTGACCGGGAAAGCTAGTAGTGGGGATGAAGTAGCCAAACCCAAGGATAGAAGAAGACATATAGGGGACACACAGAGGTAAAAAGTGGGACTTAGAAGGAAAGGTTCAATTTTTCAAAAAAATGAAAAAAGAAGACATGGAAATCCGCCATACTTGTCCTAAAAGAAAACTTTGCCGGACTTACCTAGGCTTAACGTACTATCCTGGCCATGACGGGTGATTCTTGGCTGGTCGTTATTTCATTGTACCAAGGTATTACCTCTTTCTCCTCTTCCTTTACTTATGACTGTCGCCTCCTCCGTCTCCAGAAAAAAAAGGCCTCTTTCCCGACTTCCTTCTCTAACTCTCTCTCTTCTGCACTCATCACTTAAACTAAGTATCCTTCTCCGCAAAAAAAAAAAAAAAAAAAAATAGCCCAGAATATTAAACTACTTTCTATTTGATACAGGACAGGGTAAGTGATCCATCTTTTACTTTTATGAAGTAATGAATTATAAAAAAGAAGTAAAAGCGCAAAGAAGTAGAACAATTAAGGTATCGCATTTTTATTTTCTAGCTATTTTCTGATCTGTTCACTTGAAGAGTTCGCAGGTGATCAAGTTATACTTACTTAGCATCAAGAGGATGCCGCCTATATTATGAAAAAATTACCTGGGCATTAGAGATTAATTTCGATAAGTGTTTTGGTAGTAAAAGACTTACGAAGTCAAGGGAATCTCCTGTCTTCAGAAAGGGGGGGGGAAATAAATATTGTCGACACATTTAAATATTTGGGATCATTGTTCGAAAAAAAAAACCATTGTGATATGGATATCGAATAGCGGTCTCATACAGTACAAGTACATACATACACATCTGATGGGACCTAAAGGAACTAAACCTTTTGAACCGCCATTATAACATTACGTTCTAGGTGTTTATTTAATTTTGGAATACTTTCATTTATAATAAAGATTCCACAATTTATTCACATTATAGATAATTTATTTATTTTTCTTTTTTTTGTACACAATTTTTAAGGTGTATTTAAAATCAAGAATTTATTTATTAAAACAACACATAGGAAACGGATTTTTTTCTATAAATTTCTCATTTTTTGTTTTTCCTTTATTTATATAACCTACAATATCCCTTCCATTTAAAACACTTTTCTTTTTTTTTTAAATAACCATGGCAACCTTTATAATTTAATTTTTCATACATGTATACGTATTTATATATTATATAAACAAAAGAACTCTTCGAGTCTATTATATTTTTAGATAATTATGTATTTGTTGGCTGTATGTATGTATATACATCAATTATTTATTTATTATCATCCCCAATCTTTATTATCTTCATTTATTACAATGTTCCATAACCAAACATTGTTTTATCCTCGATAATTATATGTACAAAATTAATATAGAAATAAATAGATACATAAATACAATGTTCTTATACACAGCCAATATTTTTTTATTTATTTTTTATTGATTTAATTATATTTTTTCTGCTACCGTACAATAATGCGATAATTATTAAATCAAAAGTAGTGAATGAAGTTATACTTTTAATCGAAAGTAAAATGGCCATTACTTTTTTCTCACTAGTGAAGAAAAGTAATATTATTCAACTCTAGTAGCCGAACATCTAGCGGCAATACGCGAAAACAAGAACGTATTCGAAATCCCAGAAAGTAACGTATTTGAGGTTATTCCAAAATGTTCAGATTATAGTTATAAATAATTGGAATATTTTACTTGAATTAAAGTACATTCTGAGAATTTTCGCCTTTTCATATTCGTGTACCTTAAGAACCAATTTAATACCGTTGCAGAAAAAATTTAATATTCAACAAGTGAGTGAAGTATTTTAACACTTTCGTTTTGTGGCCACACCGTTGGTGTGTAAAGAAAGCATTACTTTATTCACTGTTTAAGATAGTTATCTATTTCGTATATAATTTTTTTTCATATCTTATCAAAATTATTACTTGAACCAACAGTTCTACTTTTAATTATTAGGAAAAGTCTACTTTCGAGATTAAAAGTAATGAAATTGTTACCACCTTTTCAATAAGATTTGGATGAAATTACTAAAATATCTAAATCATTTTAAAGAAAAGTAGAAGTTCTTAAATTTAAGATTTGTTTTAACATTTCAAAATCAATTTAACAATTAATTAAATATGAGAAAAAATAATTTTGCTTTTAACTTTAACCTAATGTTCTAAAAAAACCTTTCTGAAAGTAACCTTCTCCTTTCAATGGACTACATTTTCTTAGAGGTTATTACACTCTTACCAGTTATTATTTCCTTTTAAAATAGTTTCAACTGCTGTAAAAAAAATATAATATTTGACGTGAGAGTAAAATCGTTTTACAACTCCAGTTCAGGACCGCAACCTGAACTCGACTGTGTGAAGTGGTTCAAATAAATAACATTTTATTTTTTAATGTAATGAAAATCTGTCATGTCTAATTTCTTTTCTATTCAGATTTTTTTTTTCTTTGAGAATTTACTTTATTTGCAATTTTCTAATTTTGTTTTTTGGAAGAGAGTTATTCCGGTACCGTGTTTTGTAAGAGAGCAAATGGAAAAACGACTGGTGGCCTAAAATTGGAAGAGAACAGTCTGAGAATGAGTTCTCATATATTGGGGTTGATTTTGGAACGTTTAAATTGCAAAGAGATGCAACTAGAAGTCGCTGGCGGCTCAGATTATCAGTTTAGCCACCAATACACTGAGCGAATATCTGCCTGCAATGCCAGCTTTATTTTAAAGGTATTCACCCATCTACAGGATATCTTGACAAACAGTATAATACTGCAAATTTGCACAAGGCAAAAGCAGTTTACAAACTTTGTGTTTTCACTTCAGCAGTCGGTAAAACTCGCTCGTTCGCCCTGCAAAAGTTTCGTAACATGTGTCGGAAGTTTCATCTTTTTATGCTTGTACCATTGTATTCTTTGCATAGGCTATTGTTTATAATACCAGAAATTTCTTTGTTTTACCTTCTCTTAGTGCTGAAAGTGAATATGATTAATCCTTAAAAATAAGGATAGTGTTCATAGGAAGAAAGCCAAGAAGTATCATGAGAGTTGTTAGAATCAACGACAGAGGCTAGAGCAGGTCGAACATTTAATCTGGACTCAACGCAGGATCTCATCTGAACTTTTGCTGGACCGAAAATTATGAAAGAAAGCCATTAAAAAATATTTTCTTTATAAAAGAGAAGTTAAGCAAGCACACGAAGATTTTACTCCTCCAAATTATGTACTCTGACTTCTGATGAGAAGCAATTCCAAGCAACGGAAATGAAACATTTAAGGAATGTCGAAAGAATGACAAGAAGAGACAAGGTACGAAATACTACTATTAGGAAAAGTCTAAATGTCAAGCAAGTTGAAATTGTACCTGAGAAAAACAAGCTGAAAGGGTTCAGCCATTTACTTCGGGTGAATCCAAAGTATTGGCGAGGCAAAAGCATACAAAAGCAAAGGTGTAAGGTACCCTTCCCAGAGAGAGATCGAGCATCTCTTGGGAGAAAGTAACAGAGAGAAGCTTTTAGCAAAAGAATCCTGGAGTGATCGAGATGAAAATCCTGTCACAGGACAATGTAGTAGTATTAAGCTGTACAAGAAGGAGCCTCACAACACAACGCAGTGATTTGGGGGGAGAGGGAGAGTATGGTGCTCTGCGACCAAAAGTGGTCTATTGTGCCATCCTATAGGTGTCAAGGTGAGACCACTCTCCTACAGCACCCCTTCCAGATGAAGATCTCTGAGAAATCTCAGAATCTGGGAAGGTTCAAGGAGGGTATAATCTTCCTTCAACACCTAGTAACTACCCAGGCTTCCAAACCTTCTCTGGATGATAGTATCGCAGTCCGTTAGGAGTTTTATTGGAGTCTCCTCCACTCCAGTTCCTCACAGAATTTGCAGGTGCTATCATGATATTCTAGGCTCAGCTTATTCAGGTGCTCTCTGAATCTACAATGGCCTTTGAAGAAACCCGACAGCGTGCGAAGCCTATTTTTACTGAGACTGAAGCACAAGCTTAAGATCTTAAGATCTCTAATTATAACCGCTGGTTGGTTGCTTCAGTTCTAAGAGAGTTTTCCAGACCAGTGCTCTCTTCACTTCCTCTTCATACCACGATGATAATGCGAAGATTATGTATGTACTATAGATGCTCTGATGTAAGAGGAAATATTACATTTTATGGCCGATTTTCGAAATTGAGGTTGCACCTGAAATAAATGTATTGAGGTACTCTGAGCAAGAAAAAAGTGATTGTTAGAAAATGTTATCTGTGTTTGTAAATAAATATGTGTGCATGTCTATGGTCCGTATGTGTCCATGTATGAATGTGAACAACATATTACAAAAACGAAAAATCGGAAAAAGTTAAAACTTGACATTCCGTTTCGGTATTACCACGGGAACGAACAGGAAATTATCTGTTAAAATTCCTGAAACGGAAGTATCACTGTTTGCACCTTTTTCGAAAATGAGTCCAATGATTTTCCTTAAGCTTCGCATATACACTACATAGGTATATGCCAGGTAGGTCTATGACTTTTATTTGAAACTTTGTGCGTATATGTATGTATGCATGCATGTGGATATGTAGAAGGATAACTCAAAAGCGAAAATTGGAAAAAGCACTCTTGCTTCTTGATACAGGGCGTGTGTGGATTAGCAATTTCTTCCACAGTATCTCTGTATGGACATCTCTACGAATACCTCAGTCCAAATCTTAAACAACAGTTACACTATACACTCACAAGCTTCACATGGGCCCTAGACAGATGTGTGCAAATTACTTTGGTTTAGCGTGCCCACCATCTTACGGCCAGGGGGCCGCATTATATCTTCGAGGCTGTTCTATCGCTCTCTTGTCACTTCCTCTACAGTTTACCATTTGCTTCCCCAATAAAAACAACAACAGTATTATTATTATTATTATTATTACTCTTATTATTATTAATTGTCATATAATATAATTTTGATTTAAATACATACATATAATTATTATAGAGAATTTATTAATGTTTGTACATACAATAATAATCCTTATTATTTTTATACAAATGAGCAGGTTTTGTTTTTTAATTTTATTACTTTTTAAAGATATTTTAAACACACAGAACAGATGTAACTTCAATTTAAAAAAAAAAAAAACATTTTATTTAAAAATGCCGAGTTCTTACGATACTTAGAATAGAAAATCTATTCATTAAAATGTAGTCAAAACTTACCAATTTTAAATGAAGAAAAAATTACTTTAAAATAAAAAAATAAATAAATCAATAATAACCTGGCTATAAAAAACTATAAAAGTTTTCCTGTCAACTTCCGATCTTTGAAATGTTTAAACCCAAAAGTATCATATAGCTTTTATAATTGAACACATGCTTTCAATATTCTTAAGAAAAGAAAATTTAGTAAGTAAAATGAAATAACTACATTTGGACAATAATAAATACATAGCAGAACATAGGACTACGCATACTACCGAGGAAACATAGTCGTTTAATTTTTTGGCTCTTATTAAAAAAATTAAAAAAAATTCTGCTTTTAAACTAGAATATGTTTTTTAATCTAAGAATACGATTTTTTATTTTTTTGCTTGGTCCATGTGTTTGAATGTAAAAAAAAAAAAATTTTATTAAGAACCGCCGTTTTAAGCAATAATGACCGGCATTATTTAGCTATGTCTATATGTCATATTTGACATATTGTAGAATATGCAGCTGTAAGTAGATGAATTTTACATTAAAGGAGGGGAGGAAGCGAGAAAACAATAACAGATGTGTATGTTCTAATTTTTTGATTGTCTTAAATATATTGAAAACAATTTTCCTTTGCTCATCCTCGAAGAAAGGGGTGAGCTATTATTGACGAGGTGTATATGATACGAGTATATAACACTTCCTTTTTTTTTTTAATTCCTTGAACAAAATATGAATTTTATTTCTTTACAAAATTATATTTGTCAAGAAGTTTAATTATATGACTAGATTTTCAATTTTTTGAAAGCTCATTATACAAAATAAACGAGCTTTTGGCCTGGGAGACAGACCATTTTCAAGTTGACATACAACAGAAACCGAATAATGTGGCAGGTTACAGTTTTTTTGTTACATTATGTCTTACAACCAACCGCAATGGAAAATAATGCCTATTTACATATATATTTATATATTCATACATATATAACAGGCACTGTTTACGATGGCGGGTAGGTTATAAGATATAACCTATAAGAAAACTGTTACCTTCTATGTTATTCAGTTTCAGTTGATGTCAACTTGAAAATGGCTAGGCCCCGAGGGAGAAAGTTCGTTGATTTTGTAGAATAAACTTTATATATATATATAATAGATTTTTTAATCATATAATACTTCTTGACAAATACATTTTTAAGAGTTTTTAAGTCCAAAAAAATAAACTAAATTTTAATATTGATTTCTTTACTTTATTCTCTTACAATTGTGAAAATAGTTTTCCAAAAGATTGGTGTGACCGTTTTGTACGTGTGTGTATGTTTTTTTTTTAATCAACGTAAAATCAAAATTAGAAAATCGCCTAACATTCAAACTTGATTTTTTTTTTTTTTCAACCAGGGGATCCGGACAAAATAGATAAACCGGAAATACTAAAATGATTTCTGGAAGAAGTTGAGCTTCCCTCAAAACGATCATTTTTTACTGTATAGGTTAGATAACCTCATTACCACTTAGATAACCACAAGAGTGAAGAAGCACTTTTTGAAAACGACTGGTTCTGTCGATAGAGTGCGCAGCCTTTTTGCTATTCCATAACTCATAATGAAATAGTAATTATTTAAACACAAACAAAAATAAACAGTTGTAACAAACCTAACATTAGCGCATACATAATTTATTAGCTACGACAAAACTACACCAAAAGAAGTTTCGTTTTTTTCTTCCATATTTCAATTTTAATTTCCATGTTTTATTTCATGATTTCTTTTTTTTCTTATTATTTTCATGTAACTAAGTGAATTAACAATAAACTATAATTGTTTACTTTGTTTTGGCGATATAAAATAAACAATCCATTTTTTTACAATCTCGTCACAAAAAATAAATAGTTTTAAGTTTGTATTTTATTTAAACATTATCAACGTTTCCCTTTTTTTAAAAAAAAATACCAAAATACTTATTCACCATACATACATACAAATATTAATGTAATGATTAATTTTACATATATAATTTTTTTATTTTGTTTTGGTAATACACATAAAATTTCTTTTATATCTTACTTTGTATGTACACAATTTATTTATACTGATTTTTTTATATATATATATATTTATATCATTACAAACATAATACATAATTTATTTTTTTAATATTTTTAATTTTTAATTTATTAATTATATACTAATTATATATTTATTTTTATTTATATTATTTACACAGAAAATTGGCACCTAGCTTTTATATTTTTATATATATATTTTTTTTCATCATAAAGTATTACTTTTTTATTATTATTATTATTTTTTTTTTTGTAATAAAGAAAAATCTAATAAAAACATTTTATTACGATTTATTTTCAACATTATTTTACAATATTTATATTTATAAAAGACAATAAAATGTATAAGAATCATCAAAACGTGATGTTTCAATTTGATGACATTTTCAATCATCATAATAATAATAATAATAATAATAAAAACTCTATATAACGAAAATCTTTTAGATTTAACAATATATTTTTTTTAAATATTAAAGGACGCCTCAATTTTGTATTTTTAAAAAATATTTATTTAATATTTAACATGATTTGAATTTTAAATAAATAAAAAATATTTTTAAAGAGAAATCGGGTGACCAGGTTTTTAAGTTTTTTTTTTTGGATATGTGGTATTTTTAGGATTGACTTTTTTGAACGTTTCTATCCAACGAAAACATGAAGTTATTTTGACCATTTATTTTTATTTGTTTGTTTTTTAATTAGGTTAAATTTTTTTTTTTTTACTTATTTCGGATGATTGAAGGAAATTTTTGAGATAAAATATTCAAAGAAGTAGTTTTGGAAAGCCAGCCGGCTACCGTGAACAATAAACAATTAACAACACCATGGTGACCAGCTTCCAACCACATGATCTTCCGCTACAACCACCACCTGTAAAACAAAAAGAAAAAAGAGAAAAAAATAATTATTTACAAAAAAATATATATGGAAAATCTTAGAGCAAACAGTCAAAAGTATTTTGTCTCTTACTAATTATTACAAATATAATTGAAAATGCAATTATTGGTCGTAAATTTAAATTCTTCTTCATATTACATACACTGCGCACTTCAAAAGTGTTTAGAGAACTGGAATGGGGAGAGTGGGAGGTGTAAACATTGAATGGAATGAAGCTGACAAATCTGCGGTTTGCGGATAATGTGATTATCTTTGCTTATTCGTCTGAGGAATTAACTGAAATGTTAAATGAGTTAAATAAATGTAGGGAAAAAAGCTGGTTTATCCATTAATACAGATAAAACAGTCCTGATTACGATTAGGCGAACTAACGACCTGTTTTTTGGCTCAAATAAATTAAAAGTGGGCAGCAGACGCAATCTATTTTGGGGCAAACAATTTCATTCAAGGACAGTGTTTCCATAGAAGTCAAGAGACGAATTTCTCCGGCTTGGAAAAAATTCTGGAGTATGAAATTTATTTTTAAGAGTTACATGCCTCTGTCTCTCATAACTCTGGCGTATCAATGATGCATTGTCTCCTGTTTGATTTAAGGCGCGCAAACCTCCAAAAAACAAAAAAAAAAAAGTACATCGTCTTCAAGTCATCCATAGAGCAGTAGAAAGAAATATTTTGAAGCGTACCCAGAGAGATAAGATAAAGAATAAAGAATTGAGAAAAATGACGGAGCAAGAGGACATTACCGAGGTAATAAAAAAGATAAAATGGCAATGGGCAGCACACATCGCAAGACAGATAGATAATAGGTGGGCAATAAGAACCACGGAGAGGCTTCCATGCAACCATCAAAGAAGAAGAGGTAGGCCACACTTGAGATGGTATGACGAACTGATGCCAGAATGTGGTGTCAATTGGATGAAGACAGCTTGGGACAAGAAGAACTGGAAAAAAGTGGGAGAGGCCTTTGCCCAGAAATAGGCCTAGTTTCCAATTTAATAAAAAAATTCAGCTAAAATATTTTGTTTGTTTTTCACTATTTCATCGAAAAGAATATGTTTATATTTTTTCTTTTGACTTTCTTTTGTATTTTACTGTTTTTAGAAATGAAGGCCAATTATTTAATTATTATAATATTATAATATAAGACGACAAAATCATATGATTTATTGTAAATGCCCTTTAGAAAAAAGCCTAAAGTCACCCCTCCCCCAGAATTTCCTTTAAATGATATTTTTCTAGAAAAATGTTTCAAATAAAAGTTGTAGCTTTGTATATGTGTAGTTAATATACTTAGTTAATAACAAAATATCGTTGGAGCCGTTTTCAAGAAAATCGCAAAAAAACTACTTGAACAAAAATCAGTGAAGTTACACTTCCGGTGATGGATTTTTCTCCAAAATTTTTATATCAGAAGCGGCGAAATATCTAATCGGAAAAGATTGAGCTTGATTTTTCATTTTGTCCACTCACATCCTCACACATATGTATTTATACATGAAGGCCATTCACTAAAAACATTTTTCGTACTCAAGGAAATTCGAAACATTATTTCCGGTGAAAACTCAATTTCTACAATTTGCCACGATCACACTCAAATTCCCCAAAAGCAGAAACCTATTCTGTAAAGTTGTCCTTCCGTTTAAAGCACTTTCTTCCAATTCTAGCAATACTTCTAATCTATATTAATATTGATGGAACCATCAATTTTAGTGAAGTGACATTAAAGAGGAAGTTGGAGCATCCCGAGTACTTTCAAAAAATAAATTTTGGTGTAGAATGATTTAATTGAAAGTGATATGTATATAGTTAGCAAGCAAATGGAAATCTTAGACCTTTTCCATAAACAGAAAATCGTGAAAAACTGAAAAAGAAATTTCATAGGCGAATTTTGACCGAAAGCTTCATTCCGAATCCGATGATACCCGTTATATCTAAATTAATATCAACTTTGAACTTCCTGCGAATTTTTTTTCTTTTTTTTTTAGATACTTTTTTCAATAACATTTTTTTTTTTTTTACAACAGTTGAATAATGTTACAATTATTCCACTAAAACCAGTGCTTAAGTTCTACATTTTGCTTAAGTTCTCACTAGTGTGTGAAAGTAACATTATTCTAACTTTAATTAATCCGACATCTAGCGGTAATACGCGAAAACAAATCCCACATACAGCGGATTTGAGGTTATACCAAACGGAACAGTTATAGAAAGAGCGCGTATTTGACTTGAATTAAAATATATTCTCAGTATTTGTAACTTTTCACATTTTTACATATTCATACAAATTATGAACCAATTTAATGCGATTTCAGAAAAAAATGTAATATTTAACTCTATAGAAAAGTTCTGTACAACTCTCGTTCAGTTGCCACACTCGCTATCCTTTCTCTCTTGTCAAATATATAACTATTCTTACTCAGAGAAACTGAAAAACCAGAGCCTTGGCAGCAATTAAATAAAACAGCTATTATCATAATCTAACATTTGGCTATTTATTGTTTTGTCTTTTTGCTTGCTTTGTTATCTACAATTAATCAAAAGGAAAATAACAATGAAACTAGAAGAAGCGGATGAAAAACAACAAGCAAAAAATAGAAAATGAAGAAAATTTTTTTTTTATTATTTTTTAAACTAGACTGATGTTGTTTGCTCTGCTCAGTGGGAAATCCACGTAAAAACATACTAACCTTTTTATTTTTATTTTTTTTGTTGGAAAAATAAATCTCCCAATATTTCTCAACCTTGGAGGCAAATAAAAGAAAATAAGAGCCAAACTAGTGCAAAACAAAAAAAAATAAATAATAATAAACTATACAAATGTAATAAATCAAAAAAGAAATATCAGCCCGAAAAACAGTTTATTGTGAGTTTAGTCAGAATGGGTGTTTTAGTTGTGTAGTCCACCGCCAGGTTTGCTTGTTTTTTTTTCGTCTGAGGGGGAAATAACAAAATAACACTTTAAATGTAATGTCTGGAATTGTTTTTAATAATATCACGGTTAACAAACTAATTGTCTCTGAATTAAAGTGGTCAAAATGGTGAATGAATATCCTATGAAAGCCGGCGGATACCATGTTTCATTAAAATATATATATTTTTTTTATTTTAAGTCAAATCCAATTGAATTTTACATAGCAAATCCAATTACATGCCTCAACTGCAGCAAAAAAATTAAAAAAAGATTTGAAAATAGTTTCAATCATACTTCCATTTCCGTAATCCGCTACACTATCGATATTACATCTAAATGAATACACAAAGTTATGACAAAAATGTTAATTACTTATCACTTGTACTCCCCCCCCCACACTCCTCCTAATAAGAGCAATTATTGCGATCGTGTCAAATTTTCGAAATTGAGTTTTCACAGGAAATACAAGTTTGAGGTCCTCTGAGTACGAAGAAAATTGTTCTTAGAGCATAGTCTTTGATGTGTATGTAAAAACGTAAAATCGGAAGAACCTCAAAATTGGCATTCCGTTTAGGTGTAATTAACGCAGCAACTGGCCGGAAGGTTTCAGTCTAAATCCGTCAAGCAGAAGTGCGACTTTACTGAATTATATTTTTTTTAAGTTTTCACGATTTTCTTTTAAACGTTCAGTTCGTATTCGAAGTTTAAACGTAATGGTTGTAGTTGTTTTTGAGAAAAAACCTCTAAAACCTTATTCTGTAAAGTTGCATTTCCGGTATTTTCTTCCAAATTAGAATATAAGCAATGCCTATAATATATATTAGTATTATTTTTGTCTTCTATCAAAATTGAAAAAATATTTTTTATTTATTTATGCATTTATTTGTATTCATTATTTTCTTTTTATGCATCTTTTTTCTTCTTGTTTTATGTACTTCTTTAACTGTAGGGAACCCAAGCAGTCGGCTATTACCATAATTTAAATACTTTTTTTTAAATAATTATTTCCTAATAAAGTATATTATTATTGTTATTATTACTATTATAAAAGAGATAGAATTATATATATTGTATTTGGGGTACTGTATGGAGAGGTTAAAGTTACTTTTCCCCCAGAATCAATTTTCCCGGATAAATGTTGCAGTAATAGAATCCAATGAGAGGATCCGTAGCAGAGAAAGAGAGACAAAAATGACAGGACCACTCTCTCGGACTAGAGTGGGAGAAACTACATAAAATACAGCGATGGGAGATAGATATACAACAGAGTTCATACAACGGAGTTGTAGTAGACCCAGATGGCTCTAGGCAGGAGGGTACTGGCCTGTCGGGGGCGGGAGCATGGTTTCATGAGTTGGATAGAGGGTGTTCGGTGGCCTTGGGAGGTTTGGCCACTGTTTTCCAGTCTGAGGTGCTGGGCATCATTGAATGCTGCCACCTTGTGGGGGAGTGGCTAGGAGAGTTTGGAAGTGCGGATCTCCTCCGATAGTCCAAGCCGCACTAAGGGCTTTGAGTAAGCCTTGGTGGAGTTCGAAATTAAGGGAGAATGTAGGAGAAGGCTTAACGCTTTGGAGGGGTAAGGTGCATCTCTATTGGATACCCGGACATGCGGGATAGAGGGCAATGAGAGGGCGGATCGGCGGCCAGGGAGGGATCATCATTACCATTTTGTGTCTGAACCAGCCCTGCCGTTACAAAGACGTTTTCGCGACAAACAGTTAGACTTTTGGGAGAGCTTTGGAGAAACGCTGGGGGGACACGCAGGGGTGCCTCCAAGCTAAAAGATTTATAAAGGCAAGCAAGCAGGGAATTTCGGAGTATCTCCTGTCTCTTAGTAGGACGTTTGGTTAGTGAGAACAACTTGGGTGTCCAGTCACTTGTTTAACATAGGGAGGACGCGGAGTCCCATTTGTCAGAACTGTGATGACGGAGTTAGGGAAACGGTGTATCACTACTCGCTGGAACTAGGTTTCGTATATGTGGGAGGACACCACTCCCGCAGGATTGCCTGGGCGAGTTGGAGTTTAGGGATATCTTGGGATATTGCAGATTAACCGGCAAGTTACCGGGGGAGATTAATTAAGGGGTTACGGGGGGTATCGGTGAGATAAGAGCCACATACGCTTAGGTCCCGCGCCATTAGGCCCCGAACTACAATAATAATAATAATAATAATAATAAATAATTATTTCCTAATAAAGTATATTATTATTACTATTATAAAAGAGATAGAATTATATATATTGTATTTGGGGTAGTGTATTGGAGAGGTTAAAGTTACTTTTCCCCCAGAATCAATTTTCCCGGATAAATGTTGCTGTAATAGGATCCACAGAGAAGATCCGTAGCAGAGAAAGAGAGACAAAAATGACAGGACCACTCTCTTGGACTAGAGTGGGAGAAACTACACAAATACAGCTAGGAGATAGACATACAACAGAGTTCATACAACGGAGTTCAATCGCCAGTCACAACGTGCCATTTTACCTTACCCTTTAACACTCTACCACACTCTACCATTTTAAGAGTGTAAAGTCCAGGCAGTCAGTGTCACTTTTTACATTATACAGTGTTAGCCATTTTCTGTTTGTTCATTCAAACCAGACCATTTCTCTCCCACATCAACCCCATTATATATATTTTTTTCTTTCATGGCTATCACTGTATAATGTAAAAAGTGACACTGACTGCCTGGACTTAAAATCAGGCAGGTACAGTACGGCAGAGTGGTAAAGGGAAAGGTAAAATGACAGGTTGTGACTGACAAGTGTACTCCGTTGTATGAACTCTGTTGTATATCTCCCGTCGCTGAATTTATGTAGTTTCTCCCACTCTAGTCCGAGAGAGTGGTCCTATCATTTTTTGTCTCTCTTTCTCTGATTCGGATCCCTCTTTGGATCCTATTACATTGCAAATAAAAGTGACAGGTAAAGATGGTATGTGTAGATCGCTTAGAACATTAAACTTAAGATCGTTGTAATCGTTTTTAAGAAAATCGCAACAAAAAAAATACAAAAAAATATTCGGTAAAGTCGCACTTCCGGTTGATGAATTTTGCCATCGGATGCGGTGTGAGGGACAAATTTTTGAAATTGAATTTTCCCCGGAAATACATGTTTGTGTTATATTATATACTTCACAGCTCAACACATGTACTTCCGGGGAAATTTCAATTTCACATGATGGCAATACTGCGTTTTACTAAGGAGTAAGTTTTAATCGAAAACAATGTGAAATAATAGCAACCCGAAGGCAGTGAATTTCTCTACATTCAAAATTGAATAGCTCAGCGAATATTCAACGAATTTTCTTGTTCAATAATCATTTTTCATAAAAAAAAAACACCTTTCGTTAAAAATGTATGGTTCAATTTGAAATAAGAAACTTGATTTCAAAATTTCTTATTTCTGCAGCTTAAAAAGAAATATTTGATCACATATTTGGAATCCTTGACAAAAGGGAATTTTTTTTCTATCTGGCAAACTTTCCAACACATGTGGATGGTGCATGCTAAAAAATTCGTAAAGTGGATCTCAAAACGTATATTTCTGAAGAAATTCAATTTCAAAAATTTGAGACATCGCAATACTTACTTCTTACAGTAGTAAGAGAAAGTAAATAATTATCGCAAAACTTATTGAGCCACTTAAACTGAATCCATTATTTATGTAAAATTACCAGGATTATGGTTATTATGAAGAAAAAGTTTTCTCCCGCTTCCATTTGTTCGGTTGTACTTTACTAAGTACCGGAAATAATACATAGATCTGTTTTGCGAGAAAGTAGCATGCATCAATCATCCTTGTTTAGTACAAAGTTTGTTCTAGCTTTTTTTTTTTTTTGTATAAAGGAAAAGACGGCCTTATAAGAAAGCCATGGAGGGTCACAGAAGGAAGTACAAGCTTAAGTCCGCCCACCACCCACGGCTTGCTAAGCAAGGGCTTCTTCCGTCCATCCATCAAGGACTTGTACAAAGTCCTTAAAAAGGTAGAAAAAAGAAGAAGAGGTTTTCCCCCCTTCCTTTTTCATTTCTAACCACTGTTTTTTTTCGGCTTATTTCTTGTCTATTTCGGCCAGAGGGCAGTCGAGTCTCCTTAAGAATTACGAGGATTGAATTCCAGACAGAGAGACCAAGTAGTTAGGGGGGCCTTTTATTTCTTCCCCCACCCTCACTCCAAAATAAAAAAGGGCTACTCCGGGATCATGGTTAACAAGACATAATATAAACAAAACCCTGACTATGGTTCTTCGCCTTCCTTGCCCCCTTCTTCGAAAAAAGTTAGGTACCCTATATTCGTATATCCCTCTTACAGTGTGTTGCACTATCTAAGAGACCAGACTATACTTTATCATTGTGGCTCTTTTACTGAAAAACTACCACTAAGAGAGGGTTAAAAATAGCACACAAGAATACAGAACAAGAGATAAACATAGCATGAAGGTTACATACACAAGACTAATCTAGTAGGCAGTATACTGAATCTAAATATTCAACATTTGCCAGTGTGTATATAAATCTGTATACGGGCGGTGGTGGTTGGCTGGGAATCCTCTAGAGGGCATTAGCTTCTTGTTAAAGCAGTGCCATCTCCCTGGCTTTTCCAAAACTACCTCACAACGCCTAAGTGAGTATACCTTAGTATACCTGATACTACCACCCGTCTTGTGTATGTGTTACAATGCTTTGGGAAGTTGGGCGAAGGGTGGACCTTTATGGGTCCCACTTTATCTTACGTCACTTGTGTCTCCATACCAGTGCCTACTAAATATTGATAAATAACCTCCCAGATCAGTGCTGTAACCTGGTAATGTACATAACAACATTGCAAAAGCATATGTAAAAAAAAGATCTTTAATTTATTTGATGCTTCCACACTGTCATTACAGCTTTAGTATGATAGCTTTAATAAAACAGAATAAATTATCATTGCAAGGAATATATTAGCCTGTTATTAATAAATAAAATAAAATAAATACATACATAACCAAAATCTAAATATAAATAAATTCATACAACTTTTTCGAAGAATATTTTTAAACAGGAAACTGAAAAATCACTTGCGGAAGCGTGATTTTATTTGTTCTTTAAAATGAGGCAACTTAAACATTTCAACACGTTCTATTGCTCAGTTGAGGAAACTGTTGCTAGTGATAATAGACCGTGCATGTAAAGTCTGTCGGTGCGCCTTAGCGATTGTTTAGCTTTCTTGCAGCTACGACTAATCTTCAGATCAAATTGCGTCTTGTCAAACTTAGATACCACGTAGAAATGATGTGTTTAGACTGTAATCTAGAAGACAGCGCCAATAATACTGAACAAACATAAATAACGTTTGTAATTTAACGCCACAAACTCCTGAACAACATTTTTTTCGGAAAGAAAAATCAGAAGTAAAAGTGATACCTTTATATATGTGCAGATAGCATTTCATGTTTAAAATCCTTCCAAGTTAGGTCCGCTTGGGGCTGGCGGCAGAACCATCCATTTTTGCCTTTCTCTTACTGCTGTTAAGAGGAAGTGTTTTAATCGTATCAAATTTTCGAAATTTGACCAGTTTTCATCGGAAATACACATTTTGAGGTCCCACTGAATTAAAAAAAAAAGTGTTTTCAAGATGCAAACAGCAGCTCAAAAACGAAACATCGCAGAAAGTTGACATTCCATTTGGGTATTCACCATGGGATCCGACAGTAAGTTACCTGTTAAAATTCCTCAACCGGAAATACCACTTTACTGAATGAATTTTCACTTTTTTGCGATGTCTTTGTGTATATCTTCTCAACACATGTAGGGTTGTTGTGTACTTTTACTTGGGACATTTTTCCGGGAAAATTCATTTGAGGAAAGTTTTGGGGAAGGCAAGCTTTCGTTTAAAGTGCTATAGTTAATTTTAATAGGATTTATCATCTATATAAGATTAATTAGAATTAATTGTAGTTCCAAAATTCCGAGTTCGAAGAAAAGACTGGGAATCGAACCTGCCACCTCGCAATTACTAAATCCCCAATCCTAACCATTATGCTGTCTCATTGCTAAGAATTTATTTAATTAATAAAATATGACTTAGTATAAATTCATTGTTATATTGACTTTTAATTTTGCTTGTTCTTTTTTTTCCTTTTACTTTTTAGTTCAGTTTCTGTTTTATTTTGTCTATACTTGTTTCCTTTATTTTCTTTGCGCTGCCGTTAGGGCGCGAGAAACTTTTGAGTACTCAATGTATTATTTAAGAGTTTTCTTTACAGTGGAAAAACTCAATAATAAAAGTTTACCTCGTAACTTTTTGTATTAGTAAAGTAGTAGAGTCAGTAGCGTACCAACACACTCAGGGGAAGGGTTACGAGTCTATGGGGTGAGTTAATGGAACGAGTGGGCGGGAAAAGATGTAACGCAGAGAAATAAAAAAGGTAGAATTGCTCCAATGAGTTTTCTTCATTATTTCCACTTTTAATTGGATAGAAAATTATATTTTTCCACAGCTATAAGAATAGTTTGTTATTTTCTATTGTACAATATTATTGAAACCAGTTTTGATTAGAATGGAGACGAGTTAATAAACGTACATAAAAATAATATTTCAACTAAATTCAGTGATTGTTGTTTCAAGAAGGTTTACTCTAAATCCTTCTAAATGTCTTCAGATTTCCTTTTCTAGGTCTAAATCTATGCACTCTTTCCAATATCAACAACTTGGCTCTAATTTAACCCTAGTCGACAGAGTTAAGGAATAATTTTTGATTCCAGTCTAACTTTTTCTGACCTCATAGATTGAATACGCTCAATATGCTTTTGGATTTATTAGCTGAAATACCAGAGACCACTAATATTGATTATACTAAAATCGTTTTTTTATTCCCCACAACTGTGACACTTCTTTTAGAATATGATTCTTGTATTTGGTCTACATACACACATCAAAAATCAAAGAATCCAAAATAAGTTTCTTATAAATCCTCAGATTTAAACTTGAGGACTTAATCATAGAAATCTGGGTGTAAGTCACTCAGATGTTTTCTTTAATAATATCATAACTGACGAATTTTTTTCAAACAAGAAATTTTCGCAATGTTTAGAATTGAAAGAGAAATCTATGAATTCGGGAAACTATGAAGTGATCATGTACAGGGAACCCTGGAAACGGTGTAATAATGACCAACTAAAGAATGTTTCCATAAAGGAAGACCTTGTGAGTTTCATCCGATTGGATCTGTTTGCCATTTGGAAAGTAATCCGAAATTATTACTTGAGAGTGCAGGAACTTTGTTCGGATCAGGCAACTGGAATGGGGCAACAATGGTTTGTTGAAAAAACAATTGGCCAGTCAATAGTGACGATGAACGGGACTCTTGCAATCGGATGTGCTGTTCTTGCACAACATATTGTGGACTTGGGAACTTCTTCAGGAATCTTGACGTTGCTACAAGTATCACAGTCCAACAAACAGAGATATTTCTTACATTCACACTTATTGCTCTCATAAATGTAAAACTCCTCCGCTGTTTGAAGGTATCACATGCTAACTCCGCATCAACATGCACTGCGAATTCTGAAGCGGATTCCAATAGTAGTTTCAGCTTTTTAGCCAATTCCACCTAATTGCTCAGTTTACCAAAATAATTTTTCAGTTTTGAAAAACGACCACGTTTTCAACCTTAAGGCAAAATTATATTTACTGTCATAAACCTTAGGACCAGTAGTCATCCTTAGGACCAGTAGTCATCCTTAGGACCAGTAGTCATCCTTAGGACCAGTAGTCATCCCCATTGCCTGCTAAATCGTTTTCTCCATCAAGTTGATAATGATTAAAACAAACAGGCGAACAAACAGCGGAAATTCTACAAGGTCTTATTTTATTCTTTGAGTAGTGAAATAGGACATATCAATTTTCTGAAATAATACTTGACTTTCCTTCTGCCTCAAACAAGATCAAAGAAAAACTTTTTTATTGATGTTTATTTTATAAAACAAATTTATAAAAATATTAAATTTTGCTTTAGAAAATTCCCGTTTCATTGTATTAATTTCAATTAGTTTGAATTCAATCAAAACAGTAATCCAGCTTCGAGTCTTAAGAGATTAGCTCATAAATATACATACTTGCACAAATAAATTGAGAGGTTAATTATAATCCATTCTAATAACACCAAAGAGATGAAATTAATTTAGTGTTCTTTTTGTATTATTTAGAACGGAAATGTAGATAACTATGTTCTACATCTACATGATATATGGTGGGGCTCACACGGCTAAAATGATGCCATTATATCAGCATCTGGTGAAAGCTAAAGTTGTCTTCCTCTTCCCCACTCCACTAACTGTTCCAGGCTGAATATGTAAAGGGCATTATTTAGAACGATAGTTATTTAAAGGAATAATTATTGTATGTAAATATTTTAAAGTACGCTAAATCCAATATTAAAATTAGCCAATCAGGAAGTATTAGTTTATGGCAGATTTTCAAAATTGACCTTTTTTTGGAAAAGACATGTTTTTTTTTATGTTAGCAAAGTATCTCAAAAACAAAACAAAAGACGCAGGTGCTCAAACTCATTTGCCCCATTTTTGAAATTAAGTTTTCACCGGAAATACAGGTTTTTGAGATCAGGTCTCCTAATTACGAAAAAAAAAATGTTTTTACCAAATGGTTGTGTCTGGTGCGAATGTGAACAAAATAACTCTAAAATTCGCCCTGCAACCCAAATTTGGTATTCCGCCATTTCAATAGACACCAAGTTTTCGGACAAAATCCATGAATCCTTACGTGCGACCTTACTGAATGTTGTTCGTAATTCCTCTCTCTTTTTTTTTTCAAAAATGGCTTCAACGATTTTCTTTCAACATCCTTATAAATACTATCTTCACATCTAAATATCTATTACTTTTATATAAAATATTTTTCCCGGAAAACTGTAGTGGTGGGGGTTTAAGCAAAGTTAAGCTTCCTCCAAAGTATGGCAATTTGGTACAAATAATAGTTCTGCCACTTGTATATAATATTAAGGTATATTAGAACGGAGGGATTAGTTCAGTGGTAACGCGCGCTGGACTAGCAACTTGGAGAACCCGGGTTTGAGTCCAGTAGTGCTAAGCTTAGATTTTTTTCTCCCTAATAGCCTCTTACAGCCTACTTCCGGTGATAGGCAGTGTTGTCTAACGAAAGAACACTGTCCGGAGGCCGGCAGTGCACTGAGAAGGCTCTCTCTCAGCTAAATGGGTGCAGAAGGGGTTTGGATAGCATCGGGCATGGTCCCTCCCCACAGATAATAATAATAATAATAATAGTAATAATAATAACGATAAAAAAAGATTAAGTTGTTAAGAATTTTTTTGGTAATTTTCACAATTTTTCTTTAAACTTTATTCAAACCGGAAATACATGTTTTGGGATCCACTGAATACGAGAAAAATATTCTACATCTTGGTGATTTGCGCCCGGAGCCCACCATTATATAATATGATATATTATATATTTTATATATATATATTGTACCTTAGTGGCGAGGAGAGAAGTGAATGAGATGTTCAGTAACCCCTGGATCGGGAGACAGGGACCTGTAAGCTGGCCTTCCAGATTGCCAGATTTAAGCCCTCTTGATTTATTCTTTGGGGATATCTCAAAGAAAATATTTATGCCAAGGAACCAACAACTCCAGAAGCCCTTAGAGAAGATTTAATCCAAACCTGCTTAGCAATTCCGGCAGACATGATCTGTTTAACAACTTCATATAGTGGGCAGCGACTGCGCTTGTTTAAGCCGAGGAAGACATTTTGAATAAACAGGAAATATTTTTTAATAGATTTTTGTAAATAAACTGGAAAATTGTTTTTGTTTTAATGATGTTTTACCTGATTTTTAAGTCCCTTATGGTTCTAAAATAGCTTTTAAGTTTTATCAGCATTTCAACTCACTTATTTATTCGAAATTAATAAGAAAATCCGCTTTTAATTTTAGTTTACGAAACAGAAAAATAGGAAAAAAAAAGGGGGCGAAATTGAATCTTTATGGTTGAATATCTCGGCGACGGTTTGAAATATTGAAGTGAAACTAACGACATTTTGCTTAATTTTTTTTAATAGTTTTCAAAACAGTAGTAAAAAGTGGAGGTCAAAAGGAAATCGCCACTTTCAACCACCGATTTAAGGTGTAAAAAATTAAAAAACATTAATACTATCATAAACTAGAGCGAAAATACTTCAACAAACGGTATGTTCACTTTTTAGATATCTTGCTTCGTTTAAGAGTTATTTCAAAAGTGGCCCGTTTAAATGGGACACCCCTATATATATATTGTAACGTTTTTCCCTTTGAACTAGCTACTGCAACTAGTTTCTAAGTGGGTTCGTTTAGATAAAACACTTTCAACTTCAATAAGAAAAACACCAATTTATAATACAACCCTTAATAATAATTAATTCACAGTTTAAACCAAGAAAAGTTCTCTTATTTCACATTTATACACGCAAACGCATACCCCGTTTGTAACAAGATTTTCTGTAAACTCTCTCGACTTCAGCTATGTTTACCTTTTAATAGCTATGGAGAAGGGGCTGGAAGATTCTCGATTCTTCTAAAAAGAGCTAGAGCGCGCCTCCAGCGCTTCCTAGCGGCCACTAGGAGAACTTGAGTTACCTGCTTTCTCTCCTAGATAGCACCAGTGGCTGTTACAAAATATATATATATACACATACTAATATACATATGTGTATACATTAACAGAATATCTTTAAAACGAAAAGTCGTAGAAAGCTCAAACTTGGTATTCTATTACCACCGCGTCAGACATGGAAGTGCGAGTATACTGAAGTGTTTTCTTTAACAGTTTTTCGAGAACGGCTGCACCGATTTTTTATAAACTTTGTATACTTTTTACCCACATAAATACCTATCACTTTTATTTCAAAAGTATTTTTTTTTCTGTAAGGAGTAATTTAAGGGCTCTCTGAAAAATCTGTGAACTTAGATTTCATATATTATATATATATATATATATCCCTGCTGTATCCCCACCCCCACCTCTATACATATTATGGCAACTTAGTAAAGAATTTCAAGTTTTAAAAAAATGTATTAATTTTGTTGAGTTTGTGGAGGGTAACAACTAAATTTATCTGTGCAAGTCTATGTTGTCACAGTGTTTTGACAAAAACATCGAACGAACGAAACCGGTCGAAGACCACAAAAAGAAGCAGGCTATCGCGGAAAATATCTCTGATGTTATTAATTTTATAATTGTAGAGAAGTCGATTGAGAGTTTCAACCGGATTTTTGTATTTTGCATTTTTTATTAGACGCTTTATTTTGATTTCTTGTTAAAATTGTTAAAAAAAAAGCCCATGGTTAAACAGTTCTGATATTTTAAGAATTAATTTATATAATATATGTAAAACTGGGTCGATATAATGAAAAAAAAATTATTAAAAAAACGTAAACTTAAATAATAAATTTAAAATAAACTTTAAAAACTTTGCACCACTCTTAATACTTATAACAAAATCAAGCAAGATATATATACATAGATAGTTAGATATTTAGTTTTTTTACTTAGTACTGGAAAAACTTTAGTTCTAAAGTTTGTAAACTAAAAAATATATATATGTACATCAAAACTACATTTAACAAAAAGTTCTTATTTCAGCTAAATATAATACAACAAAAAATATCTGATGTTAATTTAAGAGTCACACAACTTTTTCTTACGGCAATTTACATAATTATAATTGACAAACGTTTTAAATTTCCAATTTTCACATTTTACTCAAATATTTCGTGGTCTTCAATATTATAGATTGATGGCAGAATCTAAACTATAAGGAAACGATACTGCTGACGGAAAGGTAATCTTCTCCGCTCCCCATAAAAACAATTTTCTCCCCTCCCTAAAAAAAGTTACAAATAAGTATTACCTTTGGTGTCATTGTGGAAAAAACCACAGAAAACTAAAAAGAAAAAAGAAAAAAGCCGTTCAGTAATGTCGCACTTCCAGGCAAGCAATTTTCTCCAAACTTCGTATTATGGTAATACATCAATTGTTATAATTATTATTTGGATGACAAAAATCTTGTAACATAAATGAAAATAGTAATTTTCTTCCACCCTTCCCTCAAAATGCCCCTAGAAATGCATTTTCTTGGACAAATGGTTTGAAATAAAAAGCAAAGACCACTCTGTATGTATAATGAAATCTTTAAAGAAAATCGTTGGAGCCAATCGCAAACCCTCTCAAAAAGTAAATTGTCCTTGGAAAATGTTTAAAATCAAAGTAACACGTGTAACAGCAACCAAAGAGACGCTCAGCAAAGAGAAGAGAAACAATACCCAAAACCACTCTCTCGGACTGGAGTGGGAGAAACTGAATAAATATATTTATACAGTTATAAATCGCTATAGCGACGGACAGTCCATAAACATAGTTGAATTCAGTTCAATATATCCAATCGCCACCTGTCATTTTCATACCACTCTACCTTAAACATTTCTCTATTGTAAAGTCCAGGCAGTCTGTATCTCTTAATTAATATAATAGTTAACCAGTGTTAACCAAGTCTTCTTCTTATATCATCAACCAGACCTACATTCTCTCCACCTAACACATCCATTATATTTAATGTTCTGATTTCTAAAGTTGATGATTGCACGATATTTAGCAAGTAGGTCTCTCCCAATGATTATTTCAAATTCATTTCTTAATTGTGAAGCTATAAATTTCTCTTGAATTTCCGTGTTTCCGTCTAGCGAGAAAGAAACGTTTGACAGTCCATAGTTGGGGATAATCTGATTCGTAATTGATTTGAGGATTATATTAGATTTTTCGGGCCTCGATTGATGTAACAGCAACCAAACAGAAGCTCCGCAAATAGAAGAGAAACAAAACCCAAATCCACTCTCTTGGACTGGAGTGGGAGAAACTGTATAAATATAGCAACGGACAGTCCATAAACACAATTGAATTCAGTTCAATACATCCTATCGCCACGTGTCATTTCCATACCACTCTACCTTAAACATTTCTCTATTGTTAAGTCCAGGCAGTCTGTGTCTCTTAATTAATATAATAGGTAACCAGTGTTAACCAAGTCTTCTTCTTATATCATCAACCAGACCTAAATTCTCTCCACCTAACACATCCATTATACACGTATTTATGTGTTTAGATAGTATTCCAAGTTTATAGAAAAATCGTAGGGATATAAATAGAAAAACTGATAAAACTACTATTCAGTAAAGTTCCATTCCTGGTTGATGGATTTTACCCGAAATTTTCGTGTCAGATGCGGTGGTAGTACCTAAACGGGATACCTAGTTTGAGCTTTGAACTGTTTTTTGTTTGTTTTGGAGTTATTCTGTTTTCACACAAACGCATACACTGACCATTGGCTAAAACAATTTTTTCGAACCAAAACATGTATGTATTCTCATTGATAACTCAATTTCAAACATTTGACACGATTGCAACACTTCCTCCTTATTAGGAGCAAAAAAGAGTAAAAAGTGTAACCTTCGAGAAAAGTACAAAAAAATAAAATAAATAAAAACAGTTTAATCGCACGTCCAGTTGACGGATTTCGATTGAATATCAAGTTTGAACTTCTTGCGATTTCCGTCTTTGTGATATATTGTTCACAGACCACCACTTTTCTCAGAAAAAACAATTTTAAAAACCTTCCATAAAATTAGCATTCTATAAAAGCAGTAACAGTCTACATTATCGATATAATTAATATTCTATTAATACAAAGTTAAAATTATCTATTGGTAAAAAGTGTCTGCCATTAATTTATGCAGACTGCATTTTCTATATAAAACTATAAAAGGAAAGCTGGTGGAAATTGCTTTGGAACACTTACACCGCCCACAGACATTTTCCCTTCCAAAAATCTGCAAACAGAACAACCACCTCCAACAGGCAGAACAGTGAGCCTTGTGAAAATTCCACTCTGTATACTGCTTTTTCTCTTCTTGCTACTCCTTTTCTTGTTGTTGGATAATTCGCAATAAGTTAATTAACTCACCCGGGTCCCTTGTCTACAGTATAAACTTGATGAGCAAGATTAATTATAAAAACCTTATTAATATTGTAAAAGGATAACCTGTCTTATATTTAGAGAACGGCGAACAAGGGGCCAATATCTTGAAGGCATCTCTATCTCTGCTTCAAACTTCCAACCATTTTTCGAATATATTCTTGACTACTTAATAATAATTGTTATTTATTATTATTATTATTATTTAAATATATAATTTATTTCAATTTTAAATTATATTTCTAAATTTTATGTATTAAATTCATAAATACACCGATGGAAAATCCCAGATACAAAAAATTCGAATGGGCTGCAGAAATAAAAGCTAAAGAAGGCATTGACAGAAGGTTATTGTAGTTGCAAGCTTATTATAGAACAGGACAGTGAACCTCATTGGTGTAATTGTGCAACCATCCTTTCTACTATCAAGCTTTTTGACAAGCTTCAATTAAATCTAGAATGTAGAGAATAACCAGGTTTTTTTATTTGGTTAATCTCACTGTAAATATTGAGTGAGTAATGTAAGCACGATCTTTTTACACAATTTACTATTATTATTATTATTATCATCTATGATTTATTATTCGTTCTTCATTTTATTCAAAGAAGATTAATTCGAAATTGCAACAAATCGGTTAATCGATAATGCGAATTTACGGAATAGGATTCGCTATAAAGAACCTTAATAAAAGGTTATTGAAGAATTCAATCAATTCAGAACATTATAGTCATCATTTTATACCGAGTATGTCCTACAAAAACAATGTGTAATTTACAGATTCCCTTTGTTTTATACAAATTTTAAGACAATTAAATATTGGAAAAAAACTTGAGTTTCCGGGTTGAGAAATCACGCCCCTCTTCTATCACGGCAATGAACAGTGACCGAAAAGTTCCTCCTTTCTCCGCCATCTTGGCTGTATGTGGTAGGCGGGGCTTAATTTTCTCTTCCTTCATACGGTTGGCTGGCGGGTGACGAGGCCTAAACTCACATCCTACTGCTCTCCTGCCAAAGTTTTAACTTTATTCTGCTCCGGAAAACCATTACCGGAGCACATTACATTCTGCTCCGGAACTGGGGCAACCATGTTCGCTTAAACGGAGTCCGTCGTCTCTATTTAGACAGTTTTCCTCTTTTTCAATTTCCGCTGCCTCTCTTACGACACTTACGTAATAAATGTTTACTTTGGTGTCTTCAAAATTTATCGCATGCCCAGATATAGACGAATGTTCTGCTAGGGTAGACTTCTTCGTTTTGTTCCATGGCTCCATCAACTTTCAAGGTGTAAAGTTCCTGAAGAAGCTCATTGCAATCTGGGCGTAACGTCGGTTTCTAGCAAACCATTGACGCGGCCTCAACCCGGAAACTCAAGTGTTTTTCATGAAATGACCGCGGAAACTTAAAAGATCAATTAAATATTTATTAAAACTTGCAAGTTTGAAAGAAAATGTCTCAATTATCAACAAATGTAAAAGAATGTCATATGAGTGTTGCACACAATTTTTTATTTTATTTCTATAATTCGTCTATGAGAAGGGACCAAGCCCCACAAAATCCAAAGCCCCACTGGATCCATTTAGTTACTCCAAAGAAAAGCAAGAACATACCAGATCTAGAACAAAATTCCAGAACCGGTACTAACCCACCTAATATTCACCGCAGTCCGAACAAATCCAACGATTACTTTAAAGGGGAAACAGCCTAAGCTCTTCCACAGATATTCTGTTCCGAACAAAGGTCCAGCATCTGTCATAAGATTGTAGGTTGTTTCTTTTTTCATTTCACAAACCCTACAAAGGAATCCATTACGTAGAGAAATCTCCTTAAACCGTAATGCCCAATAAAGTATCCAACCAGAGAGCTGAGAGAAGTCCGTGAAAGTCACACCAACATCTCACTAAAAGTCCAGTACGTATCCCCAATGAGCATCTTAGACTGCCGGCAACACTCTGACCTCAACTATAAGGATGAATGCTGTGAATTTATTTACACTTCAGAATCTAAAGTTTCAGATAAAGCAATTTCTACATTTTTAAGATATATTATGTAATATATACAGATTCTTTTTCAGTTCTCTTTCTCTCTTCATTTCCAAAGCAAATCAAATATAAAAATAAAATCTCTTACCAATACTAAAAGTAAGTAAAGCTTTCACATGGAGATTAAATCAAATACGATATAGAGGCAAGAATGGTTTCCTTATACATAAATCTTTCTTTTGAAAAAGAAGTAAAATAAAAATAGTACATATACATATCAAGATGGTTTAACAAGGTGGTTTTAAAGAAGATTGCCTCTTTGGGTTTTCTTTATTTACATAATAATTTTTCTTATCAAAAATATAATAAAAGATTTAATATAATACGCGCATACACACACACAAACTTTTCGTTAAAAATCTTTTTACTTTTCTACTTTCGCTCTTTAACTTTTAAACTAATATTTACTTTCAAAATATTTTGTTCGTGTCAACTTTTCGAAATTTGTGTTTTCACGGGGGAATCCATGTTTTAAAGGTTCCCTGAATACGAACAAAATTTAGTGTGTGTGTGTATGTCAACTGAATATCTCAAAAATAAAAAGTTGCAGGAAATCCAAACTTACTATTCCATTTAGGCACTACAACCACATCAGACACGAAGATTTCGGGCAAAATGCATCAACCGGAAGTGCCACTTACTGAATAGTTTTTTTTTTTTAGTTTTTCGTGATTTTCTCGGAAATGGCTCCAAACGATTTTTTTTGTATATTATTCGCATATTATTTACACACATAAATACCTATCACTTTTATTTGTAATATTTTCCCGAAAAAATTGATTAATTGGGGGGGTTTCTGAACTGAAGTTAATATAATATGCCATCTACATAATATGGATACACATAAGGAGCTTGTTAGAATTCCAAATTTAAAGTAAATCTGTTTATAGGAAGTGCGATTTAACAGAATAGGTTTTCAGGTTTTTGGAATTTCTTGAAAATGGTGATAACGATTTCACTTAAACTTGGTATACTAACTGCACAGAAATCAACGTTATCACTTATATTTGAAGCATTTGTCCAAAAATTGATTTTGCGCGGAATTTGGAGCGTTCATTTTCAAATGTTATATGCAGCAGTTGGTTCAATGTTTTGGTATCTCTTTCGGAAATTAAATTCGAAAATCTAATTTCGGAAATTTTAACCTGATTGCAAAATATTTACTGTTATAGAGAAAGTAAAAAAAAATCAGCGATTTAATTATTTAAAAGAAACAGCTGTTTTAATAAAAAGATAATTTTTAAAAAATCAGCTGTTTAATAGAAAGAATATTTTTGTAGTTTAATGATGTAAATTATTTATTAAAAACAAAAAACAAAAATACTGGTAATCACTTTGTAAGGTGCTTTGTAAAGATCATTGTTACAGCAAGGGTAAAGGAAAAAATGGCAGAGGTAAAATAGAAACGGAGTCTACTGAAAGATAAGAACTTACAAACGAGGTAGTTGAGGTTCGTTAGGTGAATATACTTTTCGTACATAACGGGGTTCCTGCCTCGTTTTCCATCTCTACTTTCCCCCTCTGTACTTGTAGTCAATTTTTTTTTTTCATTTTTCTCTTTTCTACATTTATTTGGTTGTAGAATGAAAGAAAAAGAGGGAGAACGCAATTTCCCAGTACTTTTTTAGTTCGTTCAATTTACTATTTTAAAATATTTACCAAGAAATGATAGTTATTTTTTTTTATGGCTCAATTTATATCTACCTATGTATGCCCATAATTTTGTTATCAACTTGCTGTGTATGTTATAGTAACTAAGGAATATTAAGATGAAATCATCAGAATAAATATTTTCGAGCGTACTTAAGCTCTCTACAAAAATGATCACATAAATTAAATTTATTAACATCTGAGGGTGTCCCATCATATTCTTCGGGCTATGTCCATAGTGCTTCCAATTTAGTTGATCGTGTTCAACGTTTCCAAAATGATTAGTTCACGTTATTTTCAACAGTGTAGGTGTTCAATCCACGCTTAACTTAGCGATTCACTTTAACCGGTGTTCGCCGGTTTAAATGGATAACCTCGTTAGAACGTTTACTGCCGTGCACAGGAAAGTGTAGATGTAGAGTGTGCCTGGTGGATATGATAAAACGAAGTTTACCGACTCCTTGAGTGTTAGAAGAAACAGGAGTTGGGATTCCCCCCCCTCCTAAAATCAATGAGGATGAAAGAGTGAATGAGATTTTCCAAGTACGATTCCTGCCAAGCTCAGTTGCTTTCAGATATTTTCTTAATGAACAAATACTCAGATTTTGGCTTTTTTGATACCAACAATAACCTTGGGATGAAAATTAAAACACCCTGGAACTGTGTTTGTGATATGTGGTGTGTTGTGTAAGTGTATGCTTCTGTGTGAGTGTTTTTCCATCGGATTTTCCCTTTCTTTTTCCCCTGAACTATCAGAAAAAAAAAAAATCTGACGGAAATACGAATACTATTAGTGGAAAAAATTTGATCAAAATTGGAACAATTTTACTTATAGCACTAGCAAGTGAAGAATCGAGATTGCGTGCGTCAAAAAATTTCAGCGAATAGTAGTGGCGCCCATTAAATTGGATGAATGAGCTGTTGTTATGGGTTGGAGGGCGTGACGATGGAACCACTTAACAATGTGATAATATCCCCCCCCACGGAACGCAAGTGATAAGGAAACTTTATCAACACTCTTTAGTGGGTAAGGAGGTTTCTCAGTAGCATCGCTTAGTATATTCTCTGGAGGGTTTATAAAAATAAATTATACGACTACTACTGAGCGGTAAGGAGCTCTGTGTCTCTGTTGAGTACCATCCCATTTGGCCCATCCCAAGTTACCGCTTTTCTACAGAATCTTCCCTTCTTACTTTTCTCCCAAAGGCTCTTGTAAACTACTGTTCTTTCTTTACTGGGATCATTTCTCCCACGGTTTTGTCGCCTCTCTCTATATCTACCGCCGTTTCCAACACTCAAATTCTCTTGCTAACAAGTCCGAGAAGAACGGGTGTATCTTAATCCCTTAAAGCCAAGGGAGAAGAAGAATAAGCCCCCTTCAGTACGCAAACTCTGAACTGTGGAATAAAAAGCCAACTAAGTGAAGAAGTGGGAAGTAGGCTCATTTTCCAGACCAGTATACGACATGACCACTATATGTCCTCTGCACCACCATCGCCATCCAGTTGGAACCACTCACCATTCTAACACACAAACACAGAGTTTTACTTTGTTATGAACTCAAATCTTCAAACTTTTTTATGAGCTGGCTTTCTCTACTGTTTCTTTCCCAGTTGTCCAACCATTTCTTTCTTTAATAGTTTTTCTCCCCTCCATGGTGCGGACATACTTTTTCTGGATCTGTGTTTGTGATATGTGGTGTGTTGTGTAAGTGTATGCTTGAGTGTGAGTGTTTTTCCATCGGATTTTCCCTTTCTTTTTCCCCAACAACTTGCCCACATTTCCACAGACTATTTTATGTTCCTTTGCTACATTAGTTATACTACTTTATTAGGTTTTTTTTTTGTAAAATGAAAATTACAACTTTAGTAGTTTAGAAAAGTTTCTTCAGTTGGAAAATGATCAAGATGGCGATTCCCCCCCCACCAAAGAAACTGGTGTTGAAATATTCAACAATATAAATCATTCTTAGTTTTTGATTCACGACAATTCAATAGATTTAAATGGATGAGCTAAATATTTGGAAAATCATTATTAATATCAACTTTCTGACTTCAATTCTTCTTACTGGCAGAAAATGGCGATGATATTGATGAAAGATCAACATCACTATTGCACTTTTACTCACAATGTACATATTTTTAAATCATCTAAGCGAAGATGAGTGCTTCAGGCAGGATGTTTGTCGCAGTCAGGAAGGGCTTCCCCAGTAAAAGAGTGGCGTGTCTAAGAAAATGATATTGTCAGTTTTAGGTCAACATTTCTCCTCATGCTCACTTACTCATCGAAGCCTTGACTTTAATCAAGAGATATAGGCAAGTGAGATGAATTAGTTGAGAAAAATAGAGAACAACAACAGAAGGAACAGAGTTCGTAATGCCACAATAAGATCCAGTTTCAAGATGCAACCAGCAGAAGAGAAAATAGAAGAAAACGGATAGAACAGGTAGAAGGAAAGAGAGGAAGAGATGGACCGCAGTACAATTGGGAAGAGGAGCGAAGGAATCTTGTGGAAGAAGGGGAATCGTATGGAGAGATAGGACAGCCTTGGCAGAAATCATGGAAGGATGGACTTGAACGATTTTCTTTAAACTTTATTTCTTTAACCAGGATTCGGGAGGAACAGTAGCGTTCAACTAACCACTTCAGTATAATGTATGGTTCTGCCATATTAATATAAATAAGAAGCATTGCTAGAATTCCAAATTTAAAGAAAATCGGTAACAGGAAATGTGATTTTCCAGGTTTTTGAAAACGACTATAATGATTTCCTTTAAACTTGGAATACTAACTGCACAGATATAAACCTATCAATTTTATTTGTAGCTATTTACTGAAAAATTATTTTTAGGCTCTGAAAAAATCTGAGACAAATTAAAATTAAAATTTGTTTATTCTATATTATTGGCCTCCCTATAATGTTATCATTCTCTTCCGGCCTCGGTTGCTAGATAGGCAGTTGTTTCCCCGCTCCCTCTATATTTATGTTAGGACGAATGGGCAATGTTTGGAATTTAATGAAAATTTGTCATTTTGTATATAATTATATTATCCGCAGTAAGAGAAAGTTGTGTGAGTGTTTTATCACCAGATTTTTTGTACAGAGGGACGTAATAGTTGCGGTGAGATGCACAGTACCTGTGGCATGACTGAGCGGCACATGTTGACAACATGTAGTCGTATTGCTAAAAAAGTGAAGAAAATTCACTACACGTATTTATTTCTGTTAAAAGAATTATCATCAAAATTCTTTAAAATAAAAATACAGCTAGATCCTATAGTAAGCAGGTTTGGTCTCTCTCTCTCTCGCGGTGTTCCATAGAGATTTATATTCTGAGAATATCATAGCATCAGTTGAATCAATAGTTTTCGTTTGAATCAACAGTATTGTTTTCTTGTTGTTCTAGAGCCATTGGAAGCAGTGATTGGTTTATATACTCCAGAAAGTTTACCAATAAGATGTCTGTTGAACAACACCTCCCGTTCCACAAAAACAACATCTGCATCTACCTCTATATCCTTTCAACTTCTCCCTTATCTTTCCCACTCATTTACATTTCTATCTTGTGCGGGTTACATCTCCATTCCTAGCCTGTATACTGCGTCATCAATTTCCCATTCTGGAAATGGTGCCTCGTTTCCTCTCTCTGGAGCTCAGACTTTCCACTATATATATATATATATATCTACTATTCACCGTTGTGCAAGACACACACCACTTAAAGGGCCTACCCCCCCTCCCCACCATCTCTAAGAGTAGTATATTTTAATTATTCATCAGTTCCAAAGCTCATATTCAAATGTATGCACATAAATCCTGATGGTTAGTTCCATTCGCAAATAGGCGTGAACATCCTAGCCGCTTGATATCACAAATCGTTCTCTATTGTCTTGTAATTAAAACTAGGAAATAGGAAAATCATTATAAGCGATAAATTTTCTATAAAATTGATAATTCTTTATTAAATGTTCACCTTGTCTTCAGTTTTATATATATATTGGAGAATATAAACTTAATAAAATGACCATTTTGAGGAAACCATACATTCCCCCTCCCCCCAAACGTCCTTAAACTTTCTCTTTCACTATTATTGGTTCTATCTTCTGTATTATAATATAAATCATTCAACAAACATTTCTGATGAAAACAAAATTCCAAAAAAATTTCACAATGAAATAAGTATACCTAAAAGTGGAAAAATTAAACCAACCAATAATTGAATTGAAAAAAAAAAGTAATAAAATAAAACCCTTAGCTGTGGAAAATGAAGAAAAACGAGCAAGTGAAAGTAATAAAAGGTAATAACTACTTTATTCACCATTAATCTGTTTGTAGCAGCATTCTTCTACATTCACATTTTTCCGTATCCTTTTTATTTTTTTTTAAAGTCGCGTCCCTCCCTGAATAATTTTCTTTTTTTTTTTTCCATTCATCGCAATGTTATTTCGATTAAAACGTTAAAGTTTTTAAAACAATAATAAAATGTAAATGAAAAGTATATATATTTCCGCTTTGTTATACCGAAATTGTTAATTTGTCCGACCCTTTTAACTTTCTTTTTTTAATACAAGCAAATAAAAAGTTACAAATGTCGGTGGAGTAAAGGAAAATACATTTTTAAACAAACAAACAAACAAACAAACAAACTATTACAATAAGCAGAATTCAATTGGAAATTTACTACGCTACACTGCAGTAAGAGCGAGCAAGGCATTTCTCCGAAAATTGTTTTCTTGTTACTTTCTCATACTTCCTAGTAAGAGGCAAGAGGAAGTATTGCGATCTGTCCAATTTACAATATAAGATTTCTTTCGCCGAAAATACATGTTTTGAGGCCCCTCAATACGAAAACAATGCGTTTAACGGATGGACTTTATGAGTGTGTGTGAACTAAATAACACCAAAACAAAAAAGTCGCAGGTACATCAAACTTGGTTACTATCACCAAGCTCCTGTCTCTAGGTACTACCACCAAGCTCCTCCCGATACAGATGTTTTTGAGGCGGAGGAGACGGTTCTATCGGGACGGTATGAGCTGAAACCGCTAGTTGGCATTTTTGTGTGTTACTTTAGACACACATTTACCGATCCAGGTTCCATTATTGGTAGCGGTGGTTATGAACCAAATATTGAAGAATTTCAGTTGTTTACGCAACATTATATGCGTCCTAAAAATGCTAAGGACCATCCGTTTTATCATTATAATAATAAACAGTTGCTAGCTTTAATGGATATGTATTGTAAAGTAAAAATTAGTATAAGGTTCTTTTGTTATGACAAATTTTGTAATTAAAGATGTTACAATTTATTGTAACAAACAATTAAGAGATGATGTGATGAGACACAGTATTGCCATGTTATTACGTAGATAAGTATCACGATGAAACTGATCCAAGCACTCCAGAACTGGAAAGTGTACAGGATATTGGTGTGATCGATGTAGTGGAAGGACAAAATCGAAAAATAATAGTTTAAAGTTTACAAAATCGAAAAATAATAGTTTAAAGTTTCTGAATATTTTATAGTATCCAAAATTGTATTTTTGTTAATATTTTATAATTATTTTAGTGCTTGAATTTACCTTCAAAAAGTGTGTATTTTAGAACCAGGTATATTAAATCTGATCATTGCTATTAAGAAAACAAAGACACTAAATTCCGTTAGGGCAACTCTTTTGTATAAGTGAATTCCCCCGCGAGAGAGAGAGCAATTCCAAAGAAGAGTCAGCTTTAAAAGAGCAAAGAATAGAGACAATCTAAACTCAACCTTCAAACAGGACACGTCAGGAATTGCTCTCTCTCTCGCGGGGGAATTCACTTATACAAAAGAGTTGCCCTAACGGAATTTAGTGTCTTTGTTTTCTTAATAGCAATGACCAGATTTAGTATACCTGGTTCTAAAATACACACTTTTTGAAGGTAAATTCACAGCACTAAAATATTAACAAAAATACAATTTTGGATACTATAAAATATTCAGAAACTTTAAACTATTATTTTTCGATTTTGTCCTTCCACTAGATCCAGCAAGATTTAGAAAATGTATCCGTTGAGTATTGTAGAACTAATAATGTAACCTAGAATGATACTTTGATAAAACTATACTACGTGAGGAGACAATCATGCTACTACGCAGCTTCCGAGAAGGACAATAAGTTCAAATTCATCGTCCGCATGGACAAATATATGTTCCTAGGTAGGTATTTAGTACGGATACTTTTCTTAATTGGATGTAAGTAATGCGTGCTAGCCGTACTCCATCGAAGTTATGGACACGTCCGTACAACAACTTTGAGGCTTTTTCAGCTGAAGATAGATTCCGTCTGAATTTTATATATCTTATGTATGAATGTAGAACAGTATACACATATATTTGTGGTCTTAAATATAGCCAAATTATTTAATGTTTCATTTTTATAAAGATAATTCTGTTATTTGAAGAGGGATTTGTATATTGATTTCTTTCCCAGCATATCTATTTCTACAGGAATATTGTGAATTTGATGAATGGCCAGTATACTGAAAGTGTTTACTGTTTGATAGAAACATCAATATATATGAGAATGGAATAAAAATTGCGTGTTTTGGAAATTAAATAGATGAAGTTTTTTTCAATTTGTTTTATTATACGCGTATTAAATTAGTGTATTCGACAGAAGTCTGACAGGAATATAAATAAAAATATATTATTATAAATAAAAATATATAACAAGAGAAAATTGTTTACAATATTATTCTTCATATCAAGTGAGAGGTCAAGTTATTTGTAATTTGTATGGAGTTGTTGTGCCAAAAGGTTTATAACAATAATAGTAAAAGTAAAAAATAAATAAATAAAATAAATTTCCTTGGAAAACTGTGTTAGGTATTTAGATGTGTAGATAATTTACAAAGTACAAAGAAAATCATTGGAGGCCTTTTTCCAGAAAATCGCACAAAACAGAAAAATAAATAAATAAAGAAACTTTAGTAAATCCATTATAAATTCAAACCATTCTCTAAAATTATTTTTTTCATAGTTTTTTTGGGGGGGGGGCCTCAAAACATGCGTATTTCCGGTAAAAAAAAAACTCAATTTAAAAAATTTGACAAGATCGCAATTATTAGGAACAAGAGAAAGTAAGAAGAACTATTTATTTTTAAATAAATTAAATGAATATTTTTTCAGAGAGATTTGAATTTTTGTTTTATTGTGTCTAAAAAAAAGGTTTAATAAAAAATGTAAAAAAAGCCTTAAAAAAAACAAAAACCTGTGAGACCTGTACGGCCAATAATAAACATACTGTGACTCTATATATATATATATTTTTTGCTAAAGTTGCTTTAATTTAACGTTTTTATTGCAGTCTGGTTTATGAACTTTGTGTTTATCGTTGTAACGTCTAGTTAATTCATTTTTTAATTTTCAAAGAGATTTAATAGCTGTAGGGTCGTTATTCTATTTTATTGAATTCTATTTCAGTTTACAAATATTTCCTTGTCTGCATGACTTCTATTTAAAGTTATATTGTTGTAATAGCATTCCAAGTGCGTATTCCAGATATACGTATTCCGCTGAGGATGAAGAAGTGAGTGATTCCATACCATTATTAGAACCATTATTTCAACTTGTCCATTGTTTTGGACTAGCCCATTTCTTCAGGAATCTTGAGATCTCTCTGCGCGTATCACAACCACGCTCAGATTTAGTACACGTGAATCACTAAGCTAAACATTTTTTTAGAGGCCCCTTTTGGAATAAAGATTTATTCAAGTCCTTAGTTTCTTTTGGTGCTGAACAAAATTGAAATATATGTGAACATTAAAATATCTAAAAACTGGAAACAATAACTTTTTTTAATTCAAAAGAAAAAAAAAAATCTGATAAGATATAAAACACATACCTATAATCCATCATTCAATTATTTCAGAGTCTATATATCTTCAGGATATTGTTGTAATTATATTTCGAAATATGCTTTAAAGGAACTTCTATTGTCATGGTAAATATTACACGGTATGGTAAATAAGTATATGATTGTAAAGATTAATAGAACATAATTAATTGAATGTGATCACAATTCAATATTTTAGTAAATTACGTAAATATTATTTACAATTTTTTTAAAATAAAAAAATGTTGAATACTCAATTTAACCAAATTTGTGTGACCCCTTTCAAACTTGAAGCACTAAGCTGTATAACTTGTCCTCTAGCTTATGTATAAATCCGGCCTTAGATCACAACATCACAATACGTACAACACTTTAAACTGACACTTCTCCAACCAACTACACATTACAGAGGCTGCGAAGTACGAGTATATGGTAGATTGATGTGTGTGTGTAACTACTTTGGGTTTAGCAAACCCACAGGCTAAACCCTGGCTCACCAGTATTCACATTCACTAACAATTATATAGTGTACATTTTACAGAAGATTACATTCTGGAAACCAAACACTGACAAACTTAACGGTGTCACAGTCGGCCGCAGGATTTGGCATAATAACCATTCCCTCTACAATGATCCAACCGGTGGTTGAATTAGTATTCTAATTTCTCTTACATAATGTAAGAGAAAGTATTTTTTCATTGTGTCAAGTTTAACAAATAATTTTTACTAAACGTTGGTTTGTTTGTCTTCAATTTTATATCAATTGGAGCATCTGAACTTAATAAAATGACTTTTGAGGGGGAAACCATACACTCCCCCTCTACCTCCAAACTTCATTAAATGAACTGTCTCAGAAAAAAAAGTTTGCACCAAAAGTTGTAAGTCTCTGTATTCATAGTTAGTGTAGCAAATTTAATGAAATCTGTCGGTGTTTTTATGGATAAAATACCAAAAAACTTGAAATAACTCTTCCGTAAAAATGTGCTTCAGGTTAACCGGTTTTCTTTAAACTCAGAATTTTGGCAACATATTTAATCGTAATTAATATTTACAATACTCTGGGTATCTCTAAAAGATTTATTTATTTATTTATTTTAAAAAAGTGCTATAAATTTGTCACAAAATGGATCGTGAGAGCAATGGGTTCAAGCCTGCATTAGTTCAAGAAAACGCTTTAGAGAAGAGGATTGGTTCGAAAAATGCGTTAAAGATTTTCCAAAAGCTTGGAACCCTTGTAAACCTATTTTTTTTATTTATTTATTACAGTTTTCCGAAGAAACGATGATATTAGAAAGGTTTTGAACGTTTGAAGGTTAGACGGAGAAAGCTGAAACGTTAGATTTCCGTCTATAATGATTAGACATTATATACCCTAATTATAGAGGATTTAGTAAAAATGCCGAATTTGAAGCATTAATTGTCAATAACAAGTGTGATAATTGCAAGAAGACAAAGTCGTGTAATTATTCTGACCGCGACCCTGCTTAAGCCGCTAATGAGAAGTCAAAAAAAGAAAAAAAAAGAAAAGAAATTCTCTGTTTATGTCTTGTAAATCTGAATCTATTTCGATGGATTAAAGAAACAAATTATAGGATAAAGAGCTGGAAATAAATTTAAATAAACTGCCGCAACGACAAATTGTAAACATAAATGGGAGGAAAAATAATTAAATAAAGATAACTTAATAATAGATGAATTTACAAAGTATAATCAGTTATGTAAAGCAGAGAATTTATAGCACAATGGCTCTGTCTGGTGACAGCAACAAGAAATAGCATAGCAAACAGCGAAATGGCTGACTTCCGTAATATAAGATTTACTGAAGATATTATTCACGAAGATATTATTCACAATTGTAATTCGATTTTTTTATAACTTAACCCGCCTCCGCTTTAAAATAGCGTCTTTTAAGCTTCATATCTCCTGCCACTGGTTATATATTGGGCATGATTAAAATAGGGAGAAATCGAGGAGAAATTGTAGTTCGCTGGAAAATTAATATTTCTCTTGGTGAATTATTTATTTAGGTAAGAGTTTTTTTAATCATTTTTTACTTTCTCTTACTCTTTAAGAGAAAGTATTTGCGATCGTGTCAACTTTTCGAAATTGAGGTTTCATCGGAAATTAATGAGTAAGTATATGTGTGTGTTTTTGTGCATATTCATTTGTGAATAGCGAACTTAAAAATGAAAAATCGCAGTAAGTTCAAACTTGATATTTGGTTTTGGTTAGTAACCGGTTCAGTAATCAGACAGGAAGTTTTGGTAGAAATTTTTTGCGTGCAATTACCGCCTTATTACACGGGGACTACTCGAAAAAGATTTCATTTATTTAAAGAAGGTGCCCTGAGGATCTCGGCTCTTATCGTGGGATTGCGTTGCTTAATTCTATTGTCTAGTTTTTTACATCAATATTGCCAACTGAGCTGACCAGAATAAAATTCTTCCCGAAGAACAGAATGGGTTTGGGACCGGTCCGAGGGTGTATTGATTGCATTTTTACCTTGAGCTCTGCTATTAATATTTGTTTGTCTTCTAAAAGTAGTCCTGTTTTTGCGGTATTTATAAACTTCAAGCGAGCCTTTGATTCGGTAAATTATTGAAAATTGTGGCCAAAGTTACATTTCCTAGGCTTGAGCGGAAAAATAATAAAAACTTTGAAAAATTTGTATGATAATGCGGCACTTATAATAAAGGACGGTAGCTCTCATTCCAAAAAAATTAACATAACAAAGGGAGTTTTGCAGGGGGATTCCCTAGGTCCTCTTTTGTTCTCCTTATTTATTTTTGAATTGAATTAAATGTTTTATGGCAACTGCAACGGTTTGAAAGTTGGAAAAAATAGGGTACTGAACGGATTGCTCTATGCAGACGATTTGGTATTGCTTGATAACACACGGGCAGGAACAAATACAAAATTAAAAATTTTAGCTGAATATTGTGACACAAATTTTCTGATTGTAAATGTTGATAAAAATAAAATTGTGGCTTTCAGGAAGGGTGATCGTTTAAAAAATTATCAGCCTTTTTATTATAAGGGAATGAAACTAGAGATTTGCAATCGCTTTGATTATCTTGGTGTTCTTTTTCCCACCTCTGGGAGATCCTCACTCGCAGCAGATTCCTTTGTTAAAAAAGCTCCATTTACTTCTTTTAAATGAGAGAAATTTTATTAAAATCTAGGTCGGATTCTTGGGGTACTAAAATAAGTATTCTAAAAGTCCTCATTAAGTCTGTCTTAGTATATTCTTCGGAGGTATGGGGGGGCCCTACCCTATTTGTGTGCTGCCACAAATTGGTACTGTTTAGCTACTTATAAACCGTGCCGCTTAGGTACTTGAAATCTGTATTTCACTGGCCCCGTAATATCCCAAATCACTTTATATGCGTAGATTGTGGATTAGAGCGGGTGGAGAATGATCTGTCCTAAAGAGAATGCTTATTTGGCGGAACAAAATTTAGGGTATGAGCAATGATCGGTTATCCAGGATCTGCCTGAGTCCTCTACATAACGACGAAAAGTACTGAGAAATATAATTGGTACCTACAATTAAAACATAAACTTTCTGTTATTGGTGGTGAAAATGTTCTTTTAAATAAAAATGAAAGATTATTTGGTAGTGAATTGAACCGGGTGGTGGAAAAGATTCGTAACCATAATATCTCCTTAGATATTAGCTCTTTTTTTAATTCACGATTTAACCCAAACTACAGATGTATTATTAGCCTCAGTACGGAAGCAGAGGAATATTTAAAATTAAGAACTAACATTTCTATGCACAGTATTGTAAGTCAGTTATGTCTATGTCAACCAAGTTATTTTAGACTGTGTTATAAAGGTGAAGAATATAAATTTAATGGTGAAGATTGTTGTCCAATATGTAATATTCAATCCCCTGACGATTTAACTCATTTTCTTGTATCATGTCGATGTACAATTCTTATCTAGACAAGTACCTTGCAAAAGTACTGACCAAGAAATTGTAACTACTCTTCTAGAAATTAGAGAAATCACAAAGACGAAAAATATGTCACATCAGCGTTAAGATATAGAAAATTTTGTTTGGATCCATGAATCCGTTTAGGAAGTTAGGATTTTTTATTTATTATTATTATTTTTGAGTATGCCAGTAGATAGTTTTTATTACTATTTTTCACTTTCTCTTACTGCTAGTAAGAGGAAGTATTTTTTACTTTCTCTTACTCCTAGTAAGAGGAAGTATTGTAATCGTGTCAAATTTTCGATTTGAGTTTTCACCGGAAATATCCGTTTTGAGGTCCCCTGAGTCCAAAAAAGTGGTTTTAGCAAATGGTGTGTGTGTGTGTGTGTGTGTATGTATGTGAACAGCATAGCTCAAAAACGAAAAATCGTAGAAAGTTTAAACTTGATATTGCGTTTAGTTATCATCACCATGGGATCCGACAGTGGGTCATTTGTCAAAATTCCTCAACCAGAAGTACCACTTAAGTTTTTTTTACGTTTTTGCGATTTTCTCACAAATGGCTCCAATGATCTTCTTCAAACTTAGTATATCAACTACACATACTAACAGTTACAACTTTTATTTGAAACATTTCTCCGGGAAAATTCATTTAAGGGCACTTCTGGGGGAAGGGTGGGGTTAGGTTTTCATGTTAACTACTATTTCAGTTTATTAGACAATTCTGTCATCTAAATAACGTTAATTAGAATTAAATATGTTGTTGAAGTTCCGAATTTGAAGAAATCGGATAACCGGAAGTGCGTTTGTTTTAACACTTTACTAAATGATTTTTTCACTTTTTCGCGATTTTCTTAAAAATGGCTCCGACCATTTTCTTGAAATTTCGTATATAAACTAAACATGCAATGATCTACATCTTTTATTTAAAACATTTCTCTGGGAAAATTCATTTAAGGGCAGTTTTAAGGGAGGGTTGGGGTTACAGCTTCCTCTAAAGTGATATCGTAGTTGATTATACATTTCTATCATCCAGGGAAGGGATGAGCTAAGTGGTTTGCGCGTTGGATTCCCACGGGGAGGTCCCGGGTTCGAGTCCAGTGCTACCCTTAGATTTTTTCTTTCTAGGAGCCTCTATTGCTCACTGTCCGGTGATGAACAGTGTTATCTGTAGCGAGAGAACACTGAGAAGGCTCTGGGCGCTAATGACCATGGATGTTGAAGCGCCTTAAATTAAAAAAAAAAATTGGTCAATTATAATTTTGAGAATAGGAGTAAGAGAAAGTTGTGTGAGTGTTACACCAGATTTTTTTATGTTCAGATCTTTTCAGTAACAAGTGGTTAAATAAATAACAAGCAAGCTAACTTTATTTTATTCATTTTTTTTCTTCTCCCTCTTATTTTTGTTATTTAAGAAATGTTTTTTTTATTTGTATAATACTGTAATAATGTAATTATATAAAGTAATGTAATGTACACAGCTCCTTTGTATGACATTTAATCTCAAAAACAAATAAACAATTTAATTTAATTAATTTATATTGGTATGATTAAAATAGGGAGAAATCGAGGAGAAATTGTAGTTCGCTGGAAAATTAATATTTTTCTTGATGAATTATTTATTAAGGCAAGAATTGTTTTAATCATCTTTTACTTTCTCTTACTCTTTAAGAGAAAGTATTTGCGATCGGGTCAACTTTTCACTTGTGAATAGCGAACTTAAAAATGAAAAATCGCAATAAGTTCAGACTTGATAGCTTTCGGTAAGCAACAGGTTCAATAAGCAGTCAGGAAGTTTCGGTTGAAATTTTTTGCGTGCAATTACCGCCTTATTACACAGGGTCTACTCCAAAAAAATTTCAGCGATTTTTTTTTTATTAACATGGATTAGTCAACAATTTTTTTATTTACATGCGTTTAGGTTTATCATTTTTATTTAAAACATTTTTGTGAAGGTAGCAGGGTGTATGTTAGTTAAGGGTGCTGTTAATGAAGATATTAAACTCACTGTAGCATTTTTTAAAACATATTTTGACAATAAACTGATTAAAGAGAAAAGAGTACATAGCGACAAAGTGACCGAGCCAAGATTCTTGTGAGAGCGTGACGTAATTGCTTGGTAATCACAAGGGTTCCATTGTTTAGATCTTAAATGTTGGATTAGCTCTTCAAGTATTAACGATACACTGTTGATCTTTCGATTTGCTTCAGCCCTCATAATGCCAGGCATTTTATTTCCGATTGTTCCTAGCTCTTGGTGGGAGCTAGAGAAGGTTCTAGGAAGAAGCTTAACTCTGAAAGCTGTAGCCTATTTGTCTATAAAGTGCAGGGGGCGTGGCAGAGAGAAAAATGCGTAGTTCAAGTGCACTTAAAGGGCACGAAGGAAACACTTGATACGGTTGGTTGGTTGGTTTCAGCAACATGGAGTCCAGTAATGAATTCATTTCCTCAACAGAGGAATGATTCCGTTACAATTTTCTGGGAATATAGATTGTAGAGTAGTTCTGAGGAAGGGCGAACGCTTGAAATTTGAATGAAAATTTGTTTTTTTAGAAATGTAATGAATGAAGCAGGATAAAGTCCTGTGAGTGTTTCACAACAGATTTTTGTTTTGTTTTGTTTAAGCATTTAAAAAACACTCTCCAGATATTACCCGAGGGGGGATTAATCCTCAAAAATGATCCGTATAATCGGATTATATAAGATCAGAGCGAGAAGTTCACTCCTTTAATATTTGTTGTTTCTTAAATCATCAAATTAAGCTGAACATTTGTCATCTTCATTATGGAAGGAAATTGGCGGGGAAGTAGATGAATCAAGTTGCTGTAATTTCATGGCAATTAGTCCAAGAAAATGGGGGAAAGAAAACTTGAGGTTTTCCGCCCGTAACTAGCGAGAGAGAGAGATGGAAAATAGAGGATACAAAATCCACCGCTGGTAGAGTGGTAATACCCAATTTTTTTTCTTGCACATTTCTTGGTTGTTCCCTCGTTCTATTTCCGACCGAAACATTTCCTTCCCATCCGTACTGCTTTTCACTTTTCCTAGACTGCTCTCCCTCGCTCATATAAGGCACTAGGAAAATAGCAAGGGAAACTTTCACTAAAATGTTTTCTTTCTCTACCTCAACTTTCCCTACATTCTTCTTCTTCTCCAGGTGTTAAACGAGCTTGCTAATTGGTTGTTGAGAATGTAGAAGGGAGGGACAGACAGAGGAGGCCGTGCGGAAATTCAAGTCTCTTTTCTCCCTAGTTGGTGTTAAATACTAAAACACGAACACATACACCTACAAACAAACACACAAGCAAATTTCGGTTATTGTGTGTTAACAATACTCCCAGAGGTGGCAAAGTCCCCCTACCTCCCTAATGTTTAGTTAGCTATATCTCACAAATGGGACCCCCCATCCTTACCCCCACACACAGTCACAAGCTTCCCCACCCGCTCGCTCCTGTTTTCTCAGTCTGAAAACACTCTCACTGAAACAATTTTAACAAGTCTGTTCTATGCAATCTCACTCACTTGGGTTTTTCCAAACGCCAATTGGAGTAAAACTCTTCCAACTTTATCACATAGTAAGAGAATCTTAACGCAGGTTAAAGTTTTCACTAATTTTCCATCGTCTTCTCTATAGGCACACACATACAAAGAGTTACACATTTACATAAATTAACGTGCTACACCTTATTTACCGGGAAAATAGATAGGAACAAGAGATCTGTTGTGAAACACTCACATAACCTCCTCTTACTGCAACTATTACAGCTCAAATTGACAAATTTACCTGTTGATTTTTGGGGGAAAATTACTATGTAAGTATTCGGCAGCGCCCTCCGCAGTCCGCAGCCAAACTTTAACTGCAGTAATTGAGCTTTACTCATACATTTGCTAGAACTCCTGTAAACTAAGTTTTTAGTTGTATAATTAGTGTTTCAATCTCAATGAAAGTCGTTGGAGAGATTTTAAGAAGCAAGCTTCAGCCTAGACGCTGCGGACAAAACTTATAAAAACCCGGGCAACCCGTAGTAGGCTTTATTGAGTAAAGAAACATCATTTGAAGAGTCTAAAAGCAATACTTGAAGAAGTCCAATAAGCTATCAAGAAGGATTCAAGAGCTGCTATTACTAAGGAGTCTACAACTCTCCGAGTGTTACTTTAAAACAACTGCTTTGTAAGAAGCATTCAACTGTCTACACTCAGGTCTCTGCTAACTGTTCTTTTACAGGCGTGAACAGTTCGGGTCCGATGGAACCTTCTTGGCGGATACCTAGGTAGAATATAAACAAAATATCAAGTTCAGTTTCAATCAGAGTTAGACACACACCAATGAAAATTCAATTTAGAAATTTTGTTATCGATTGGAATACTTCGTCTACAGAGTAAGTAAAAATTATAAAATCGACTTATGTTTACAAAAATTAACGAATATCGAGGGCAATACCACAAAGTAGCTAAAAGCCAGTTATCTACTTTTGGGAATTTACCGTACTATTAGTTGGAAGTAGCAAATTTTGCTGCCAACTTGGCCTTGCTGGTGGAATAATTTCGCTAGAAACTAAACTAGTATGTGAGTATGTGCGGCTTGTTATATATATCAAAGTATATAATATATATAATTTTCTTGTTTAACATTAATATGTATACATGTATGCAGCAAAAGTGATAAGGAACATGGTACAGGAGAGAAGATAGCTGATAGCGGTACATGAATAGGAGACTCTCTTAGAACTGGCGAGGAAGTCAGGAACCAAGTTGTCAGAGATTTTATCTGAATGCTGACTGTGTATGTTAGTAGAGTAGTGTAAAACAAGGAAAATACAATGATAATGGAGAAACACAACAATAAGAAGACAAAGGAGAAAGGCAAAAAGAAAGAGAGAGAAAGCGAGAGGGGGTGAGAGTTAGAGTAGAGACGCTACTTCATCGTAGTTGCATCACTATCTTATTTGTTCACCATTCACACGTCTGACTCTTAGTGTAGTGCTCACATTTCTAATTGATAAAATATTCATACATTTTATTATTACTCGACTGTGATGAGGGACCAAGCCCCGCGCTATCCAAAACACCTTTGGGCCCTTAAGGCGGTTATAAAGAACAATACTAGAACTCAGTTCTAAAGCTGATTCTAGAACAAACAATACAGACCCAAATCTAATCAATCCAGTTAAGATCCCCAAATAGTTCGCACAAATGAGATGATAATCCTAAGCGGAAACAGCCTGTGAGTTCTCCCTCAGACTCCTGTTCCGGTCCAAGATCCTTTAACTAATCTCCAAACAGCCCAAGCAATATGCCTTAAGATGGATGGATATTTCTTCCTCTTTCTTACAAAACTGTACAAAAAAGTGTCTGTGTTGCATGAGCCCGAGCATAGTGTTCATCATCCACACGGTTCGACTCTAAAGTTAACCAAGAATTGGTCTTAAAATAGGTTTTAAATAATCATAATAAATATAGGTTTGCAATCAAAAAACCAATATTACTCCAAAAACAACAACAAAATTAGCGCTAATGGCCAAGTCAGTCGATGCGCAAAACAAAAAATCCTCAAAATTGGTTTTGCCATCCAGCTCTGGGGTGGCCCAAATTCCTGCAGCCTCTTGGCATGTATCCTTCGAAGGAAGCGGTCTTCGTTCATCCTTTCCATATGGTTCTACCATTGTAAATCGCTTATCTAAACTCAATTCCTTTCTCCCTTCACCTAGAGTCCAGGAGTGAACAATATGCTACCGACTTTCTTTCGAGTTCTGTAGGTGAGACTCTAAGTTTCCGTACTATACAGTAACGCTGGGAGTGTCATAACAAATAAAACTCCATGATTTTACGCAGTAATGACGTGTTAGACAAAACAGTCTAGTAAAGGATACAAACCAGATATCTGAGAGTGATCTGTTTAGGAAACATAACATCATATGTTGTGCCTTTGATCCACAATGAGCATCAGACTGCGGACAACCCACTGAGCTCATCCATTGCGATGAATGGTAATGCCAAGAAGCTCGACAGACATATACTCAAAGACACGACTACAACGGGTTCAGGACATTCATCAAGTTTACTTTTTACAGTTTTCCAGTTTAACATTTGTTCTTACTGTTGTAAGAGGAATGTGGTGAATTTTCGAAATAGTTTTTCCAACTGGAAAATGAACGAATGAAACTCTCCACATATCAAAAAATGTTTTTAGCGATTGTGTGAACGATATAACTCAAAAACATAGGAAACTGAAATTGGATATTTGCATCCGACATGAATGTTTTGACCGAAATGCGTCCACGAAAGTTGCACCGTTACTGAAGAAACTTAGACCTTAGTTTGTTTCAATCTTTCAGTTTTCTATAAAATAATTCAAACGAATTTTCAACGTTCCCATACTAAATATACATATATAGATTTTATCCGTCTTTGTATGCTTTTTTCCTTCTGTTCTGACCATTACGGATTTTCATTCATCGAACAGCAAAACAAGCATATTTTCACTCTTATGGGAGAAATAACTAAACTAAATAAACAATAAAATAATTAATTATTAGTGTTAAATAGTAATTCATTAAACCAATTAGTAAGCTGTTTACTAATAATAATAATAATAATAAAAATAATAATATAATTTACAACTTTCCTAGAGAGTAATTTCACAATTTCATTGGTTGAAAGGTTCCTAATAACCTTTATCGTAATGTTAATACCACAGTAATTAATTAACGAAGGTAGAAATCAAAACATAAATAATACGTATTACACTTCAAAGTATCAGAAAATTCAATTGCAAAGCATGTATTACTTCAAAGGTAGAAAGCAATTCAACGTAACGTTTCGTCAGATTGGAACAGCAAATGCTGCCACTGGCGAAGTTGGTGTTGGTAGAGATTAGAGTTGGTGGGGGTGGTAGTAGCGGGGGAAATATGGTAGAAAAGAAAGAGAATGGCGGTGGGGAAGTTTGTTGTACACAGTTTGTGGTAAGAGCACGTTGTATAACACAATCGCTCCTCGGAGTTCACATGCCGGGAGGCTTTTTATCGTCGGGCCCTACAATTATCCTGATACCACCCTTGGGATATGGTCGCCTCCTATTTTCTCAAAAGTTTTTACTATGTTCACTCATTTTCAGTTATAAAAACCAACTTCAGTAATTAATATTTATTTTATTAATGTTTAAACATTTCTAATTTAATCAAAAGGATGCAGCAAAACGACGCATTCAAACTTGTTATTTCAATATTTTAAATAATTTATAACCGTGCATTTACCATGAGAAATTATGTAGATGAATATAATTTAGAATTGTATGGTTCGACCACATAGGATTTAGATAAAGCAACAATGTGAAAAACACTTGAATGACCTAGTCAGTGGTTTGATCGAAACCGACTTTTCGCCCATATTGTAATCAGCTTGTTCAGGGTGCCAGATTTTAGAGGCAATGGTTAAGGGTAGGCGCAGACATGCAACTTTTAGTTGTGCAACAGTTTAGTTGCAAAAATGAGTCTTACACAGTTAAATGATAACGCGCACACATGCAACTGATGTGCAATTGTCAGTTTAAGCAACTAAACAGTTTGTGTTTTGTCACAAACTAAACGATTGCGCAACTAGTTGCAATTGTTTTGTATCATACAGGTTTAAATGTGTCTGCGCACACTTGTGATCAAACAGTTGCAAGCTTAGTACATAGTGCCCAAAGCGAGATGTCTTCTCAAGAGCGACAGGGTAAGTAAGGAATTCATTTTGTTCGGACTTTTATTAATAAAACTGCTTTAATACCATTTTTTTAGTAAAAGGGCTTGTATGTTTGAGATAAAGATAGAAGTATTAAGAAATAATCAAGAAGTCACACTGCTTTTATAAATACATATATTATCTCTTAATAAAATGAAGTTTATCTAGAATAAAGGCAAATATCTATCAATGGCACCGAGCGATTCCTGAAGTAAGTGTTCTGGCTTTGGAAGCAGAATACAAACTTAGTTGTTTGAAAGCAGAAGTCAGACTATTCTTTTGAACTGTATTATTTGAAAGCTGAAGGCAGACTCTATTCTTTGAAATTCTCTCTCTAGCGGGGGAATTTTCTTTTACAAAAGAATTTACCGAACGGGATTTTTGTGCCTTTGTTTTCCCAATAGCAATGACCTAGATTTGATATACCTGACTCTAAAATACACTCTTTTTGAAGGTAAATTCACAGCACTAAGATAATTATAAAATATTAACAAAATACAATTTTGGATACTATAAAATATTCTAAACTCTAAACTATTAATTTTCTATTTCGTTCTTCCACTACATTACCTTAATGTAACTGACAGCCTTTCTTCTGGAGCAATCGCTTTTCTCCATTTTGTAGTTTGATATGTAATATAAGGTCGTACCATATCCAGAAGCTCATCAAAACTGGCAACACTCATGCGATAGTATTTAAAGAACTTTTCCGGGTAAGAACGTAAGTCTTGATATATTTTATGAAACTGTCCTTTTAATAATCGTTGTGACGTGATTGGATGTATCCAGTATTTCTTCTTTCTCCGAATGTCCTTTCTCCGTTTTAATTCAAGAGCACAAACCGACGCTAGTTCATAGAAGTTCATCTTAAAACTGAATAGTTTAATTGCATGTGTGCTAAGGTGATGGCACAAGACGGTTTAGTTGCATATGTCTGCGCACTTCGTCATTCGCCGATCAGACTGTTGTGCAACTATTGCAAAACTTAAAAATTGCAGTCTGCGCCTACCCTAATAGTTTTCCAGGAGCAGTACAACGTTAAAACTTTTGCAGGATCAGAAACTTAGACCTCGACACTCGCTAGTCACCTACAACCACACCCCTTTTCTACCAAGGTTCATTGTTCCTTATGCTTTAACGGACTCTGAAGAAGTTCTGAAAATTCAAGTGTTTTTCATGAAAATGACAACCATTTTCGAAATTTACTATTCCACGGAAATACTTATTCTGAGCTCCCCAAGAATATCTCAAACTTGAAAAATGGCAGGAAGTTCAGTTGAAATACCATTTTGACGATTTTGGTGAAAATGATGAAGAAAGTGCAACTTTATTGGATGTTTTTTTGGTGGCTCAATTTTTTGCGATTTTCTGGAAAATGGATCCAACGATTTTCATTAAACATGAAGTGCTAACTGCCCAGATATATCAATTTGCAATTTTTTTTCCCAAAGATTGGTATTTGGAACTTATTTGCATGAGATATTTTTATAATTTATAAGTGTAGTTTTTATTAGTAATATAAATGTCATACATTAATAATATAAATGTCACACTAATTACTAATCTATGACACAATTTGATAATTTTCTCAGATTATTTAGTTTTCCAAAATGTCTACAACCAATAATGACTAAGCTCCATTGACATTATGCTCCCCAGATACATATTAACATTTTAATCAATTTTTAAAGACAAGTAGGCAGGGAACCTCGGAGTATCTCCTGTCCCTTAGTAGGACGGGTCTGAGGACCCTGATAGGGATAGTGACTGGACACACTTGGGTGTCCAGCCACTTGTTTAATATAGGGAGGACGTCTAGTCCCATTTGTCAGAACTGTGACGACGGAGTCAGGGAAACGGTGTACCACTACCTTTGTCAGTGTCCCCGTTTCGCTGGAACTAGGTTTCGTGTTTTTGGGAGGGCATCACTCTCGCAGGATTGTCTGCGCGAGCTGGAGTTTCGGGATATCTTGGGATACTGTAGACTAACCGGTAAGCTACCGGGGGAGATTCATTAAGGGGATAGGGGGGTCTCGGGGGGATAAAGGCCACATAGGCTTAGGTCCCGCGCCATTAGGCACCCGAATTACAATAATATTAATAATAATCAATTTTTAAGAGAATAAGTTTTATCCAAAATTACTTCTTTTTTTTATTTCTTTGGTTTATAATAATCCTAAATTTCTATTTTTTTGAGTAATCTAGACAGTTTTCCATTTCATGAAGTAATATTTTTCAGCTGGTTAATTTCTTTGAATCGTAAAACTGCATTTTATAGATACAATAATTAGTAGAACAAATAAACCAGTGGCATTTTTTTTCCAAAGTTTTTTCCATATAGGAAGAGAGAATTTCCCTTTGAAGAGGTAATATTATTGATATATCTATTCAATTTCATTTACGATTTCCGTATCGTTTAATTTAATTGAACAGTTTTTAATTAACTTTATAACATAGTATTCGATATACAGTCTCTTTTATTTGTTTTATTCAATTAGTGAAGATGATTTTTAACCTAAAGATGTAATAATTGTGACAAACTCCTCAGTTTTTATTTTATCATTTTATTTTGTTCTCTCCAGAAGGACGATATACAAAATCGGCTTTGTTAAAGAAGGTTTCTTCTGTATTTTCATTTGTTGTTTGGTCAACTGTAATAATTAAGTTTCATTATAATTATCCAAGTGTTATGAAGGAATTTACTATTACACATTAAAATACCAACAATTTCCAAACAATGCCCTGGAATTAGAAGGTTTAAAAGAGCCATGAATAACTTCAAAGGAAAATTTCACATTATTTCTTCAAAATTAATAAATCTGTTGTTTGTTTTTACTAAAAGAGATGGAAAATCTTGTTTTTGACGAAGGAAAATACAATTAAAGAGACGTAAGTTTCTGATGTCAAGAAGTAATTTTCTTCTCTTACATTAACATTCCTAACAATTTTACCCAAAATTTATAATACTTCTCCCGAAAGTAAGAGCCAAGTTTTCTTAGACTCTTCCTACTGCTCAAGAGCCTCACAGTCTTTCTTATCACTTTATAACACTTTCCGCTAACAACTTGTATCATACAATAATGTTTAGAAGTTTCATGAAACGGTTTATTTAATAACAGTAAAAAACTTTTATTATATTTTAAATGGATATTATGTTATATTTTATTTATATAACAAGTTTATTTTTCACTTAGTGGGTGTTAGAAGAGTATATATTGTGATCGTGTCAAATTGGAGTTTACAGTTGGACTTGACCAACCAGTTTTGCCTCCAGAAGTTATGTTTTGAGGGCAAATGTTTTTGCGAATGCTCTGTTTTGTGTAAATATATGTGTTTATATCTGGAGTGAAGTCCTTCTAATATGACAATTATGAACGATGCTACACCACCACTTATAGACAGTTTTATAGTTTGCACTGAACTAACCAAACAAAATTTTTTCTTTAGCAAAACTGCCCATGTTTCTAACGGATTATAAAGTGTTATAGCAAATAATACTGCTAACTATCAGAAGACCTATAGCTGTGAGAAATGCAGTATTATTTCGCAAGATAAATGAGATTTAGCCAGACACATATGGGGGATTAAGAGATGCACATTACAGTAGGTTGTAGTTTCCAACGAGTTCACAAGTAAAATGAATGGATTTCCATCTCTTAACATCTAATATAAAATGGATCTTTCAGGGAATGTTAAGGAATATTTAATTTTTCATATATATTACAGAAGTTGACCTCTAGCAGTCGTAGAGAGTAGACGAGTTTATATTGCTCTGCTATAAAGTTGTATTTCTATGGTTTATAATAAGTTTTATCGAATAAAAATTACACTGTTGTGTTTTTTTTTTTAAATTCAAATTTATTAAAAGTGTTTCGTTTAGCACTTTTTCTCATCATGGGTGGTGATGAAGAGAAGAGTGGCGGTGTGGACGGTGTAGTGGGGGACAGGACCTTGCTGCTTTGGTATTAACTAAACTTGAAAATATTTCTATTGACATCAAAAATATGGATTCCAAAATTACAAACATAGAAACTAATAACCAAACTTTACAGGCTAATATAATCGAGCTTAAAGCAGATTTCAATAAAATTGTCCCTAAATTACAAAAAGATGTAAGTTCCTGTAAGAAAGATCTGGTGGAACTAAAAAAAGAAAACAATATTCTCAAAAACCAAATAATTGAAATGAAAATTCTCAAGTGCGGTTTCGGAATGTTCTGAAAATTGACAATATTCCAATCTCCGAAGCAGAGAATTTGTTTTCAATTTTAAAAGATATAGCTGATAAAATAGGGCTGAATCTAACCTCGGAAATGATAGATGATATTTATCGGTTAAAGTTCCCCAACAGAAACAGTAATTTTCCACCTGGAATAATAGTTAAATTTGTTCATAATTCAGTTAAAAATTTTGTTATAAATGCAAAGCAGAAGAGGAATGCATTAATTATATCTCAAACCAGATATATGTAAATGAATTCTCATCGCCACCTAAGCTCAGTTAATTCCGAAGAGCTCGTCAGCTAAAACTCCAAGGTAAAATAAAGCAAGTTTAGTCGAAAAACGGAATAATACACATAAGAAAAGAAAAAAAAATTCTCAACCTACAATAATTAGGCCACACGAAGACTTGGCGGATCCAGATGAAAAACTTACTGCATCTCAATCAGATAATATAGATATAGCCCCTACTGAAACAGACGTCGAAGATATAGAAGCGGACTCTTCCTCATTGCGAACGACCAGAAGTCAGACTACAATTAAAAGAAAACCGAGGTCAGTCAAATCTAATAATTTAAAATCTTTTTTAATAAAGAACGCGTCTTAGAAAAAGTCACGTCACATAAATTATTCGCTTCCTCTGTTTGTAAACGAAACTTCAGCTTCATTTTTTGGAATGTATATGGTTTCAATACACTGTATAATTTATCGGCTCAGGATATAGATAAAATTGTCAATGTAGATATTTTTTGTTTCTATGAAACGTGGATTATTTCTAATTTAGTTGTTAAACCTAATTTCTTACAGGATTATGAGTAACTTTTCTGTTAACGCATCAAAATATTTTGTAAAAGGCAGAGCAAGTGGAGGTATTATAATATTCTTTAGGAAAACTTTATTTATATAGTTAGATAGGATAATATAATAGGATTTATATAGATAGGATAATAATTTCTAAGGACTGGCTTTTATGTTTATTAGCTGAGCATGGTAACAATACTATAGTAATAGGAGCAGTATATTGGATCCTGAAAATAACTATTTGATGGATGATATCTCTAAAGATTTAAATTATTTATTACTTTATTACGGGCAGTCTTACATTATTATAGGGGGAGATTGGAATGCCAGGATAGGTTTGTTGAATAATCTAGACAATGAAATTTTTGATTTCTATAACTTTTCAGGCCAACGTAGCTCAATGGATAACGTAGTTGATAAAAGGGGAGAAAAACTAATAGATCTTATAGAAAGTTTAGGAATGATAGTTGTAATGGGAGATTACCTAGTGACACTCCTGCACAATATACCTACATTGGTCCAAATGGATGTAGTGTTGTAGGTAACATATGCGTATCTTTCTCCTGCATGAGCATTGTCAACGACTTGAAAATTCTGGATATTTGTGATTTCTCGGACCATTTTCCTTGTCTTCTCTCCCTAAACCACACACACGATAATGATAATACCAACCATATGACCCAGATAACCCGTATCTGCCGAAATACTACAAATTTAAATATACTTAAGGCCATTCTGGAATCTTCTCCAAATCAATTTGATCCAAACTGGAACTTTAATGAACTATGTAATAATTTCACTGACTTAATTCAAAATCACTTATCTGAGGCAGGTATTCTGAAAGTACAAAAATTAAAAAATGTACACCCTATCAAACCGTGGTTCGATAGTGGTTGTTATAAGGCAAAAAAAGAAGTCCGTAATCTGCTTAAAAACTGTCGGCAAAACTCGTTCTCTCCGGACTCATTAAAGTTATTTTTGAAAGCAAAAATAATCTTATAAAAATCTCATAAATTTGAATATTACGGAAAACTAAATTCAAAACTGGAAAGTAAATAATTCTGCAGAATTCTGGTCAACAATTACAAAATTTAAACCTAGGGCCCTTCGACAAAATGAGATTTCGATAAAGCAATGGGAGGCTTTCCACAAAAAATCTAACCCTCTGAGAGTAGATATGGATATTAAGTTTATGAATTACCACGTATTTGAATTAGATAATGATATCTCCTTAGATGAATTGTTGGCAGTTATAAACTGTAGTAAAAATAATAAATCTACCGGTTTAGATCTAATAGCAAATGAATGCTATATTTATATGAATGACCACTGGATTCAGCAAGTTTTAAATATATACAACAGAATTTGGCGAGAGGAAAATATGCCGGTGAACTGGGTTAAAGTAAGGATGGTAATGCTGCATAAAAAAGGCCCAACAAACGACCCACAAAATGACAGGGAAATACCTATATTAAATAGCATTGTCAAACTTTTCACTGCAATTCTATACAACAGATTAAAAAAGTGGTCAGAACATAATAAATTAATTCCTGAAATACAAACTGGTTTTAGGATGGGTAAAGGTTGTAGAGACAGTGTGTTTGTACTAATTTCTATTGTAAATATTTCTCTGAGACTCAAGAAAAGTAAGATTTTGGCAATATTTGTCGATTTTAAACGTGCCTTTGACACGATAAATCATCAGAAATTGTGGCATCGATTATATAGTCTAGGCATACAAGGTAAAATGCTTCGCAATTTAATAAAATTATATAAGTCGGCCTCTTTTGTTTTACAAGATGGCTATCAAACTTCTGGTTTTATACCCATAACTGAAGGTGTACTGCAAGGGGACATTTTGAGCCCCTTGCTTTTTATACTGTTTATTTCTGATATCGAAGAGTTTTTTATAAATAAAAACACTAAGGGAATCCCTATTGATCGATGTAGAAATCTGCTCTGCTTACTCTATGCCGATGATTTAGTCATCCTGGCAAATAGCTGGAGAGATGCTCAAAACAAATTACGCATACTAGAAGAATATTCCCTATATAGTAGTCTAACTGTTAATATTAATAAAACAATGGTACTTCCATTTCACAAAGGTGGCAGACCTGGGAAAATAAATAAGCTAACATATAATAATTCAACACTCCAATTCATTAAGACATTCAATTATTTAGGAGTCCCTTTTTCTAGCTCCGATAAATTTGCCGTCGCTAGTAAACACTTCCTATCAAAATGTGTAATTGCCAGTTCGGCTGTTTTGAAAATTCTAGCCAGTTGTAAATCTGATGTGTGGGACACGAAGACTAAATTATTTCAGGTAATACCTGATAGCACACTCCTACACTTGTCTGAAGTATGGGGCCCTCCATACGCAGATATAATAGAAAAAGGACAACTCTCTTTTTATAAAACTCTTCTCCATCTTCCAATCAATACCCCCAATTACTTAGTCAGATTAGAGACAGGTCAAGTACATATAAAATATAAGATTTTTAAAAGAATGGTGAACTGGTGGATTTCTATATTGAATATGCCGGAGGAATATCTACCAAAGATTTGTTATAATCGCCTTGTGGAACTCGCTGATACATTTAATTTGCCTTTTAATTGGGTACTAGAACTAAGAAAATATCTTGCAGTTATTGGTTCAGAAGAAATTTGGACTGCACAAGACCCTTCTAGTGAAAGAAAACTATGATAGTTTATTACAAAAATATTTAAACTATTTGGTCTCTAAGGACATTGATTATTCTATTAATAGTAATTTTAATATTTTTTATAGGGAAATCTGCTCCTTTGGGAACCCCCAAAAATATCTTAGTAACAAAATTCATATAAATAAACTTAGAATACTGGCTCAGCTGAGGCTGTCTGGGAAACGTCGTGTTCGGATCTATCATAGGAATTTTATAATAACTTTCCAAGAGGAATTTGACTGCCCTCTCTGTAGGAGCAGTCAAGATACTCTATTACACACTTTGCTGTCTTGTCCAATCCTCTCTTTCTTTAGAGAAACCTATATTGAACAATACATTGCCCCGCAGGGTTCAGACAGAGAGAAAATTTTGGAATTATTTTCAGCCGAAAATAATATTAATAAATTAAATAATATTTATTTTTTCATAATGAAAAGCCTAAAACTCAGGAAATTGTTGTTAGATTAAATCTATGATTGACTATATGTACCTTGTTGCCAGCCTTATCATTTAGCTGAATTTAATACAAAGTAGTTTTCTGAATTATGAGTAGTTTTCTGTTCTAGAAGAAAGACTCCGTTCTATTTATTAAATTATTTTCTATTTTGTTTATTTTCACATTTCTCAAGGAAAGATTAATATGATTTTTTATTTTGATTTTTGGTCATTTATGTAAAGCTTTAAATTTTATTATTTATCAAATTCATTATTATGTTTAACAACACATAAATTTCTCTTATCCTATTTATACTAATTATTATTTTCAAGGAATTTTTTTTTTTTATTTCACTCATTAATAATTTACATTAATATCAGTATTTCAATGTCAGTTTATGAAGAATTTATTACTTTATATTTTGTTATAAAATTATCTTATATTTGTTTTAAAAGTATACATTATTTTATTGTAAACATGCCATGTAATGGTCAACTCATTGCTATGAGTCCATGTACTCTTCAAGCAATTAAATATTCATTCATTCATTCATATACATTAGTATCAGTAGCTTTAGAGCCCCTTCCACTCCCCATACACCGTTTCTACCAGGCGATAAAGTCCTCTTGAGGTTGTCGCTCTTTATTTTTTCATTTTTTTTCCTCACCCTTGACGACCTAATAGGCCATATGGTGGAAACCAAAATCCCTTCCTTCCAACAACTCCTATCACTCCAATCACCTTCACGGAGCCCTCTTGCTGCAATTCCTACCTGGACGTCCTCCATCCACTTCTTGTTGGGCCTTCCTCGCAATTGGCTAGTATTCTAACATTTTCTTCGGCCATCACTCATTACCCATTCTCTTTACATGACCGTACCAGAGCAATCTTCTTGTTTCGATTGAAAACAATAGATTTTTTCTGCTTGGACGCGATCCCTTATTTGGGCATTCGGAATTCACTGCAAACGCGAAATACCGCAATTTCCAAAAATCCATTTCTAGAGCTAAGAGCTTCCGAACCATTTTCTTTTTTATTGTCCAAGTTTCGCAAGCATAAAGGGTTGTACCCAAAAGAAAAGAGTTATAAATCTTTCTTTTAGTAGAAATGCTAAGATTCTTATTCCATAGAACAGAGTTCCATATGCCTAGTACCTTTCTTTCTTGATTTATTCTCATCTGGATGTTCTTGTCAGAAGAAACTTCTTGAGAAATTAATACCCCGAGATACTTACCACTCTGAACTGCGTACTAAATTCCAGTCCTCTTTAATAGGAAGGACGTCTCCCCAATGTTGAAGGCATGTATTTTGTTTTGACTTTGTTGACTTCTAGACCCCAAGCGAAATAAGTTTCGTCCAATTTACGCATCATGTAACTGAGATCCTCTGGATCTGATGCGATTACAATTTGGTCATCCCGAACTGTAGGTTGTACAGGCAAACTATCTTCATTTATTTTTATCCCCATTCCATGGCACTTCCTCTTCTAGTCTCTTAATGCCTGTTCAATGAAGATATTAAAAAGGAGAGGAGAAAGGCAAGTCGCTCTTTATTTAGTTCCTTATACTGAGATTTTATTTTATTTTTTTAATAGATTGGGGATGAATGTTAGTGAATTGCACGAGAGATTCACTGTTATATTAATTAAGGGAAAAGACATTAAAATTAAACAAAAGAAAGTGTAAGCGTTAATGTTCACAGAGCGAAGTTAACCGAAGACTGGCAGAGTGTTGCCTTCTTAAAGATTGAAGCTACTATATCCCACAGTAGAAAACTCTGAGCCTATCCCAGAAATTCCCCTTCTTTCGCTTAGCTAGGCATGAGTAGGCGGGTCTTGACTTTCTTAGGGCGTCATGTTGAGGTAGTTGTGGTAGTAGGTACTTCTACGCTTTCTGTAACGTCTTAGCTGACCTAAAGATGGTGTCTATATGCCAGTGATGCCATTAACTTTGATAACCATTTTAATTGCTATCTCTCATCATTCAAAGTTTCAGTCTGATTGTATATGTCCCCGTCCCTGTTCTGCGCACCACACTCTCTAGTAACCCCTTAAGCAATCAATAAAGAAATATCACTTAGTAGATAATTATTCTTGGTAAATCTTTCTAAATCTCGTCATTGAAGCTTAATAGGTTTATCAAATACTTCTGCAAATAAAAACAAATAAGCTAAACGCTTTTCATTCTCTAATTACTCTCCTAGATGCTTGATCGGAAAGTTGGTATTTTTAGACTTCTTGCCTAACTAAACAAGTTTTGCTTAGTTAAAACTTCTAAGTTCCTTTAGCAACTTCGACTTCTATAAAAATTTACAATCTCTCTGGTAAATTTTATAGTTAGTATGGCAAGTGTAGTAAATTTGGAGTTAAAGATGAAGAAAAACCTTGCCAGATCCATTTCTTACCAATGGCTTTTCACTGAAAGTTTAATCAAATTAAAGTGGAATGGAATGTTTCATGGTGTGAAATCAAAGTTAATTCTTGTTAAGTAATTTGAATATGTTTCCCCCCTCCCACCAATATTGTTTTCAATTTTTGCTTTGAATTCCATTCTAGTGTTACATTTACAATACTGTACTTTAAATCATGGAAATACAACTTTGTAAGTGGCTTCGTTTTGAAAATTGTGTTTTACAAAAACGAAACTATTGTTAGTGATTTTCCTAAATTATGATGTTTATATCATACTTCATTGCCTCATGCCTGATCCAGATTTCCGGATCTTCATCCATCGTCAAAATTTAGTTTACCTAGTCTGTTCAGAAATATTGACTTCGCCATACACATATTCTCGACAAGTCTTCTATGATGGAAAACTCGAACAGTAGTAGTTAATATCTTTGCAAAGGCTAGCCAAAGCAAATTCTGAAAGAATGGAGATAGTAAGAAAAAGAAACGCCTTGGAGCGGACACAATCACGACATTACAGAGCCAAACCATTCGTTCGATTGTCTTTGATTAAGTTCCAAAAATAAAACCTACGTTGAGATAGTGGAATAATCAAATTTTATTACGATTGTGTATTTTAGTAAACAAAGGAAATTGTTCATCAATCGTGCCGGAAGGGATCCAACTCTTCGTTATCCAGACCCTCTTTGGGCTTCTACAGATATCCCTTCCCGTCCCCCTAACGGGTTCTTAATACCATCCAAGAAATCCAATCCTTTCAGGTTGATATTAAGTCTATAGTAGGTTAGAAACCGATGTTTCGCCCAACATTAAATAAGCTTCTTCAGAATGGTTAATGAATTTTATGCCAACACTGAAGCAGCCTATAGAAACGTCCTTTTAAATAGAAATTTCAATCTCAAGATTCTAGTTGCTACTTGGTGTAAATTATTTTGCAGAATAACCAAAAAACTCTATTCACGAACAGAAAACTATGTTTTCTATTAGAAGAAATTGGGACATAGCCGGCAGAAGTCTATGCTTTTCAGCACAGCTGTATACTCTTGTTTTTAGGATCTCTTTTTTAAAAAACCAGTAAATGGAGGAATACCTCCCCTCTCTTTTACCTCACCCTTCCGTCATATCTTTAACTTTACTGTATGACCGAAAAGAGAGGAGGGTCTCTCTTTCTTTTTCACATTCTCTCTCTTGCTAGTGTTCGCCGCTTCCGCCCGAAACACACGCAACTAATGAGGTTATAAATTGTGGGTTACAAAATGGACGCATGAAAGCGGTGTCCTCACACCTCCGTCCGTACACATGGCGGTCCATGCTTTTTAGAATGGGTTATATAGAAGCACTTTGGAAGCGGTTAGTTATGTATTTAATTCATATTTAGTTTTTTTTTTTAAAAGGAAAAAAATAGAGGCGAGAAATAACGAGCGGCCATTCATTTCTGTTTGTAATCTTTTCACGGCAAATAGTTTCCAAACAATTTTATTTCCTTTGGTTTTCTAGTTACTTTATCTTTCAGGCTTTTGAATTTAATATTACATTTATATATGTTACTCTCTCATTAATATGAATTATATAAATACCCAGAAATAATTGCTTAATTCTACGTTTATTAAAGTACAGAGTATAATAATCTGCGGTTACTACAAGTGTACAAGGTTTTTATAAAGCGCCTTTGAAAAGCGTCTTTCAATATTGCTTTTCATTTCAGTTCAGTACTAGTACTAAAGTATCTTTGAATAACATAGGATGTACTAGTTTAAAAAGATATTTTTGCAAGAAGAAGCATTAAGAACGTGTTAAAAATTTTGTCTGACTCTGTTCACGTGAACACTATCAACTAAAGATAAAATGTACAATAATTAAGAAAAAAACAAAAACAGAAATAACATAAAAAAGATTTTATATATATATATATATATATAATGTTAATTGGGGATTTAGCAGCCCTCGCACCCCATTCCGTTCCAAGCTCTCCTAATCCGGGAGTATTCGCCCCACCCCTGGTTACCCTGTGGAGAAATAAAATTAAAAAATATCCCAGCTCGGTCCTATTCGTAAATGCTTGGTCTTCTACTTTATAAATGCTTGGATCACTCTACTTTATAAATTATATATATATTTTTTTTTTTAACTACGTACACTGACATAATCATAATATACAATTAAAATAATTACATTATGACGGCACTTTTCTATTTGCAAGCTTTATACTTTTACCACTTTCTTTCGGAAGCCATCAAACACGGTGTATCTATCACATCTTATAAAGTAAAAATTTTGACTTCAAAGAAAATTTATCAATCACAACTGGGAAAATTATTGAGAAGAGAAAGTCGTGTGAATTCCTACATTTTTGTTTCATAAATCACATGTATAGCGTCCTTACGACGCATGTATTGCTTATAAAAGGTTTTTGTCTGTCTAAGTCTGTTCACCAAGCGCTCGTGCGCATACGTACATCTTCTCTTGAACTAATCCCTTTGCTTTCTGCCGTCTCTATACACATGGTTGTATATATTTCTTATTTTTGCTAGTTTTATGGTTATTCCAAACATTATTACTAATCCCTTTCTAACATATCCATGACGTCAATTACCCCCGCAGCAACCATCTTTCCATACTTCACAACTTTTTCGTTTTTCTAACATCACTTGCTTTCTTCTCTGAGTGAGTTTTTATGCACCAAGTTCTTCTGCTGCTAACAATGCCATCATAACGCGTCATTTCGGCTTCATCACCATATCTGCGGCTTTTTCATCATCTAGTTGTCTTGGTAAACCACGCTTCGTCTGGCCTACGCCGATTTCATTTTGGACGTTTTATTCTCCCTTTCTTTCACCGCCCTTTTTACGTCCTCTAATCCTTGTGCATCATTTGCACTGCTTCATACAACCTTCCCGCTGGTCCACACAAACACGCCTAAAATTTATACATATTAGTCTCCTCACGCGATCACAGCCTCATAGCGTCAACTTCATCTGCATCTGCATCCACATCCGGTGAGTGTAACTTCACTTTATTTAATAAACTATTGTTTGTATATTTTAATACACCTTCTTACGCTAAGCTCTTGGCGTATAAATTTTCGTTTTGTTTCAGCGACGCATCCCAGCGTGTACAATATTACTGTTTGCTCTTTTTAATAAAAATGTAAAAAAATCTATGCCCTTTAAAATTAAAACTATTTACACATATCAATTCTTAATTTTTTAGTATTCACAACCTTATAATTTCTATGAATTTCTAATTTCTACAATATATTCATGAATATCATGTACAGCATTAAATTATACAACCATAGAGTCGTATTGTTCGATATTAATCATCGATATCTGCTATGAATTATTCATAGTAAATAAAATAAAAAAAAAAACAATTTCACACCAAACTTTTCTCTATGGATATTATTTTTGTTTTTTGTTTTACCTGTATACTGATCGATTAGATTTATTATTCAATGCTAATAGTTTAAATTGCTTTCAGCTTTTTACCTTCTCCGCGGTAGAGTCAGATAGACAAATCTGACGGTTTTTAATGATGGTCTCATGATGGTCAAATTTTTTCAAATGAACAAGCTATTTAAAGGAATGGAACAAAAATAGTGTATCATGGCCTTGAAACAACTTGCAGCACTGTAAGGGAAATATGTTTTGGAATGCAAAACCACAGGCACCATTGATTCCCATGTTTTCTGCATTTATCGAACAATTGCTTAAAGTCAGATTTAAACCAATATCCATTTTTAACCAAACTTCAACTATTAGGTCAGCAAGTAACAAAAATCTTAAATCAGAAAGCTAACAACTTCAATTTTTAACCCAGCTTTCAAACAGTTCTCAAAGCTCCAAGTGTACTAGCATCATCTGTCTTAACGATTAAGCTAACCAGTAACAACAAGAAGCACTAACTGCATTCTTCAACCATTATGTCAACGAGCAACATTAGTCTTAAATCAGCAAGTTGGCAAAATACTTCAATATAATGGAAGTGAGAAGTAGATAGAAGTAGAGAGAGAAAGAATTTTAGGGAATACGCTGAACACTGTATAATGGAAGAACGCACAAACTGCAAGGACTTTTCAAGTTTATAAGAAGTTAGGTAGCGAGAAATATATAAAGAGAAGACTGGCTGAGTACTAAGAATGTAGTAGAAGGTTGCTCTGACTGGTCGTAAACTGTCCTGTAATAGGATCCGAAGACAGGGATCCAATGCAGAGAGAGAGAGAGAGAGTGAGAGAGAGAGAGTCTCACTCACTAGTTTAGGCCAGACTAGAGTGGGAGAAACTGTTTAATTACAATTGTGTCAGCCATAGGAGGGAGTCTACCGATAGTCTTGCAGCAGAGTTCATACAGCAGTCACAACGTGCCATCAACCTTTCTTTTTACATCTCACTACCATTTTATATGTTTTAATGTAAATTTATTATAGTTGTGCTACTTTTCGATACAGTGCAGTGTTTACCCATACTTCTAGTTTATTTATCTATACAACCCATTTCTCTCCTCCTGAAACCCATTGTAGTCCTCAACTGTACTGCTGTCCACTATTCATATGAATTGTACTGCCTCTTCCTAGTCTGACCTAGATGAGGTAACTAATTTTTTTGATTCATTTTTAGTGTTTCTCCGCTCTTCGGATCTTATGATTCTTTAATGATTCGAATCCCATTATATCAGTCTTTAACCCAGCATTCAAACAGTTCTCAAACCATCAAACAAACAAGCATCAATCTTCAACGAGTTTTTTGGAATTTTCTCGAAAACGGTTACCACGATTTTCATTAAACTTGGGCTACCTGCTCAATAGACAAATCTGACGTATCACTTTTATTTGGAACATTTTTTTTAAGAAACTGATTTTAGAGGGGTATTGGGGTTCTGTCAGTTAGTTTAAATTTAAATTTCCACAAGCTTTGTTGGTTTTGACCATAGATAGTTCTCCACAGGGCCGAAGTAAAATATCCCCACCACTATTTTTATGGTCAGCCCATCTAAACATTGTAATGTTGCAATTTTAAAGAAAATGATTTGATTAAATTGTACTAACTAGAGTAAACGGGAGTCATGTGAGTGTATCACACCAGCTTTTTCTTTTCATAAAAAACTTGGAATAACTGCAGACACTTTTAAAGTTTTTCTGGAAAATTTTATTTTAGCGGAGTTATAGTGAAACTGCTATTTATGATAAAGTTAAAAAAGTCTTTAAAGTACTAAGTTTTACTGGTGTCCATCAGAGGCGCTGCCATGCAATGTAGTCACACCCTAAAACTTTGAAGCCATTCTGAAGAGAATTTGTCAATTAGAATTGTCATAAATGCCATGAACGAATGTGGTGTGAAAGTTTCGCAACAGATATATTTTCGTACTGAAAACTTGTATCTCTGGTGGGAATAGACCAGATCATAATAAATCCTCTCTTACCGCCTGTAAGGCTAATAAAAGGGAAAGTGGTTTTACAGGTTGACTTTTTTACTTAGGACTTCACTGAAACTGTAAAAGGAAAAACTGTAAAGGAAAACTATAAAAGCCCGGGAAGACCAATTTATTACAAGCAATAAACCTCTCACGCTGCTCCAACAGTTTCAAGTAATATTAATTGGCAAATTTTAAAGTAAATACCTAAACTATATTGTCAGTTTTATCTTGTAAATGGGGGTAAAGTGAATACGGCCATTATCTTTCTGTTCTACACCTTAAGGGAGGATCTCTTACAATAATTGTATTTGTGAGAGGAGAATGAAACTGAATGGGAATGTTCCCTAAAATTTATCTCTGTAAAATGGTTTTCTCTTCCCCTCCCACTCTCCATGTCTCTCTCTTAGGGAAGAGAGTTTTCCAAAGCACTAAATAGTTCTGGGCTTATCGTGGTGGGGGAGGGAATAATGTAGGCCACGGTGGAAGTTTGCACTATATATAGGATGTCTTTTAGTTGTAGTACCAATCTAAAATAAAGACGGATTAATGTAAAACCGCTTTCTAACAAATGATTTGCTGAACTATAAACCCTAATAAAGGTTTCGTGCAAACCTATTGCTCTTGATTTCTATTCGTTTAGCATAAATGAAAGGGCTTAGCGATAAGTGTTATTTTTTTTTAAATGACATCTAAGTCGTGTAACACCTCTAGTCCAATCTTCTTTCCTCTGATTCTTTTCTTTCGCTTACATCCTTTGTTAGCGATCATGTCATGGATCAACTTAACATCTTCCTTCCTTCCAGTTTTCAATCCTTTCTCTTTTTATTTTTCTATTACTATGAGACTTAGCAAATGCCCAACTTTTTAAACTTATTCCATTTTTTATTTAAGCGCCTTGAATAGGCTCTTGAGATAGACCATACAATCTGATCTTCTTAAATTGGACCCCATATTCTTCTATAAATTTTCCTTCCCTAAGAAAGGTGAGCTCATTCGTCTAAGTTAGAAATAGTCCAGTTTCAGAGCCAGGAATAGGATTAAGGAAACCCCGGATGTTGTATTGTGTAAACATGGATTTTGGGATTTTGTAGATCACAAGAAGAGATTAGAAGACTTCTTTTTGAAAGGAAAAAATCGACAGGAATTGCAAGAAAGTATTCATCGACAGGAATCAACTGGGAAAGTATTCGAAAAAGAGGGAGAAATAAATATTGAAAAAAATAAAACCTGAGAAATCAAGCCGAGAGGGATTAATCAAAAATTGTTAAAAAAATGCTGGAGAAAAAAGTCAACTTTGGGAAAAATCAACCTAATTTTAGAGAAAAGTTAAAACTAAAAGCTTACAAATAACATTTTAACTTTAAAAATCCCTTATCTCTTTGTATCGATAATAATAGTAACGATATTAAACAATATATCAACCTAGGGACTTTTGTAATGAGAGAATAGTTGTAATAATAGTTTGGTAAGGTCACAGTGAGTTTATTATATTAAGTTGATAATATGCGAACTAGTTTGTAGATTTCAATCAAAATAATTAGCAACAATATTGTTGCACAACTAATATCAGCTTGTTAAAACTTTATCGACAATAGTTGAAACTGACAACTTCTATTGGGTATTATTGTACAACAAATGCTCAGGAGTAAAGATAGTATATAGTAGAATGTCAAATTAAAACGGAATCTCTAGCTTACCACTGGATATTATGTTTTTACTTTCTCTTAATCCAAGTAACAGGAATTATTGCGAATCGTGTCAAATCGGTTCTAAATTGAATTTAACCAGAAATGGTTTTTTGAGGTCCCCAAAGTGTACGATGAACATCGTTTGGCCTGTATCCATTGTGTGAACAAAATATCTCAGTAAAAGAAAAGTTGTAGGCAGCTCAAAGTCGGTATTCCGTTTATCGACACTATCCCCTCTTCGGACACGGAATGTTTCGGGCAAAATCCATCAATCGGAAGTGCGACTTTACAGAATTTTTTTTTCGTCACGATTTTCCACGGCTCCCAACGATTCTCTTTAAACTTCGTATACTATCTAGACACATAAATACCAATCACTTTTATTCCTAGGAAAACTAATTATTTGGAGTGTTGTGTGAGGCAATAGTTTTTCTTTAAAGTACCACTTCAGTTTAGTAAAGTACAATCAGTATAGTGAAAGTGCCACTTCTAATAATATATATGTGAAAACATTGCCAGAATTCCAAATATGAAGAAAATCGGTTAACCGGAAATGTACGTAATTTTATATATTACATTTTTGAGGTTTTCGGATTTTTTTCGCAAATGATTGTAACGATTTCCTTGAAACTTGGAATACTGGTTGCTCAGATGGAAACCTGTCTGTTTTATTTGTAACATTTTTCTGAAAAAGTTGTTTTTATTGGTGGTTCTGAGGAATCTGAGACGTTAAAATTCAAATATGTTTGTTTAATATTATCGGCTCCAATACAATGTAAATCATTCTCTACCTGTCTATGTGTTGGTCGGCTGTGGCACTTGTCCCCCCACCCCCCACCGCCTGTGTAATTATGTTAGTACATGTGAGCAAAATTTGATATATAAAGAAAATTGGTCATTTTATGTATAACTGCATTAAAAGGAGTAAGAGAAAGTCGTGTGAGTGTTTTACAGAATATGTTTTTTTTGTAGATGGAATATAAAAGTATTTTGAATAATTTGGTTTAGGTGTTTTTTTTTAAGAAATAAAAGGTTATGATAATGATAAAAAATCGTCTTTAATTTGCAGGATTGTATAATGGAATTAAACATATTACTCAAGAAATGGCTAGTCAACCATCCCCCTTATGGAGAATGTTGCAGATGGATTGTAAACTGAACGATTTGATCTAACTTCCTGTGATTCCCCACTCTGCTTAGCTGTCCTCCCATTAACCTCGGCTCTTACGCTTGATTTCATTTCTTCGTAACTGTGAAACTTGTCGCCAAGTAGTGTCTTCTTAAGGGGACCCTATCAAAAGGATATCCTTTTAAGGCGCAGAGATGGCAGAAGTTTCTAGCATAATTGTTTTCAACAGCTTCAAGTTGATGCCTAGTCTCTCTCGTGACTCGGCTCTTCGCACTCTCCATTGGTCTTCTCCACAGCAAATGCCTTTAGCCGGTTTAGGTGAACCACCTTAGTAGTCTTCCCTTCCAACTGGATTTCATACGTCAGCGTTTGCGTGTTTTTTCCAGGTTTGTGGACTACTTCGTACTCAAATTCGGCCAGGCGTAGTTGCCAGCGGGATAGTCTCGAGGAGGGATCCTTCACTGTCAGGAGCCACCTTAGAGCAGCGTGGTCCGTAATGAGGTGAATCGTCGACCATAGAGGTAACAACAGAAGTGTTTGGTAGCCCAAACGACCGCCAGCATTTCCTTTTCTGTCGTGCTCTAGTTTCTCTCCGGTTTATTTAACTGCCTACTCGCAAATGCTATAGGTCGTTCTCTTCCTCCCTGCATCTGAGATAGTACGGCCCCTATGGCCAGGTCTGACGCGTCCGTTGCCAATAGAAATGGTCGTGAAAGATCGGGATACGCGAGAATTGCGTCGCTGCACAGCATGTTCTTTAATGTCTGAAACGCTTTCTCCTCCTCAAGGCCCCAATGAAATCTCTGGTTCGTCTTTGTCAGCTGCGTTAGGGCCTGGCGTGATCGGCGAATCCCGGCATGTATCTTCTATAATATCCGACGAGTCCTAAGAAGGACCTGACCCCCTTCACATTGTGAGGTTGAGGGTACAGCTTCACCGCCTCTACCTTGGTCGGGTCCACTTGGACACCTTCCCTATTAACGATGTGTCCCAAATACTTCACTTGATGCGTGGCGAATTGGCACTTCGCCGCATTGACCAGCAAGTTTGCTTCACTTATCCTCTGCAATACGCGGTCCAATCGCTCAGCGTGCTCTCTTAAGTCCCGCCCATGGATGATTACATCATCGAGGTACACAAAGCAACTGGTGCCTCTCAAGTCCGCCAATAATCGGTCCATTAGGAGCTGGAACGTGGCCGGTACTCCGGCCAGACCGAAAGCCATTCTTCTGTACTGGTAGTGACCCTCCGGCATTGAAAATCCTGTTTTCTGGCGGTCGGCCTCCTCAATTTGTATTTGGTGGTAACCCGATGCCAAATCCAGGGTTATGAAATACTGGCTGTTACCGAGACTCTCCAGGGTTTCATTGATGTTCGGTAAGGGATACACAGGCACCTTGGTTATGGCGTTAAGTGCTCTAAAATCGGTGCAAAACCGATACCGTTCTTGCCCATCCTCCGTCTTCTTCCTCACCAAAATGATAGGTGCCGACCAAGGACTATCCGATGTTTCTATGACTCCATTGCGTAACATTTCCGCGATTAGTTCTCGCATGGGCTCCCACTGGTGGTATGGAACCCGGTATGGGGGCTTCGCGATCGGCGCTGTTTCTCCGGTGTCAATCCGGTGTTTAATCTTTGCGGTGCACCCCAAGTTTGCTCTGACTGGATCCTGAAAAACAGTGAGATGACGGTTTAACATCTTCTGCTCCGATAGGTCTAAGTGTTGCAGCTTCTCTTGGAGTATCCGCACTAGACCCTTCTCATCCTGGTCGCCCGTATGTATCGTGTGTGCTTCCGCAAACTTCTCACTGTCCGTCGCCAGCTTTTCTGCCATACCCAATCTCTGAGATCTTTCTATTAGCAACGGTCTTCTCCAGCATTTATCACCCTGATCCACACATGTTGATCTCTGAGTTCGTGTACACTACGCCCAGCGCACCAGAGGGAATCGTGTTCCTGTGCGCACGGTTCAATTAAGATGGTCGTTCCGCGGCAGTGCGTTTTCACGCTGCCCGCCACTAAGGTTTCGCATCTTGGTGGGATCTGGACCCGACGCGACGCTACCACTAGGTTTGGTAACCGATCCTCCTCTTCTGCCTGTGAGTCCCCGTCAGTCCTCCCCATTGCACCCACATCTCCGCTCTTCCTGGCCTCTCTACATCCGGATACCAACTTGTAACACAAACCTTGGCCGCCCTCCCTCTCGGCTAGCTTCCTTACTCCCATTATTCTAAAGTCCTCTCTCTGCATGGCCTGGGCCTTTGGTTCTCCTTCCGTCCATACTTGCCGTCTCCTAATATCCAGCTGTAGACCTAATTCCGCCATCCCATTCACGCCTAACAGCCCGTCGCCGCTAACACTGATGTTTGCGATGACAAACTCTACCTCCGCGTGCTGTCCCCTCCAACTCACCGGGACCTTCTGAGTTCACATAACCCTTAGACGCGCTCCTGTCACTCCTTTAGCAAGAATGTCACTCTTCTGAATCGGTATTCCCCCTAGAGGTCGCTGGAGGATGGACACGCTGGCTCCAGTATCCAACAACAGTCGCCTTGGAGGTGAGCTTCTATTGATAGGAACTGGTCCGATCCGCCACCGACGTTGATTATTAAGTGGTCTGCCCCGAGAGCGCTCTTCCCCCTCCGCTGTTGGGGCGGGCAGTGGGGGGTAGGCATTTGGGGACTTCGGCGAGTCTGTAACCGCAGCGAACCGGTCGTTAATACCTGCAGTCGTGACGGGCGCCCGCTTCGGGCAGCCTCGGGCCATATGCCCGGCTTGACCACACGTGAAGCAAGCCCCATTGAACGGAGGCCTAGACGGCAGACGAGCCCAACCCTGTTTTCCGTTGCCCGATTCACGAGCCGCACGCGAGACGTTCGAGCCCACCACAATCCCTGGCAAGATGTCCTTCCTTGCCACAACGGAAGCAACTTCTGCCCCCCCGATATTGATCAGGGCCGTAAGCGGCAGCAGCAGATGCCTCGCACACCCCTTGATACCGAGCGCATTCTTCCTTCTCCACGTGTTCGACGAGTGCGGCTCGCTGGACCGCCTCCGTTAAATTCCTCTGTGGGTGGAGTCTCATCTGCCTTCCGGTCTCCCCCATCAATCCTTTCGTGAAGGCTGCTAGTACTATCCTCTCCAGGTGGGCCCTCTCCCAAAGCTGCTGCTCTCTTGAACCCTCCCTAGTCAAGGTACGCTCGCCCACCTGTCGGCATCGGTCAGCAAAGGCCCTTACACCTTCCCCCGGTCGTTGTTGCATGGAATTAAGGGCAAGTAGCTGTTGTTCGGGCGTGAGCATTTCCTTGAATCTTTCCTCTAACGCTTTCTTATACTGTGCAAAGGTTATTTGTTCACTTTGCAACTCCGCGTTGCTCGACAAGAAAAGTGCGGCCGCTCCTGATGTTTTTAGCCGGCATATCACTTTTATCCGTATCCGACCAACCCCCGCTGTCCGCAACCATTTCGATCTCTTTCAGGAATTCCTCTACGGGTGGCTCGCCCTCTGCTCCCGACCATGGCTTAATGAGGTTCTGTAGCCCCATTTCCCTCCTGGGCGGAACCGAGCAATCTGGTTTCACCGTTGTCTCGGATAGTTCCCGCGCCTCCAGCCGCAGCCGTAGGTTTTCCACTTCCTGTTCGCGCTGCGCGTAAGCCTGGTTGGCCTTCCGGAGGGCCTCCAGCTCCTTCCTCAAGTTCTCCTCCTGTGTAGGCATGAGATCCCACTTCTGACACCGGTTTATATGCAGAGGGGATTGGAGCAGGGAGGAGGGAGTGGGAGGTGTTCGGGGAAGCGAGCAATCAGAACTCTGAGTACAAACGGTATATTCAAATTGACAAACAATCAATAAATGCAAACACAAGAAAATACTTACATACTGCTAAACTTACGACTAAGATTTACAATGCCCCAGTGAACCCAATTCTACTAAATACCCTCGTCCTAACCTTTAAGAAAAATTCTATTACATCAAAAAAATTACTATAAAATACTACCATCCCCCTAAAATACTACAAATATCCTAAATATACGCGAAGAACTAATACATTACTAATTAAGCTACCTTAACACTACAACACCCATACATCAAAATTTTTAACGTTAATAATGCCCAACACCCTAGAACTAACAAAACGATAAAACCATAAAGCAATATAACCCCAAATCAGGCTACGGGGAGAAACGGTGGCATAATTGTATCTGCGTTTTCTTTGGTTACTCACACCCCAGACCCGTGCATCGAGTGGCCACGCCCCACCAGAAAGAATTATATGTACTTACAGATGGCCAGGCAACACCACTGCATGCTGCGAATTCGGCAGTCCAGCAACACACACAAGAAGAAACTCTAATTCAGAATTTAAATGCACTGGCCAGACGGCAGCCTACTCCTGACTCACCTGTTCAACACTTATTATTTGTCTGTATTGCTGGGCAGCGCTTTTAATTTTCACAACAATGCCACCGTTTGCCCGTAAACAGTGACCCACTTACACTTTCTAATAGTTTATATTCACTGTTGATTATTATTATTATTATTATTATTTTAACTCCCTTACACCTTACACGAGTACCAGCTCTCACGGACTCCATCACAGAATTTGATATATATGATGTTAAGTATGTTATTGGTGAGATTAAAAACTAAAAGGCTCCTGGCATAGATATGATAAATGGGGAAATTGTTCGGAAGAACGAGGACGTATTAAGCCAATATCTGCTTGACCTTTTCAATGGATGCCTGAGATTGGGATATTTTCCCAGTCAATGGAAAACAGGGCTTGTAAAAGTTTTATATAAAGGATCAAACAAGCCCGTTGATAATGCAAAGTCGTATCGATTGATACAACTCCTGCCCGTTTTCGGGAAACTGCTGGAGAAACTGATTATAATGAGATTAAAAAGCTTTATCAGTTTCAGTCCCAACCAGTATGGGTTTGTATCGGGAAGATTGACGACAAATGCTATCATGAAAATCCTCGAATTGGTCCGTGGCAATGGGCACAAGTACGTTCTCACAGTATTCCTGGACATAGTTGGGGCCTTTGATAATGTCTGGTAGCCGACGGTTTTGGAGTCACTTGGAAGACTAGATTGTCCACCATGTCTTCTAAAACTTATACAAAGTTACCTTACCCAGAAGGAGGCGATGTTAGTGACTCAAGCCGGCGAGGTCTCACGACCAATAACCAAAGGTTGTCCGCAGGGTTCGGTAGTGGGCCCGTACCTGTGGAACCTAGTGATGAGCTGTTAGAACAAACTGATAAATTGGATTATTGTGATTCGGTTGCATACGCTGACGACCTAGCAATAGTTGTCCATGGAGATTCTCGTAGGGAGATAGAGGAGCGTGCTAGCACAGCTGTGTCCCAAATAAAAAGATGGTGTCAAGGGGAAAAGCTGCGGATTTCGTTTGAGAAGTCAAAAGTGATGCTCATGAAAGGCAAGCTTCATCCCAGTCGCCCGCCTTGGATTCGGGTGGACGAACGTAACCCAGTTTGAGTAACTGGGCGTGCTCTTGGATTGGAAACTTTCTTTTAAGCCCCATATTCAGCGAGTTGCCTCAAGATGTCTCAACTTATACCAGGGGATCAAAAGAGTAGCCCGTGGAGAGTGGGGGCTGAAGACTGGTGTGGGCTCTGACTATCTATAAGGGCGTGATAGAGAATGTCGCAACGTACGCAGCTGCCTGTTGGGCCGACAAGCTGGACATGCAGTCGTACAGCGGCATTCTATTAAGAATGCAAAGAGCTATTTTATGCTCGGTGACTAGGGCCTATGCGACCGGTGGTAGGTTACCGGTGGTCGCTGGAGTGTTGCCGCTCGATCTCCAAGCAGAGATGAGGGCCCTAAGATACAAGCACCAAAAAAGGGGAACGATCGTCCTTGATGGTCGGGAGTTGTTTAGTCAGATGCCTCCTGCTCTCGTAAAGAAAACGATCCTAGAGTATGAGATAGGGAAGTGGCAAAGACGATGGGATGAGGCAGTGTCAGGAAGAACCACTTATGAGTTCTTTCCGAATCTGCATCACAGACTGTCGATGCGCTGGCCGCAGCTATCCCAGACCGTTACACAATATTTCACGGGTCACGGGGAGTTCAATTCTAAGCTCTTCGACTTGGGATTGAAAGATTCCCCAGATTGTGAATGCGGTCAACGGGGCACAGTGCATCACGTTCTCTTCCGGTGTCCTCTCCTCGACGAGGCTAGAATCCATTCAAGCTGATAAGTAGGGAGGGAGTACTGGCCGGGAGAATGTAAAGAACTGATAAAAAATGCTATGAATTTCGAAGACTTTATGGAGTTTGCTCAAGAAGTAGCGACAATAAGAAGGACTAGACGGATAAGTAGAGGTCCGCCTCCCCGTGGCAGGGACGGTAACTTGCTTATAAAATAGGCAAGGCCAAGTGACCATAGGCACCGGTTTTGGCGCTATGCGCTAGGTACGGTGGCTAGGAGTGTGCGAATAATAATAATAATAATTATATCACAATAGCCCCTCCTGGTCCTACCTACTGGCCCACATCCCTACCCGCCTGCCCGATCTACTAGATTTCTTCATATCCTACAATAGAACAGTCAATCTGGAATGCTACTGGACCGCCAAAGCCAACCTCACACTACACAGACAATTACTGTATCTCAAGTAATATCTGAATACTCATTACTAAAAAGAGACGTGCCAGAGCCATTTGGCAACGAACCCGATACCTTTCGCACAAACACGAATACCACAGATTCTCTAGACTACTTAAAACTGAACTAACAAACTTACGCAACGAAAGACAACAAAAATACACCGAATCTCTTTCCACCCAAGACTTCTTTCTCTGGGCTGCGACAAAGAAAATACTCTCCTACAGAACCCTCTCACACCCTCTTCTTCGCGACGATGGCTCTTGGGCCAGAACTGAAGAGGAAAAAGCAAACTTCCTTGCTCAACATCTTTCCTCAATGTTTGTACTCCACTCTGATACTCAGAATCCTCACACCGCCCAGGTAATTGAGAATCTTGACATTCCCCTCCAGCTATCTCCTCCTCCTAAAGCCTTCTGTCCGTCTGAAGTTAAGTATTCTATTTCCAAACTTTCCCTCAAAAAATTCCCCGGATTCGATCTCATTTCAACTTTAATTCTCCGTCACTTTTCTAAAAAAGCACCAATATTTCTAACCTACCTCTACAATGCAGTCCTTAGGACTACCATTTCCCTTCCTTATGGAAATTTGCCACCATTATCCTTATACCTAAACCCAAAAAGCCTACTCATCTTCCGTCATCCTATCAATCAGTTTACTACCTATCATGGGTAAGATACTTAAACGGCTCCTCTTCAAACGAATTCATCCTCTGTTAGAAGATTTCCTTCCAAATCATCAGTTTGGTTTCCGTGGCTCCCATTCAACAATTCACCAGTTCCACGGCCTTATTGACACCACCTCATCCGCCCTTGAGCAGAAACAGTATTGCCCTGGTGTCTTTCTGGACATCGCTCAAGCGTTTGACCGGGTTAGGCATGCAAGTTTGTTGTGGATGCTCAAGGGAATCCTTCCCTCTACCTACTATATGATTTTAATATCATACCTGTCTGATCGTTCCTTCTGGGTTCGTTCTGGCTCATCCAGATCTTCTATCTTTCCAATCCATGCTGGTGTTCCCCAAGGCAGTGTCCTTGCTCTTCTCCTATATATTTTCTATACTGCAGATATCCCTTCCCACCCAGAAACAATCCTCCATTCCTACGCTGATGAAACATGTGTTATTGCTCCAAATCCCGATCCTGTTTCCGCATCCCGTGCACTACAATCCCATATCATCTATCTACAAGACTGGCTTATCAGGCAGATAATAAAGGTCAATCCCACTAAAAGCAAATGCATATCCTTCACTCTCCGTCGAGCTAATCTTCCGCCCATCCTCCTTCATGGGACCATAATACCAACAGTCGACAAAGTCCGATATTTAGGACTTTATCTAGACAAAAGAGTCACTTGGAATCCGCATACACGATTAAAAGGACTTGAACTAAACAGACGTTACAAACTTCTCTCGAGACTACTTGACCGACGCTCTAAACTTTCCCTTGAAAACAAAAGTCTTATCTACAACACTATTATAAAACCCTTCTGGACTTACGGATGCGGGTCTGGGGTGCGACCAAGCATTCCAACTCCTATCGCATTCAAGCTTTTCAATCCAAAACCCTCAGAAGAATTACCAATGCCCCATTCTATGTTTCCAACCTAACCCTTCACATTGACCTCAAAATCCCTTTTGTCCATCAGTTAATAAAAGCACGCTACAAAAAATTCCATGACCTCACATCCAACCATTCTAACCCTTTAGTCCAAAAACTCTCTTCTCTTTCTATCCCACACATCCCTTCCAGGAGACAGACGACACTGGCCGCGCGACCATCTAACTTCTTGTTAGCATTTTTAAGTAATAATTAATGAGGACCTCCATTGGGAGGCATCGCCTAACAAGACTTTCACGCCCTTTAATTTGACTACCATCATATTATACTGTCTATATAGTTGTGAATTTCTTAATAAAATACAACAAAAAAAAGAAAAGGAAGTATCGTGTTATTCTTATATAGATAATCTTTGATTTGACAGTTTTCTTTGTTTTTTTATTATTGAATGACCTTAGTATTTTCAATATATGAAGATTTTTTTCCTTTTTTATTTTATTCCATACGATATATACTTTAATTAGCTTAATATAAATTTTATAATCTAGACGAACATACAAATATATTTGGGCTGACAAAATTCTCAGATGAAATAAATGAGGATAGCTATGGAAAAACCCTGACAAGTTGTCCCAATAACTAACACACACACACACACACACACACACAGAGTGAGAGAGTATTGGAGGTTTTTCTTTCTTCTTTGGGGAAAGTCGGTGGGCGAGAAAATCAAATTGAAAAACTCCGTGTGGGAGGTAAGCTTTCCTGTCAAGAAGAAGAGAAAGAAAAGTGAGAAAGTGGGTTGAATAAAACCTTTACTTTTCTCTTAATTTCGTGGCTATGTGTTTTCTCTCTCTTAGTATACTAGTACAATAGCAAAAAAAGGGTTAGGGCTGTCGTATCCAATTATCTTAATTTTACATCTTCATTAAATATGAAAGGCAAATCCAATTTTATCCGGGCTTATTTATTTATTATCAATTTATTTGTAATATCAAATTATCTTATAAAATAAGTTTTTGTTGTTTAAAGATATATTAATCGTGTCAAATATTCAAAATGGAGTTTTCACCAGAAATATATGTTTTGAAGTCCCCTGAGTACGAAAGTTGCGGTGAAGAAAATACCATAAATTCGAAAAATCACAGGAAATTCAAACTCAATATTTCGTTCACATATAGCACGTCCGTATCTGACGCAAACATTTCGGTCAAAATCCACCAATCGAAAAAATGGGATTTTACTGAAAGATTCCCCCTCCCCCGACAGTTTTTCCTAATTTTCTCTCTCTAAAAAAAAAGTACGGGTTTCATTAGACTTTGTCTGCTATCATATTCATAAAAAATACCTATCACTTGTATTTTGTAAAATTTGCCTAGGTAAATTAAATTGAGAATTAAATGGTATTGAAAGAGCTGCAACGTCCGGTTGCCCCTAAGCATGTAGGCTCAATGTACGGCTCTATCAACATAATATATTAGGGTACATTAAAACCATTACTAGAACGCCATGTTGGAAGAAAATCGGTGAAACAGAATTACAGCAACTTTCCTGAATATTTTCTGAATTTTATGGAAATTTCTCGAAAACGCTCCAACAGTTTCCTCAACATTGGAATGTCAGGTGAATACGTAGAGATCTATTACTGTTATTTGAAAATTTATCGGAAAAATTTTATTTACTTGAATTTGGGGGGGGGGAAGGAGCTAAGACTTGAAAACTTTAAATTATAAAGTACTATATTTTGGATAGATAACGCTGTCAAGCTATGTGTGCTATGGAGCCACTTTCAGCTGCCTGGTCCTAAGACCAACATATGTAATGAAGCTGTATAGTTAAGGTCAACTGCACCTTTATCAAAGAGTTCCAATTGAAAGAAAAGCTGTCAATTTAAATGGTGATCTTTGCAGTAAGAGTCCCTCGCTACAAACAATTATTACTTCGAACTCAGAGGACCTCAAAACGGATATTTCCGGTGAAAACTCAATTTCGAAATTTCGACAGGATCGCAACACTTCCTCTTACTTCCTAGAGAAAGTACAAAAAAAGAAAAAAAAAGAAAAGAAAAGCGTTGCTATCTATTTTAGGGAATAATAAAGAATTCTTTTTTATTAAACGGCTAATCAATCAAACCAGCTGTATCAGTTGATTCTAAGTTCTAATTCACAGAGATCTGCTACATCAATCTGCTCTGTCTGTAGTCTGCCCCTTTAGATCTTCTCCTGTGTAGCCTGCCCCTATCGCCGCACACATACACAACTCATCCACTTCACTTTATCCTTCTCCTTCCCTAACTCCACTACGTCTCTTTACCTGACGTCATCAGCCCACTGCCAACTAGATTATGTGTCAAACAGGAAATTTGCAAGTAAATGAAGTGTATGATAATGAAACATGTGGTCTTCTCTCTCTCCTACACCCTACTAAAGTGCTCCTCTCGTTCCCGTTGATCCCCTTTAAGAACGAAGCTGGGTAAATGGAAGATAGACGGCAGACTTGAGCGAGGAAACGGAGTAAAATAGGGCCAGAGGAGCGGCAGAGAGTTTGAGATATAGAGGTTAGGTTGATGGCCACGCCACTGACGGGAATATTAATAACTATAGAATGTAAAATGATGGAAGCATAAAAGCTTGCTGGAGCTTTGTGCTTGTACATGCTATATATACATACCTTTCTATTTGCAATGTCAGGGAGGTGAAAAGCTTTATCTCATAGAGTTCCGCCTAATCTACACCCGCTCGACTCTTTGAGCTATGCTAATCCAATACCCACACATTCTCACAACAAACGTCACAGTTCATCAACATAATCTTTATGCTAATTATTACGATATGAAATAAAGTATAAGTACTTAAGTTACAAAGTACATACTACCGCAATAACTCTGTTTTGCTTCGCTTACTTCTAATAAGAGGAAGTACTGCGATCGTATCCAATGTTTGGAATGGAGTTTTCACCGGAATTAGTTTTTTGAGATGTATGTATGTGTTTGTGTCTGTGTATGAGCAAAAAATATCGCAAAATAAAATCGTAGGAAGCAGGAACTTAGTATTTCTGTTTAGATCTACCGCACCTCAAAGAAAGTTTCGGGTAATCTTCTTCAAATGGAAGTGCGATTTTATTGAATTTTTTTCCGTTTTTCGTGATTTTCTGGAAATAGCGCAAACGATTTTCTTTAAATTTCGTAACTACCTTCATAAATAAACATCTAACAGTTTTACTTAAACATTTTTCAGGGAAAATTAAGATTTTTTTTGGAGGAAAGGGCAGTAGCACTTATGCTTTCCTATAAAGTAGCACTTCAGTACAATCTATGTTTCTACCATCTAGATAATATAATATACAGTAGAATCCCAAATTTGTAGAAAATTGGTTAATCGGAAGAATAAGCGAGGGTTACAGAATAGTTTTTGTGAATTTTTTGAGGGGGAATATAACGTTTTAACGATTTTTCTTTAAACTATGAATGCTAGATGCATAGATAAAAAACGACAGTTGACAATTATTCCTGCTTTAAATTGAATATACTTGTAATGTGTTAACAAGAATGACTGATAACAAGAAGGAAAAGATATAATTTTTAAATTATAAAAATTATAACTAGTGGTGCCAGCCAGTCGCTATTATTCAGGTCAAGAGCCGCGGTCAGTGCGCGGTCAAAGGGACCGCCAAAGACACACCGCTAAAACCCTTTCAACAAAAACCCTTTCAAAAGGGTCATTATACGGTCAGTGTACAGAAGCCACCTGGCCGATTTACAAGGGTCAACAAACACTCAAAAGACCACCTGGCTACAGTCCTTTGATAACCGCCATCATCAGTTGCCACTGACCTATTCAAGACTAGGGTCAAAACACGGCAAGAGATGTTTTAGTGTGACCCGTAATTACACACTTATCAATGTGTGAGTGATGCCAATATAAACGTCTCTCCACAGGAGGAGGGGATGAGTATTCTTCAGTATTTTATCAGCGTTTCATCAGGATTCGACCAGTCATATACGACATCAGTTCATACATAGCGAGCGCGTCCCTATCTAAGGTTTTAAACATATATTTATTCATCATCATTATAGTTGTGCATTCTAGTTACCATTTAATCATTTTAAATTAATTGTAGTTATATCTTTTCAAACGTTTAAATTATTGTTAAAATATAGTCTATTTTCGTAAATTAGTAGTTCATATATCAAGTAACAACTCTCTAAAAATCTCTAACTAACTCCCAACCATTCATCGCATCATAACCCTCTTCAAGACATCTGATTCCACTACATACTCATCATTTGTGTTACTTAAATTTTACTCAAAATTAATGTTCATCTTCTTATCAACATATATTAAACAAAAAAAATTGTTTTGAACTGTTTGGACATAAACCTCTTGTAATTTTGCTCCAGAACTTCCTGTCACAGGTTAAAGGTTGCCATAGACACCCGAGGAAGACGAAAATATTTGGGTATTGGTCAAAATCTGTAAACTGCAGTAAGAGAAAATCGTGTGTGTGTTTCACACCAGTTTTTTTTATTTTATATAACTAATAAACATTTAAACAATTGGAAAGAAAAAACAAATTTAATTTATTAAAAATAAATTCCTGTATTTAAAAGATAAATTAAAATTTCATAAAATACAGCATTAATTTTGTTTTCTTCAAGAGAAGAAATTAATTAAAATTTTATAAGAGAACAGCTTTAAAAATTTAATATAATTTATTCCGAGAAATTTTAAAAATGTAGATCTTAATAAAAGAATAAAAGATGTAATAAAAAAAGGTTCATGTTTTTATGTAAAATTTGGTCCTTTTAATTAAGAAGAATCGCAACAATTTTCCCCCACTTAAGGAAAATCGCCACATTGTCAAATTCAGTTTTTTTTTAATCAACTATCTCTTGCTTAATTGTAAGAGATAGTATTAAGATCGAGTCAAATTTTCTATATTAGCTTTTCACCAGAAACACACGTTTCGAGGTTCCAAGAACATGAAATAGTTTGTAGTATGTTTATATTATATACTTCTATAAGAGTCAGCATAACTCTTCTTCTCCATGTTTGGCTCTACGGCCTTCGAAGGACCTTGTCCTCCTCAATCACTCTCTCCCACTTCCAGAGTTGGGCAGTGATTAATTATATGAGTATTTAATTACACCTTCAATAGTATGTGCATTCCAAAGAACAATTACACTGAAGTAATTGTAATATCCAATTACAATTACTGTAATTTAATTGAGGCTCTCAATTACAATTGCTTCTTATCGCTAAGTAATGGTAATTACAATTCTAATTATTGGTAATTCAATTACAATTACATGTACTTGCGGCTGCAATAATAGAATTACAAACACAAATACAAAAAAAAATTGAATAATTGAACAAAAGTAAACTCTGCCGCATTTCCACTCAATAATCTCTTGGGTTAAATAAATTCGATCTCCCACTAATCATTAACAATTGGCAAAAATTTCAAGAGAATTCAGTCTTTCGAGTTGTATCTAATTACTTTTTTTAGCGCCATTTCGGCGTTAATAATTGCAATTATCAATTATAATTACTTGTAATTGCATTAAAATTAGTTGGAACTGCAGAAGTACAATTAAAATGACATGTAATTGTACAGTTATTAATACAACGACTCGGTAGCGAAGGCCACCAGATAAAAATCGTTTACTGGCAAGCTTGGTCCCTTATGGGACGTTCTGCCATATGCTTTTTTAGGTTACAATTTTCTTGAAAATAGATCCATGCGATTTTCTCCAATTATAGATATATCTACTATAGATGTAGAGGACAAAACATTTTTCTGGGAAAATTCCTTAGGTTATTAGGATGTTAGGTTTACTTATAAAACGCTAAATTTATTTTTATTGTACAGTTCTTCTCCCTGTATATACTACTATAAAGATTTTTTTTTTTTGTGGGGGACTTCCATTTTTGAAGCAGAGATTTTTTACTGTCTGGATTTTTTTAAGTTCCATATTTTCATAAAAACGTTTCCATCGATTTCTTTTATAATTGATATTACATCTTTGCATACAAATACCCCAAGCGGTCCAGCGCATACCTCTAGGTGATTGCGTACTCTAGTCTTTGAACCACTGCTCTAAACTACCTAATTATTTATATTCGTTACAATATCGTCAATAAAAATCGAAGTTTTTGCAGATTGTGATTGTGATTGAACTACTTTAGGCCTGGTTGCTGTTTTGCAGCTCCATGATTCTGATTTTCGCCAGATTCTGCACTGAAATCGCACATGGGAATTTTTTGCTATTTCTGGGCCTTCCTTCTAATTATTATGGACCATTAAGCTTCATCTTCCATATCTTCAATGTTAGTGAGCACATCAAACGTGTTTTTTTTTTAGCGCAGAACTTCTCGTGTAATGCCTCTGCTATTAAGAGAATCATCTTTAGACTCGTTTTCGAACGTTCAGTCTTATTCAGACATTTTTAATGGGTATTTTAGTGCATGATGGTTTATACTGAAGCAACGATATATGATCCAGGACCTTCCATTCTTTGATAGCATTCGCGCGACAATAAATAGCGGGCTGTTAATATGAACTGTGCACAATCATATCGTCTTGCTACTTACTATAAAAACTAAGAATTGCATTGTAGAATACAATTTTGACGAGATGATTTTAGCGCATAAAACTTACAATCTACAATCATATCGTTTGAGAGGATAAATTATGATATTACTTGGTTGGTGACTTTACCCACAAATATCGCTCTCTCTCTCTCTCTCTCTCGCTCGCTCCATTTCAACTGCTGTTGATTCTACTGTTGTTCTTGTTGTTTAGATAGTTCACATCAAGTTTATAGCTGTGTTGTATTAGGAGTGTCTGCTTAGTGGAATTGATTGTGCCTTTTGGCAGGCGGTTAACTAGCCTCTGCCCCCCCATCCCCACACATATACGCACAAAATCACAAACCGACAGACAAACAGAGCCGGAGGCACACTCTCATGAGACATGTCGCTTTCTAGTTCCATTGCTATCAGTGAACTACATTCCTCTAATTTTGGGATATTCAGAATGATGTATGGTGGAAACACCCGGCTAGTATCTACTTGAGCGCGTGACGTAACTACTTGCGCCCTCTCTCTCTCTCAATGTCTCACCCACCAATCACATTCACTCTCACACTTCGAAACACATTTTCCCTTCCCCCTCTCCTTCAGAGAAAACACTAACTTTAGTTAGTGCGTGTAGATTTATGTGTCACTGTTTACAGCCATCACCTACCGCTTTGTCCGCCTTCAAACAACAGCCAACTCGAACAACCCTTCTCCTCCAAGCAGAAACATTTAAGTACAACCATAGTTAGGTCAAACATGCGACACTGTGGTTGGTTATTTCGTCCGATATTGATTATACAAGCTGAACTATTATAGAAATAAGATGTGATATGCAATTTTAGACTAGCATAAAGCAATTTATTGCTTATCAATACAAATATCCAACACGGAATAGCTGATAAAGTAATATTATACACTGATACTAAAAACAGTTTGTATGTTTCTTCCACTTTCTGCTGTTACTTGTGACGTATCTAATTTCTGAGTTTTCAAGGAGGTCTCCTGTGAGCGAAAACTTAAAATCGTAGTATATACAGACATTCGCTACAAACATTTGTTTTAAACTCAGGGGGGCCTCAAAACATATATTATTTCTTCGGAAAATTTGACACGAACCTTATTCCTTCTCTTAAATAAAAAGCGAAAAGAAAAATGTCTTACCCCCTTCTAAAAACTGCTGTTTATGTATTTTTAAAACGGTTAAATTTCTACATGTTATAAATCCAACTTATCAAAACTAAAATGTTCACTTTTTTCATTAAAAAAAAAGAAGCGTCCATCGGGCCACTGCACCGTCATCTATTTCACTTCTTTACAGTCAGATATGCTTTTTGTATTAAAATATATATTATATGTATAAATAAACAACAGAGAAGTGATAAATTCACAATGCGACACCTCATAAATCATAATGGAATCCCTTACTACACTCCATATCATCCTTCCCAAACACATCATAATCTGGAAAAACTAGTGCAAACAAAAATGTTTTTTATCATTCAAGGCTAAAGACTATAATGGAGTGGTCGGTTAATAATGTATTCTGCGATAGTAAATGGCGGTGGGCAGTCAGGCAGGTTGTAACATGCTCATGTAAATAATATTTTATGTCAAGAGAGCGGAGAATTGTTTTTGAAAGTGTGATCGTATAGGAGACATCGCTACTCGTAAAATGTAAAAATCAATGACTATTCAGTAACACCAACATCTGAATGGAGAACAACACTTTCGTCCTCTTGCTGTCACATCCACTTTTCTTCTCCTCTACTCCTAACTGTAACTTAAAATTTCGTCAGTCTTCTTCTTATGGTGAAGGCAGCCTCTTAACTGAAACTCAACTTAGATACAACAAGCTTTATTAGATGTTGACCTCCCTAAACGAATGTGGAGTTTTTACGTTACTATTAGACTTTGAGAACAATCCCTGAAAAGAGCGATGAATGCACGATGTAGTTGAACCGCGAATTTCACCGTAGTCCGAGAAAATCGCCGTAAAACAGTCCATTACCTTCAACGATCTGGCTGCTTTGGCTCACACGATTTTCTTTCAACTTCTATCCTTATTTATCATCTATGGGTTCAGAAAATAAACGCTATAAAAAGCCCCTCTGTGGCCACATAGATATTCCCCACAAAATAGAACCCAAGAAGCTAATCCAACTAGAATAAAGACAGTAATCCAAACAAATCGGACAATAATCTTGTGGGAAAACAGCCAGAACTTCTTCCACAGACATCCTGTTCCCACCAAAGATCACCTGTACCTGATCTACGCAGGTCTATTATAAAATAGATGGATGTTTCCTTCCTCTGATTCAAAAACTCTCTAAAAGAGGTGTGGCAATCACTCTTTAAATCGAGTCTTATCCTTAAAATATGTTCAGCCTTCAAGTTATTATACTGAGATACCGGCAGGGGTACCAAGATCCTTGAAGAAATGGCTGGTCTCTTTCCTTCTACGGGAAATATATAAGAGAGTGTTTTTATTTTATTTTAATTTTAATCCTGACCTAAAGTTCTAGAGCAAAGGCAACACAATGCTATTTAACAGCGGATAATTTTTGAAGTCACAGGGAACCCTGAAAGAAAAACTTCTCGGAAAAATCAGCGCAATCGAAATAGAACGACAATTCTGAAAGATGTTTAAATGAACAGGTTACCTGAATAAGGAAAGTCCTATTAGTCACAACTGTCAAGCATTTCTGCTTTAATTATTTAACATTAGGGGGGGGGGGGAGATGAATTAATTATTTTATATAAAAAGCCAAATTAAATTATCCTTCTTTTATTGTTCACAGTTATTTCATTATTCATATGTAAATCTTAGTTTATTGGATTAAATATAGAAAAGTAATTAATGTAATTTCATTCGTGTTCGTGGACTCTGTGAGTTTTTTAAAAAATTTCTTATGGCAGAGAGGTAGGGCGGTAAGTGACGTACTTTTTTTTAACTCGGAAGAAAAAGTGGACATATAAAAAATAGACCATAATATGACAAGATGAGGAGGCCAGCAGGACACTACTCAATGTGGGTGGAAGGTCGGAAAAGGAATTACCATGGTAATTCCTCAGTAGAGTTACTGTCTGAAGTTGACAAGATTTATTTGCAAGTGTTTGTGACGCACAAACTGTGTGTCGTGTTCATCACATCATTCTGTTAGTGTGTTTCAAAAAAAAACAAAAAAAAAAAAAACAAGCGCCCATATTAACTGACTACAGTATATCCCCACTTCTTCAACAATTTAAACATACTCCGGGCCACTCTTTGACCCGGCATGCTCACAAACACAGCATGTTGTCGCTCCATATAACGAGGAAAGGGAACGAGCTTGGGAGATAGTGAAACTAAACTCCACAACAAACCAACTTTTTGGATGATGTTAACAATGCCCTACTTCAGAACTGAGACAAACATACATTGAGAAAGGAGTGAAAGCTAATGAATGTGTGGAGAGGGAGTAGTAACAGCGAGTGCGCAGAGACAACACACGTCGTCAGCACGCTGTTGTCTACGTCATCATCATCATTGTATCCGTCATCAACTTAACAAAACAAATCACCACCAGAGGTCTCTACATGGTACCGCTACATGGATTTCACTTGTTCACTATTCTGGTTTACTGATGTCTAGTCTGATGTCTAGTCTGATGTCTAGTCTGATGATGCTAGACCACAGGAACTGATACTGTATTACAATTTTACGATCTACTTAGTGAGGAGAGAAAACTTTTTTGCCCCCATAAAGCCACTATTGGGTCACATTAAACTTATATACTAACTATTCACACAAACACACAATACTTTTGGTTGCAGCTTTATTCCGAGAAAAGTAATTTTAGAATAGTTCTGGGGAACCTCCCCTTCCCCCACCACACAAGTCGTTTTATTAAATTCAGTTTCTCCAATAGATAAAACGCTGCAGGCAACTAAACAAATACTAATAAACATCATGCGTTTGAAGAAATTTTGTCAATTATAACTACGTAAATTACAGTTGGAGAAAGTCGCGTCATTTTATCTTGCACTGAAAGCTGGCTTACGGTACGTTTACAAATTTTTGATGAGGTTATTGTGCTATGTGTGAATTACTGGAAACCTGGACTTGCTGATGACACCATTTTGAACTCCTTTGCCTCTGAACTTCATGATATATCAGTAATGTTCGGCTCAAATACTGTCATCGTTGGTGGCGATTTCAATGCCCGATAGCAGCACTTAATTCCTTAAGTGATGAGATCTTTGAAGGCTCAGTGTTGTGTGGATTTCGTTTTGTGCTTGATGATGTAGTGTCTCCGAGGGGCATACAATTAGTGAATTTAATGGAGGAGTATAGTTATTTTGTTTGCAATGGTCGTTCACTAAGCGATTCACCAGGTAATTTTAGTTTTTTATCAGATCAAGGGTGCAGTACTATAGATCTTATTTGGGGCTCTCATAATAATTTGCAATTTATATATGAGTTTGAGATTAAGAATTTTTCAGATATTTCTGATAATTTTGGCGTATTGTTAACATTAAATATTAATAATCTGGATAATTTTTCCAAAGTTGATTTATCTTCAGTGTTAGATGACAAGGGTTATACTATTATTGATAGACAAAATTCTAAATTATTAATGAATAATTTGATATTAGGAAATGATTCTTCAATTTATTATAATAGTGAAAATCCTGATTTATTGTTTAATAATTTTAAGTGTGCTGTTCTAAATGCTATGAATTGTAGTAATATTATTATAAGGCTTCAATCTAGAAAATTTAAAATTAAAAATCAGCCATGGTTCTCTTATGAGTGCTTATTAAAGAAAAGAGAAACCTATAAATATTATAGAAATTATAGAAAAAATAAAAATCTGGACAATCTCTCAATTTACCTCAAGTGTAAAAAGTCTTATAGATTGCTCATTAGGCAATGTAAGTCTTCTTATTTCAATAATATTAGGGATTCACTCTCTGATATTAAAAACTCAGCAGAATTTTGGAAAACCATTAATAGATTTCGAAAACGAGGAAACGTATATTGTCCCATCTCAATAGAACAGTGGGAACTATTTTATAAATCCCTGCTTCCGCCTAGGCCGGTGACAGATATAGATCTAAATTTTTTCACTGTATTTGACCCAGATTTAGATTCGGATTTTACACTGGAAGAACTAATGGTTAGTGTACAAAATTTGAAAAATCACAAAGCAGCGGGTATAGATAATGTACCAAACGAGTGTTTTAAGTTTTTAAATACCCAGTGGTTACATTATTTGTTAAACCTGTTCAATGTTGTTTGGAAATATGAGACAATCCCGAATGATTGGTTGAAAGTTAAATTAAAATTTTTGTTAAAAAAAATGATGTATCGGACCCGTATAATTACAGACCTATTTCTTTGGTCAACTCTATAACAAAGTTATTTACTAGCATTTTGTACAATAGGCTTATTACCTGGGTGGAGAGCAGAGGGTTGATACCCCAGGAACAGATGGGCTTCCGAAGAGGGAGGGGTTGCGGGGATGCAATATTTGCCTTGGCTGGATCCAAGTATAAATTTACGATTAAAGAGGAGGCGCGTGTTTGGAACATTTGTAGACTTGAAGCGTGCTTTTGATTCGGTCCCGCACGCACAATTATGGAGTAAATTAAATGGTCTGGGCCTTAGTGGCAAGCTATTGCGAGTGATAATGTCTTTTTATAATGGCACAAATATTGTCATCTCGCAAGGTGATTCCTATTCTTCGGAGATTCCTTTCACTCAAGGAGTATTACAGGGTGAAATTTTAAGTCCGCTCCTGTTCGCTCTCTATATATGTGATTTGGTATGTTTCTTTGATAGTAATGGTGCTCTTGGTGTGGATATTGCTTCTAATAAAAATTTAAACATGATCCTATATGCAGACGACATTGTTATGCTGTCTAGTACCCGAAATGATGCGCAATGTCAATTAAATTTGTTAGAAAAGTATTGTCAGCTATGGGGCTTAACTGTGAACGTTGATAAAACTGTTGTCCTCCCTTTCCAAAGAGGTACTAGACTTGGTGAAATTAAACATTTATTTTACAAATCTTCCAGACTAAATTTTGTGAAAAAGTTTACTTATTTGGGTGTGGTGTTTACAAGTTCCCTAAAATTTCGAACTGCATGTGGGGAGTCTATTAAGAAATTTAACATAGCTAAGTCACTCGTTATAAATATTCTGAGGAATTGCAAATCGGATACGTGGTCGACTAAAGTTCGCTTATTTGAGTCATTAGCAGAGAGCGTTCTACTTTTTGTATCTGAGGTTTGGGCTTGTGATTATTCTGATCAAATTGAAAGAGGCCAGATTAGATTCTTAAAAACTATTCTAGGTTTAGCACGAACAACTCCTGACTCTTACGTTCGAGTGGAGACAGGCAGAATCCATACCAAATGGAAAATATTTAAAAGAATGATAAATTGGTATATTAAATTACTAAATATGGATTCAGATAGTTTAACCAAAATAATTTATAATAGAATGGCCGAATTAGTTGATATTAATCTCATATATAACTGGTGTTGTACATTTAAATCCTATTTAATTTCTATTGATAAATTGGAGATTTTGAACATTCAAAGTAGCTCACAGTTAGTACGTATTAAAAATGATTTGAGTGAATCTTTCAAAAACTATTTAATATCTAAGGACATTGAGTTTGTAATGAATTCTTCATTTAATTTGCACTTCCGTTTCTGTAGTTCGTTGACATTCGGAGAAGAATATTTATTAAACAATAGATGTCATATAAATAAGATCAGGATTTTTGCACAACTGAGATTATTTAACAAAAAATACCCTTCATTATACCTGAACCTTAAAAAATATAAATTCTTTCCAGACAGTTTATGTTCTCTTTGTGCGTTAAATCATTAAGATAATATCTATCACTTTCTTTTTTATTGTAACAAGCTTGATAAGCTTAGAGAAAAATATTTAGCGAAATATATTAATTTTTCTCCTGTATCTAATGAAGAATATGTATCAATGGAAACTTTGTTTTATAATAGTGACTTTAATAAAATTAATGACATATATTTATATGTCTTAAAGGGTCTAGAAGTGAGAGCAATAAACTGTTTAAATAATTGAAACTGGTATTTTGTAAATTTAAGCTTTTTAACTTGAATGTAATTACTTGCAACATGGAAATGAAAAAGAAAGTTAATAGTTTTAGATTATTAGTCAATTATCTCCATATGTGACAGATATCAATGGCGATGATTATTTTCAGAATTATTATTAATGGCTAATGGAAGTTTATATTTTAGTTATTTCATACCTTTTGTTTATGAAGACAGGTTGTTCTTTTTATTTTGTTTTAATTTTTAAATGTTCATACCTTGTAAGCGAACTGTTTACTGTTTACTTTCTTATTATTTCTATCTTATGTTATGTTCCTTTTGCTTTTGTATGTTTATATTTATTGTTTGTAATGTTTGTGTACACCGACCCTTTGTATAAGATGCTATCTTGAAACAAATAAATTAATAATAATAATAATAATAAGTTGGAGAAAGTCGCGTGAATATTTCAGAAAAGATCTGATACTAAAAATTTCAATTAATCTTTTGAATCGGCCCCCCCAAACCAGTGAGGAAATATAATTAGGAAAACTCCAGCAAGGAAAAAAAAAACTTATGAGTACGAACTAAGGAAAAAAATCATTGAATTTTTAATAAAATTCACTTAGTGAAAAGGGAAAGTTCCTTTGTTGGCCAATGTGCTAAGGGACTGTGTCAACATAACCGAGCCTGCATATTACATTAGTGCTTTTATGATACTGACGTTGAAGTGAAGTGTATGCAAAACTTAGGGTCAATTTATGTTTAAAATAAATATGTATGCAGAAACTGTTTGTGTCAACAGACTCAGAAAAGATCAACAATCTACGAGGAAATATCTACATTAATTAAATCTTACAATTTGGCTTGGTTTATACAATTTTTTTTTTCTTACTTTTTATATTCTTTTACTTCCTGTTATGAAGGGAAATACTGTGATCTTGTCAAATTCTAAAAATTATGTTTTTACCAGAAAAGCACGTTTTAAAATCACCCTGTGGACCAACAAAATTAAAAATCTGGTGTGAAACACTCACACAACTTTCTCTTACTCCAGTTCTCAAAATTATAATTGACAAATTTTATAGTTTGTGTACCAAATTTAATAAAATTCGTCGAAAACTGAAAAAACTGTTTAGTAAAAGCGCACTTCCGGTTTACTACTTGAAACTCGGAATTTTGGCCATCTATTTATTTCTAATTAATTTTTTTTTTTGGATGATACAATTGTATAATGAACTATGATAACACTTTAGAGAAAAACATAACCCCACCCCTCCCCTAAAAGTGCCCTAGAATGAATTTTCCCAAAGAAATGTTATAAATAAAAGTTGTAGATCTTTGTATGTTTAGTTTATATAAGAAGTTTCAAGAAACTCGTAAGAACTATTTTTGAGAAAATCGCGAAAAAGTGAAAAAATCAGTAAAGTGGTAAAGTAAAAAGCATTTCCGGTTATCCGATTTTTTTAAACTCGGAATTTCAACAATATATTTAATTCTAATTAACATTATTTAGATGACAGAATTGTCTAATAAACTGCAAAAGCACTTTAGAGGAAAACCTAACCTCACCTCTCTCTCAAAACTACCCTTAAATGAGCTTTCTCAGAGAAATGTTACAAATTAAAGTTGTAGCGATTTGTATGTGTAGTTGACATTATGTTTCAAGAAATGTTTCAAGAAAATCGTCGGAGCCATTTTTGAGAAAATCCAAAAAAAACAGTAAAGTGGCACTTCCGGTTGAGGAATTTTAACAGACGACCCGTTGCAGGGTCTCATGGTGATACATAAACGGAATATCAAGTTTGGACTTTCTACGATTTTTCGTTTTTGAGTTATGCTGTTCACACACACACACACACACACACACACACACACACGCACACACACATATACACACACACACACCATTTGCTAAAAAAACACTTTTTTGGACACAGGGGATCTCAAAACGGATATTTCCGGTGAAAACTCGATATCGAAAATTTGACACGATTACAATACTTCCTCTAGTAGGAGTAAGAGAAAGTAAAGAAGGATTTTAGCGAATGGTCTGTATGTTTGTAAAGAAAATATCTCAATACAGGAAGTTCAAACTTGGTACTCCGCTTGGGTAGTACAACACCGCATTTCATTGGTCATGAATTCATGAACCCAAAGCGTGATTTTATTGTTTCCTTTTTTTTCTAGTTTTTCCAAATTTTCTTGAAAAATGGCTCCAACGATTTTCTTTAAACTTCGTATACTATCCACATAAATAAATCCCGATCACTTTTATTTGAAACAGTTTCCCGGGCATATTGATTTTTTTTAGTGGGGTTCTGAGAGAATAGTAGCGTTAATCTTTCCTCTGAGGGACAATTTATGTTTAATTTATAGTTCTATCACATGTCCCTTGACTACCCACCTGGAAAGGTAATGCCCCCCCCCCAACACCTCTCCATTTTATGTTAAAACAAAATGTATAGTTTAAAGAAATTTTGTCTTTTTATACATATATTACAAGTGTATTAATAGAAATTCGTGAGTGTGCTTCATGTCAACATTTGTTCCCTTACTGGAAGTTTTGGCGTTCTTGTCAAATATTCTAAATTGAGTTTTCATTGTTAATACAATTTTTTTGAGATTACAAGATTACGGGGTGGGGGGGAAGACATGGTTTTCGACACAGGTAATATTAAATGTTTTATGTTTTGTATAGATCAGCTGGTTCGCCATTATACGGGACAGTTTATGCTACTTTTGTCTGTAAACGTTAAGCTTATTATGTGAAATAATGTGAACTGTTTTTGTTGTAACTGTGAATTTTAAAAGTGTTTTTTATAGTTTTGTTAATTGACATTGCAAATGTACTGAAAAGGACAATATTGTAAATATTTTATTTTTTCGAACTTTAAATTTTCTAGGTCAGGTAAGTTTTGTTTTAATTTATAACTATTAACTTTAACAGGACACCTAGTTCCAAAAGTAGCCACATGGCTCACAAGGAGCAACAGTCCGATCCAGCAGGCATTGTAACATATGATTCAAGCAGGGACAATAAATTAAATGAAAATGTGTTTTTTAATAATAATAATAATAGTAATAATAGTAATGCGTTAAATAATTACACCACAAATAAAACTGCAAAACGGCCGCGTAGTGCGGGTAATTCAGAATTACTTACTAAAAAAAATAAAATTAAACCTCCAAAGAAGTGCAAAAAATCTACTCCAAAAAGTAGTAATCTGATGCGCACACAGTCTCTACAATCCTTAAGTGGATTCGCTAGAGATATTACTCCTTTGTTATCGAGGGCATGTCCTACTAATACCTCGCCAAATTTTTGCACCCCAAATCCTTTTGCGCCGTTAAGCCTTAACGATGATCAAGAAACGCCTCAAGAGAATCCATCACCTAGCAAGTCACCAAAACCTCCTCCAATTTTTATTTCAAATGTAAGTGACTATCTACAATTTTGCAGAGCATTAAAGGAACTACTTGGAGCCTCGACCTTTGACTGCAAATCACGAGTAGATAACGTAATGCTGTCTACTAAAACGGTGCATGGCTACAGAAAAGCAATAAAATATCTACAAGAAAATCAAGCTCAGTACCACACTTATCAGATGAAACAAGATAAGGCTTTCAGGGTGGTACTGAGAAATCTACACCACACATACCCGCGGAGGTCATACAAGAAGATCTGGAAAAAAAGAGCCACAAGGTCAGAAAGGTGACAAATGTGAAACATCCAGCTAAACATCCACTACCTCTATTCTTTGTCGACCTTGAACCTCAACAAAACAACAAAGATATTTTTAATATTAAAGCGGTAGGGTACACAAGAGTCAAGGTAGAGGAACCATACAAAACAGCAGAGCTTATCCACTGTAAGCGATGCCAGCAGTATGGCCACAGTAAAACATACTGTAACCATAGGCCAAGGTGTGTAAAGTGTGCTGGATATCATTTATCCACTGAATGCACAAAGCCTAGAGACATCCCTGCAACTTGTGCACTTTGCCAGGAAGGGCATCCCGCTACTTATAAGGGCTGTGAAATTCATAAAGAGCTACAGCGCCTTCGGAGGAAAACACGCACACAAAATGGCCGCAGTTCTCAACCCGCCCAAGACATGAAGAAATGCCTCTGCCCAAACCGACAGACTTTCCTCCACTACCAAAGAAGAAGTATACACAGCAGCAGTCACCATCTCAGCCATCTACCAGTTTCTGGCATCGTTCCGCTGTGGTCTCGGGGTCACCAACCAACTCCACACCTATCTCTACTGACATGACTACACCTTCATCTCTGAATTCAAATCACTCATCAATCCACTCATCAGTCTTCTTACAACACTTTTAACAGATCTCATTCTTAGTTCATACAAAATGAACTCACCCTCTTCACTTAACACTCTTCCTCATTCACTTGCAGTCCTTCTCTGGAAAGCAAACGGGCTGAATACCCACAGAGACGAACTAGATATTTTCTTGCATGACAAACGAATTGACGTTGCGCTAATAACAGAAACACACTTCACTGGACGATCGTACTGTAAAATAACCGACTACACCACTTACAGAGCAGACCACCCGGACGACACAGCCCATGGTGGCGCTGCCATTCTCATCCGCTCCTCATTAATTCTTCATCATTACTTAATAGAACAGTCCGATTCTCTTCAGTCCATAGCAGTGACCCTGTCTTGCCATCCATTCTCATTGAACGTGGCTGCAGTGTACTGCCCTCCCAATAAAGACATCTCTTCTCAAGAATTCAGTGCATTCTTTCACAAACTGGGGCCCAGATTTGTGGCAGGAGGGGACTACAACGCCAAGCATCCGCAGTGGGGTTGTCGCACAGCTAACCCTAGAGGACGGAGACTACTCAACGTTCTTACTGACTCTAGTTACCAAGTGCTATCTCCTGACCAACCAACTTCCTGGCCGACAGCCCTCTCTAAATGCCTGACATTCTAGAATTTTTCGTTACTTCCCGGACTTTTACGAATTATACTGATGTCTATACACTTACAGATCTCTCTTCAGACCATAGTCCTGTACTTTTAGTTCTTACTGCCACACCTAAGGTACTTCCCACCCGACCGACTCTAATTACTGGACCAATTGACTGGGACCTTTTTCAGACTATACTAGAAAGTAAACTCAACTTGTCCCTTTCCTTAAAAACACCGACGAAGTAGACGAAGCAGTACATACTTTGACTAAATCAATACAGATTTCTATCTGGGAATCAACTACTCACTTAAACCGAAAGACGTACACCAGACAGTACAACCTACCTGTTCAAATACGACTACTGATCAGGGAAAAAGGAGAGCTCGAGCGACCTGGCAACGGACACGTTACCCTATTGACAAAACAACTTATACCAGACTTACAAGACAATTGAAACGGAGTTTACAAACACTGAGAACTCAGAAATATGATAACTATATCTTAAAACTAACCACAGATCGAAAATCTCTATGGACAGCTATACGCCGACTGCTAGCACATAAATACATATCTTCACCTCTTAGACGAGATGACGGTACGTGGGCGAGATCAGACGAGGACGCAGCTACTCTTTTTGCTCAACACTTGACCAACGTCTTTACACATCACCCAGACATGACAGATGATTTACACACCTCAGAAGTACAAACCGAACTAGATGTACCTCTTCCTCTCTCACTACCGCCTAAAGCATTTACTCCCTCAGACATTAAGTATGTCATCAAATCTCTACCTTCTAGAAAATCTCCCGGCTATGACCTCATAACTTCTGAAATTCTTCATCATCTTCCTAGAAAAGCTCTTATCTACCTAACCTATATATGCAACTCTGTCCTACTACATACTTTCCAATATTGTGGAAGTACTCCGTGGTACGGATGATCCCGAAACCTGGGAAACCCGCACATCTTCCTTCCTCCTATAGACCGATCAGCTTACTTCCGACATTAGGGAAAGTTCTTGAGAAACTACTTCTAAAGCGCATCAGCCACATATTTGCGGAGCTTGGTGTTGTGCCTAACCATCAGTTTGGCTTCAGAAGGAAACATAGCACAATTCAACAGTGCCACAGGGTAGTAGACGAGATCGCTTCAGCCCTGGAGAGAAAACAGTATTGCACGGGGGCATTTTTAGATGTTACCCAGGCTTTTGATCGCGTGTGGCATCCTGGTTTATTGTTCAAACTAAAAAAATGTCTTCCATCTACCTATTTTCTCATCCTACGTTCCTATCTATCAGAAAGGTTCTTTCAGGTCAGTCGTGGCACAGCAGTCTCTTACTTTTCATCAGTGGGGGCAGGAGTGTCGCAGGGGAGTATACTTGGTCCCGTCCTTTACACAGTGTACACATCAGACATACTTACAAATCCATCCACACTACTTTGTACATATGCAGACGACACAGCCATACTCGCAACACGTGCAGACATCACATCAGCTTCACACAATTTACAGACCATTTAAATCAATAGAATCATGGGCAAAAAAGTGGCAATTAAAATGAACCCACAAAAATGCCAACATGCCACATTTACCTCCAGCCTTCTTCAATCAACATGCCTCCAGTCTTCTTCAAACACAATCCTCTCCCTGTAACAGATCTGGTGCGCTACCTTGGGCTCTTCATTGACAAAAGACTCACGTGGAACACACACACAAGACTTAAAAGACAGGCACTGACTAAAGGGGCCAAACTTCTTTACAGACTTATCGGAAGACGATCCAAATTACCTACAGAACTCAAAAGACTGATATATATTTCTGTAATCAAACCAATTTGGACTTACGGACTTGAATTGTGGGGTTCAGCTAAACCTACAAACTTACGTACCATTCAGACATTCCAATCTAAGCTACTTCGACAGGTAGTTGATGCTCCTTTCTACGTCTTAAACCTTACGCTCCATAATGACCTCAACGTTCCTTTCGTACAACAACTTGCCAAGACAAAATATCATAAACTGCATACTGCTCTATCCTTTTGCTCTAATCCTTTTGTACAATCTCTAGCCTCCACTAACATCCCTGACAATCCGCCTCGCCGTTTGAATCGCCAGTGGCCCTGAGATTTCCTTCGGGATGTGCCACCGCTGGGTAATTTCTCTCCTCCTACCTTCTCACAGCCTACAGTTTCATTATTCAACTTCCTATTTGCTTATTGTATATATGTAATACAGATTGTAAATTTCTAAATAAACAAAAAAAAAAAATGTTTTGTATAGGGATAACAAAAAGTTCCGTGAGTTGTAATTCTAAATGTGGAATTGTGGATGGGATCTTTCTCTCAATATAAGAAGAAGGTTGTGATGGCCCCACAGTCCAGGGTTTCCAATAAAGAAATCGTTGGTGCAAAATTTGTGGGTCCAGCGAAGGAAATGAGCATTACTTAGGAAAGTGCCTGGTCTTCATCAAGTAGAGTGTAATCCTTTGATTACCTCTTACGAAATCCTGGACTGTAGCAGGTCCATTCAAATCTTTACTCCGCACCATAGCACTTCCAATTAATCGATTTTCCTCAAACTTGAAATTCTAATAATCTATTTAATGGCACCTTAATATTAGATAAGTGGTTGCATCGTATTTATATAGGAAGTAGCATTTTAAAGAAAAACAGCTTACCAAGAAAGTCCTGGGAAAATTTCACAAGAACACTTTTAGGAGAAGGTAAAAATGAGATTTTCTGAGAAAGTGTTTATGTATCTGTGTGTGTGTGTCTTATAAGAATTTTTCTGTTCGTTAAAAATAATTCGACCATTTAAAAGTCTTTTTAATAAAAAATTGTATAAATATATAAAAACGCAAAACAGTAAATATGAAATACTTATGATATAAATCCCTTATGCCATAAATCCATTATGAATATTTTAAAAAAACTTTAAGTAGCAATGAAGAAGAAGACAAAAAAATCCTTTTAGATTACAGATGGCTGATTTTCTGTAAAGAAAGAGAATACAAGATATGGATGGTGGATTCAATGTAAGTAGGAAAAAGCATGGGAATTGCGCTTGCGCAGCTAGACTAGCAACAAACACATTCAACCGACATCGTAGGGATAAGCCCTCACTTACATCAATCTCTAAAGCTAAAGAGAATGTAGCAGTAGAATAGAAGATGAATAAAGAGAGAGAGAGAGAAAGATTATGTGAGGTTCGGCTAAAGCAAAAGGAAAAAACACATAAGTTGACTTGATTCTTGAGGAAAATCTTTAGAAATGGATGGTGCTTGAGAAGACAGAATAAAAGAAAAGAAGAAATCCTACAAATAGCAGTAGAATACGAGCCATACTATGTAACTCTTCATTGGACTATTCCGATGTAAATCACGGCTAAATCAAAGAATCTGGTGTGAAATATTGGCACTCAACATTCTTTTACTGCAATTATTATTGTTACTTTTTAATTTAGGGTGCATCAACATCTGAGGTCTTTGGCATCCGGATCCTTCACAGTACAATGCCGGCCTCCGGACAGTATTCTCTCATTACAAACAACATTGTCCATCACGGAACAGTGAGCTGTAGCGGCTCCTAGGAAGAAAAAATCTAAGGAATAGCACTAGATTCGAACCCGTGACAGACCAACAACTACCACTGAGCTAATCCCTCACCTGCAATTATTGTAATTCTAATTAATAAGTATTCTTCAATCTTGCAATGTTACATATAAATAAAGATGGCGGATTACAGGATCATACTTGCTTACCTGAATGGTGAAACTTTGATTAATGTAATCTTCAAATTTCCTATCCCACCCTCGCATTAATGTACCATGACAAGACACAAGAACAATAATGTAACATACCCTTTTACTAAAAGACTTAATTTTAAATTGCTTTTCAATAGACATTATTTATTATCTACGAATAATTATCTGAGTATACTTTGTACACATTCTTTTCTGCTTTAATACACGCGATAAACATACTTCTATAACCTTATAACCTCCCACATACAATCAAGCAGTGGGAAAGTGTGGTGCGTCATTAAGTTGAATTCAGTGCGTCTCCTTTACTCGAATTGGTTGAATGCCTTACTCTGACCATGGATGAGAATTCAAAATCAGTCAGAAACAAAATAATGGTGCTATGCTACGACGGATAAAATCATAGATGTTAAAGAAAATTGTTAATTTTATAACTGTGTTAACTGGAGTAAGAGAACCAGATTTTTGTTATACTTAGCAGACCCAGAAAACATGTACGCATTTCCGGTGAAAACCTAATTTTAATAAAAAAAAAAAATTGCTTTGTATGCACAATTATCAAAAAGGGCCCCCGACTCCCACAAATCGTCAAGTTGACTCAGCTTCCCAATTATGGTTATTTGCTGCAAGAACTAGGAGAAACGATAGCTCTTTTTTTTGCAAATGGTTGAAGAAGAAGAGACACGTCAGACCACATCTCCACATTAATACCTGGAAATGAAATCCTGCTGAGCTGTGAGAGGGTGGCCTCCTGTTGAGGCTTAACTCAAAAATGAATTATTTTACATTTTGCAAAGGTAGTTTTTCTCTGTCTCGACTTGCTAACCCTAACATTTTTTTTTTGTTCCAGTGAATATGTCATCTTCTTTGTCCACTGGCAGTGTTTCCTCTGTCGGTTGACAAAAAAGAAATCTTTCCCACAGGTTTTACCCATCTCTTTAGAACAGCACCGTCATTTGTTTGCTGATCTTTTCCTTTTTCGCTACTTCCTTTCTACTACTAAGCAGCGTGCCTGCCAAGACTAGACTAATATGTATACTCCATCAGAGGGTCTTTACCCTAATATTTTCTACTTGACGTTTAACTAGACATCTGTGATCCTCGCTCCCAAAACTTAAATCTGATGGTATCTATGAAACTTATATCCGGATGACATCAGCAGAACTGGTACTTTGACGAAATGTTTTATGCATAGCCCTGTAGTCCACTAAAGTACTCTATCTATAGTCTCTGCGACAGGACTTGCGTGTGGCACCCTGCCTTTCCATAATTTTTTCCAATTTTTCCAAATTTACTAATTTTTTTTTCTTCAGTTTTTCGTTACTTTCTCAGCTACATCGATTTCCTTTAGATTTGAAAATCCAAAGTTTCCGTTTATTATTACTATATAGATGGTAAAACAATATATTGAAGTGGTTCTTTAGAGGAAAACGTAACGCTAGAGTTCCTCCAGAACACCATAAAAATTCAATTTTCCCGAGAAAATAGTTCAAATAAAAGTGATATGTATTTATGTGTATGTAGATAGTATACGATGTTTATAGAAAATCGTTGGAGCCGTTTTCGAGAAAATCACGAAACAGTGAAAAAAAAAAATCCAGCAAAGTCGTACTTCCGGTTGATGGATTTTGCCCGAAATCTTCGTATCTGATTCGGTGATAGTGTCTAAACGGAATACCAAGTTTGAGCTTCCTGCGACTTTTTTTTGAAATATTCTCCCCCCCCCCCCAACCACACACACACACACAAACACACACACACATGCACAGGCCATTCGCTAAAACCATTTTTCATATATTCAGGGAACCCCAAAGCATGTATTTCCGATGAAAACTCAATTTCGAAAACTGCTGGGTAAGGCTTGAAAGCACACCTAATTTAGTGCTTTATCAGGGGGTAAAGTAGCCCTCTGTGGAGGTTAGATTAGTAACTCCAGTTCTATTTAATTAGACTTGTGAGTCTTGAGAAAAAAGAGAGAGACTCCTAGGTGAAGCTTGAAGGTTCAGTTTTTCCTCCCCCAAGAGGAAAAATTCTAGCTACACTAGCCGCTCACACTGACACTGCTTCTTATTCTTTCTGACAAAACCTACCCAGGCTATCCGTTGCGATGCTGTGCTTATTAAGTCTACAGTGGCCAGTCAGGAGGCCTACAGTCATCCGCATGGCCGCGCACCTAATTTAGAATGGCTCTACAATAAGCTTGGGCGAGTAGCTGTTAACAAACTGTTTCGCCTGCTTCTGCCCCAAAGACCTAAGTGTTTTGAAATGACATGATCGTGGAAGTCTGGAAGATTATATATAATGGCATCCAGCAGAGAGAGGAGAGGCTCTCTCTGGTTAACAGAGACTACTCTCTGACTTAGGCAGGCTAGAGTGGGAGAACCTATGTATATAAGCCAGTGAGAATCTATTTAGAGGATATCTATGAGATTCAACCATACATCGCATCGTGTCATATCTCTACTCCCATCTTTTATTCTATCAGTTTCATTATAAAGTCCAGTGCAGTTAGTGTAAACTTATAGCACCTAATTTCTCTCCTCATCAACTCTATTATATTGGTGGCAGCGTACTTCGAATCCCGCTTCAGCTTTCAAAAAAAAAGAAATTAGTCATTTTTTTTCAATATTACATTTTTGCAATTTCTCAAATATTTTATTTCATATCCATTTCTATTTTTACTTATTCTTATTTGTACCTTATCGATTTTTTTCGTTTATGAAAAGAGCCGATATCGGCATCCAACCGAGAGAAGAGAGGCTCTCTCTGCTGGATGCCATTACATTATATAAATCGAAAAACTAATTGTGTAAAGTCGCACTTCCGATCAACCGATTTCCTTCCAATTTGGAATTCTAGCAATGCTTCTAATATATATTAAATATTTTATCGTTGGTAGAACCATTCATTTTAGAAGAAAGCTTAACGTTATTGTTTCCACAGATTCCCCCCCAAACTAATTTCCCCAGGAAAATTTTTCAGATAAAAATGGTAGGTATTTACGTGTACATAGATAATGTACAAAGTTTGAAGCAAATCGCGAAAAACTAAAAAAAAATACAGGGAAATCACATTTCCGGTTATGGATTTGGACTGAAAGCTTCTTATTAAACCCACACACACACACACACACACACACACACATATACACGTACAGACCATTCGATAAAAACATATTTTTCGTATTCATCAAACCTTTAATTAAAAATACGTATTTCCGGTGAAATTTCAATTTAAAAAATTTGACACGATCGTATTTTTTTTTTTTTTACCTGCATTTTTTCCTACCAGGTGTAAGTAAAAAGTTTTAGTTGACTATTTCAAGTTTCACACATTTTATTCGGGTTTAAAGAGCACATTCAAAGTAGTGATTTAAAAGCAGAGTAATGCCCCCCTCTGTGTAGGATGACCTGTGTCCCAGTTTTTCCAGGAAGGTATCTATGTGCCAGCGGGGAGTGGGGAGAGAAAGAGAAAGAAAATAAAGGGATATTTAAATACCTATATTTTTTTGCGATGAAAATTGAGAAGAATGGAAACTGAGGTTTTTTTCCTTCCGCGCAACAGAGAATACAAACCTTTTTTTAAGTTTTTTTGTTATTTTTATTTTTTAAGTGGTTCGAGAATTTTTCACTTATTTTCTTTGTCAAGTTTTTCCTCCCGAACAACAACAGCCGTACCCTGGACCACATTTTTCTTCTTCTTCTTTTTTTTTTTCAAATATTTTCACTAGACAACACCCAGCACCCAAGGACATTAATTGTCCAAGATTTATGTAAGACCCCTTTTGTGCTTCTGTGTACGAATGGTTGCACATAAATCTTTCTTGGAGTTCCTTTATTTTTATTTTTATTTTTTTTGGTAGGGGGCAAAAAAGGAGGAAGGAAAACCCTGTGGCATTGCTGTTGGCTTATGAATAAGTTTTTTTTTTTTTTAATATACAAGTATACAGTCCTCAAAAGAAAAAGAAGCAAATCATACCCAGTATACGACGATGTTTTTTGCCCTCTCCCTAAGTAGGGATCGAATTTTCTCTCTTTTCACATACATAAAAAACACACACATACACATGCCCTCTAAACGCTTCATCATTATCCTTTCTCCCCCCCAAAAACTATGTATTTGTGGTGCTTGATGTGTCAGTCTGTGTATATGAGAGAATTCGTTTTTTTTTTGTTTGTTTTTTTTTTTGCCCAGTATCCCTTCATCACCCTGTATAGTATCCCAATTTTTGGGGTGCATCTCAGTCAAAAGTGGTTATCTCGCATTTAAACCCAGTAATTTTCTTGTGTTTTTTTTTAGGGGCGGTGGGGGTGGGAATAGGTACCCAAGGGAAACATTGCGGTAATTTGGTTGGCCTGACGGCGAGTCTCTCTCACTCTCTCTCTCTCGAGCTCCATTTCTCTCTATCACTCCCTCTAAAACAAGCTTTTCATCACATTTTTTACACAAATTTTATGCACTAATTTAAAAAAAAAAAATAATAATAAAAAAGAGGACTGAACAAAGCCCCTCCATTACCCCCCACATATTTCCTCAAGCATCCGTTAAACCTCCCCTCTCTTGCATAAAAAAAAGAAGAAAAAACATACATTATTTACCATTAAAAAATTAACCAACCGTTTAAACAACCAACACCACCATCCTTTGCGGATACATCTTTTAACCGAAGTAACACTCTTTAATCTTCCCCCCCTGGTCCTTGTCTATTTCTTCAACAGAAATTTATTTGCTTCTCCTTCTTCTCTTCTAGTTTATTAAAAAAAAATTTTTTTTTTGTTTTTGTTTATAAATCGCATCACTATATATAATGATAAACGAAATGTAAAAATTTGAATAATTTGTTCTTTCAATTTTGAAATATTTTTATTATATGGTATTTATATGGTAATTTTAAATTGTTAACATAAATATATTGTAACAAAATGTAATAATTGTAATATTACTAAATTATTAATTCTTAATATTGAACATAGAGACCGTTCGACTAGAAAATTTCTATTCGCCAAAACAGCTAAACGTAGCAGATAATTTCTCCAGCTTCCTATTCTAGTTTTACTTTATCTTACTGCTTTAAGGGAGAGACTGCTTTATTGCAATCGTGTCAAATTTCGACACGATATCGTGTTTTCACTAGAAATACATGTTTTGAGATCACCTGAGTCCGAAAAAGTGAATTGTAGAAAATAGTCTCTGTGAGGATATGCCTGTACGTATTCTACGCAAGTTGCAATTGTCTTATGGCAGATACCGTTTGTTTATTTTTTTTTTAATTTTTGCGTTTTTCTCGAAAATCAGCTCCAACGATTACCTTTCAACTTGAGAGATATTGTCCATTTGAGAGCCAGCTTCTTTTTGTGGTCATCGACCGGTTTAACATATCAACACTGTGATAACATAAATTTGTGTTTATAACTAAATTTGCTCTGCGCAAATATGTGTGATCACACTGTTTGACAAAAAGTATGCTGATGATGGGCGAACACCCGAAACCGGTCGACGATCTCAAAAAGAAGCAGGCTATCACGGAAGATATCTCTGATGCTTTCCAGCTCTGCGGAACCAACTTTAAACTTGGTACGTTACAACAACAACTACAATATAAAAACTCGTAACTTTATTTTTAAACATTTTTCCGTTGAAAATTCATTTTAGGGAGGTTTTTGGAGGGGACGAGCTTATGTTTTCCTCTGAATTAAAATAGAACTTTAGAGAAAATCATAACCTTACCTCTCCCTCAAAAGCCTCTCTAAAAAATGAACAATCTCGGAGAAATGGTTCAAATTATATGTATCTCTTTTATATGTAGCTCTTTCTATATATAGTTGATTACCTAAGTTTAAAGAAAAGCGTTGGAACCATTTTCCAAGAAAATTGCAAAGATAAAAATGCATTTAAATAAAGTTTGCATTTAAACTTCTGGTTGAGGAATTTTGACAGATCCAACTTCCTGTCGGATCTCACAGTGATACCGAAACTGATACCCTTTACCAACCCAGTAAGAGAAATGAAAAACAATAGAGTCCGAGAATATTTTCGATTTTGCAGTCATTCGTCTACCTTTTATGCACTTACTATGGTAAATTGAAAGATCAAAGGAAGTATTTTCACAAGGATTAGCTAAAATTAATTTCAGCTTTCTAATTCTAATTCATTCTTCATTATTCAGTTTTAAAGGAATAATTAACAATAAAGATGTTTATGTAATTAGACGGTTATTCATCGAACAAAAAAAAGAAACTAAAGAGATAAAATTATGTTTATATAAACAACGCAGATAAGGTGTGGGCATCTCAGTTTTATGAACAATAGTGAAAAGATGGTGTAAGTAACATGATCCTCCGAGGTTTACTGCATTGTTCGCTGTGGATAAGCCAGCAATTGGGCAGCATGGTAAGTTAGAATATAATGTTGTCATATTCCCATGGAAGAATCCCACTGTGTTAACTTGGAATTAGGACTTAACTTAATGGAACCGCTAAAATAATGAATCTCGCCAAACTCATATCCAAAGTGCTTTGCACAACGCTGTTTTTTGTTTGTTTTTGTTTAGAGTTCTAATCTCTTCTAAGCTTTACCAAGTAACAAGTAACTTGGCAGGATGGTGGTAGAATGGTCCAGAGGATGTTACTACTTGCTGAACGTCATATTAAACATTCGTCATATCCCTCTCTTAAATAAGCCACATATTTCTTCAATGATTTCAAATATTTATTTTTTAGAAGAATCATCGATAAAATTGCGAAGTAATATGAGGAGGGATGGGGCAAAGAATTGTTTTTTCTTTAGCACAAAAGCTGCACTTAATCTTTTTAATCAGATTTTTTTTTTTAATCATCAATGTACAGCCTTTGTAAAAAGTAACTTTCGATATAATTATTTTCCTTCTTTGTTCTTTGTCCAAGAACCATTTAAATACGATTAAACACGATCGTATTTGCGAACAAATTTTAGAAATTGATTTTTCACCGGAAGCGCATGTTTTGAGGTCCCCTGAGTTCGACAACAATGTTTTTAGCAAACAGTCTGTGAGTGTGCGAACAAAAGATTTCAAAAAATATAAGAATCACAGACTGCTTAAACTTCATATTCCGTTTAGGTAATATCTCAGCAACAGATCTGACGGTTTCGAGTAAAACCCACCTTTAAGGTCTTCAAAGAATTCAAAATACTGCTAAGATATTTTCAATTTTTTATTCACTTACATTTAAAAAACTTGAAATATCACGGAAAAAAATTGCATTTCTCGCGTCTTTATTACAGTTTCTTTCGTTCTTCTGTTCATGCACCTGTATTTAGGAGCCATTTCTAAATTTAGAGTTGTTCAATTTAGAAGTAAACTCCCAATACCTTAGAACTACCCCCAGAACTACCTCTAAAATCATTTTCTCTTGAAAATAATTGCAAATAAAAATGATAGGTTTACATCTGTGCAGTTAATATACCAAGTTTAACAAAAATCGATGGTCCCTCCCACCATAGGACAAATTCCAGAAAACTATTTAGTAAAATCGTTCTTCCAGTTAATTGATTTCTACGAAATCTGGGCATTTCAGCAAATTTTCAATTTTACTTTAATTTTTTATACCTGAAAATATTGTAGCAATTGCCCCAGAATTCCTTAAAATTAATTTCCCTGTAAAAATTTTCAATGAAAAAGCATTTCGAGAAAAATGTTACCCGTAAATTTTAAAGGAAATCGTGGAGCCATTTTCGAGAAAATTACAAAAATCTTGAAAAACATAAAACTTAACAGAAACAAACAAAACAAAGAAACTAGGGATGAGACTACTGAATAAAGTCGTTCGTTGTGGGATTTCGACTAAAACTTCTGTGCATCTTCCAGAAAACATTCGTCATATTCAAGGGACCTCAATACATGTTATTTCCCCTATGAAATGTCAATTTTGAAAATCTTACGATCGCAATTTTCCCACTTACACCAGTAAGAGAAAAGCAAAATTAAAAAAAATTAAAAATATAGATTTAAAGTTGGCAAGAAAATTAGTAAAGAACAGAAAATTGTCAAGAGACAAAGTAGTCTCAAGAAAAAAAAGGATGCATGAAGAAAATTGAGGAAAATTTTCAATATAAACCCGGGCATGCCCTATTAGGACAGAGCAAGATAAAAATGAGGACAAAAAAACGGAAGGAATGAAAAGAAAAAAAAGAAGAGGATAATCCAGACTTCTACTTTTCATTGTGTTCTCTTCGTCTTTTCCTTTTCTTTTAAAAGAATGAGGAAGTGGGTACTTGATTGCTGCTGCCGGTACTTCCTGGCGGACACTTAGCAAAGAAAACTGGCGCTAACACATTTTCTTTACTTATTACTTCTTGCTTCCGTTTTTCTTTTCTTTTTTGGTTCATCTCATTAGTTGTACTTCCGCTTTATCAACCCGCTTTCCTGTTACCCAATCTTACATCACTCTCTCTTGCTTCCCGCGTCTTCTTCCAAAGATCTACTAAAACTTCATTTCTTTTCTCTCTCTCTCTTTTCCTCAAGCCTTTGCGCTCTCTTTCTCACAATATCTACCATTTCCCGCGGGAAATTAGGAACCCTTAATACTCTTTCTACACAGTAACCCAGAAACACTTTCACCTGTCTACTACACACATACATAACACTTAAATAGCCCTCAACACTAAAACTTAGATAACTGAATATTCCTAGCAGTTTGTCAGAGAGGAGGACGCTCCAAAACTGATGTTCCTCATTGTTATCCCCTCCATTTCGGTCTCAATATTTTCTCAGTCCTCTAAAATTTTCTCAAAGTAACCATCCTGATTCAGGAAGGAAATTATTATCCGATTTATTTATTTTCCTTTCTTCATTATATTCCTCTTCATATATTTCTCTATTTTTGATTTAAAATTCGATTACGTCAGTCCCAGCATTTATTAGATAATATTTCAGTTTTTTCTTACAATGTCCATACTAAAATCTCTTAAATTCAATAATTCATAGAATTAATTTCCTTGCGCAAATAAAAATTAAAGATTTTTAAAACTGGGATAATCAGAAAAAGTTAATTCTGTATTAGATAGCGAAAACTCTTCTTTGGTGAGCAAAATATATCAATTTTTTTCGGGGAAAAATTTCAAATCACAATGATAACTTTATTTACGTTTAATTAGTCAAAATAAATTTGTTCGTTTCGTTATGTAGAGAATCGCAGAAAAACCGCAAAAATTGTGAATAAAGTCGCCGATTCGGTGAACCAATTTGCTTCACGCAACTATTTAATTGTTATTATTTGTATATGGGTGCTAGAATCCTATGATATACTGCCCTCGTATTTTAGAGGCAAGCCTAACGTCAATCCTACAACAGAGCTTTACTTAAAATGGATTTTCCTATAAAAATATTCAAATTGCGCCACCTTCATAAAATTAAGGATAATATAATGAATAGCTAATGACTCCAGGTCAGAGAAAAGTTTTTTAACTGGAAGCTGTGAATTCCTTTGAGAAAATTTTATGGATGTTTAACATCAATTCTCCGACTAGTATAAACGGCCAAATACAAAATAGGGGCTTACATTGGATGCACTTCAGCCTAATTCTCTTTTGCCTCCTTTTTCAACAATTGAATGAAAATTCGGTGTCTTTTCTTTATACCTCACATTAATTATATTAAAAAGTAAATATTATGCGAGAAATAACTTGATTGTTTGCTTCTATTTTTTATCAACAAATTTTTATTGTACAATTCGATAATTTATGAAATACCTACGAAGGGAAAATTAGCAAAAATAAATCTGAATCTAGTTTTTTTCAAAGAAATAATTAGCTATAAATAATTAATCAATCACAGTGTGAAATATGGGTGGTATGTTAGGTCAATCAGAAATTTACTATTAACCCGTTGACCCCGCCCACATTTTACACCTTCACTTTTACACTGTGATTGGCTAATTATTTGTAGCTAATTATTTCTATGAAAAAATTAGTTTAGAATTTTTTTGGTAATTTTCCCTTCCTAGGTATCTTATAAATTATCAAATTGTGCAATAACATTTTTTTGATAAAACAAAGAAGCAAAAGATCAAGTTATTTCTAACATTATTTAAGTACTGTTTTATATAATTAATATGATGAGCTAAAAAGGATAAACTCAAAATTTTCATTCTATTGTAAAAAAAAAAGGCAAAAGAGGTGGAAATGCAAGATCCCAATTCTGCGGAGGTACTTGGGAAGTTATGTTCCTTTAGCAAAATGGAAATCTGCTACATCCACTGCATATCGCGTAATATTAAGTCTTAAGGGATTATCCAATAGGGATGCGCCGGATTTATCGGTAGCAGCTTCCAGTGTTTTTTTCCTAATGGCATCCTTCACGAAATGTGCAATAAGCAGCTAGTTGGTAGCAAAGCTCTAATCTATGCCACATTGTGCTAATGTAGAGCCTTCTTTTGCCAGAACATATGTCCTATCATTCCTCTCAATCCTCAAACGACTTGGAGCCTACTGATAGACCAGAGTTCAACCATTATTTATTAGATTACATGCGACTTACTTAGTTGAAAAAAGGAGGTCGCTAGCCGAGAGAATCGTGCAAGGAGAGAGCTAATATAGCAACGCAGTATTCCATTAATACATATTGATAGAACTCTTATGTTTAGTAATTTTAAACTCGAATTCCAGCGAGTGATGCAGCCGAACGAGAACATAATGATACTATAGTTTACTGAAGTGTTGAATATTAAATTTTTTTCTACAATCGTATTAAATTGGTTCTTAACTTATGCTTATATTACAAAATATGAAAAGGTGCAAATACAGGAAATGTATTTTAATTGAAGTCAAATACACCCTCTAAATATAACGTGCTCCGGGATTTGTTTTGATCTTGTTTTCGCGTATTGCCGCCAGATGTCAGGCTAGTTAGAGTTGAATAATGTTACTTTTACCCACTAGTGAGAGAAAGTAGTGTGTAAATCAGTTGTGTGTAAAAGTAGAACTTTTTTTCACTAAATTTGATGTGATAATCGTCACATTTTCTGATTGATTTTCAGAAAAATTAAATTTTTTACATATTCCGTTTAATTAGATGCTGATAAAAACAGATGTCAAAATTCACTTCTTGCCGGAATGATTATCTTTATTCTAAGATTGACATACAAGATTGTAGAATGCTAAACCTCACCTGATTGATGATAATAATGATTCTCGACCGTTATATTAAAATTGCAGGAGATCATGAGGTCAATAAAAATACACTTTTTTAAAATTATCCGACGTTTCGACAAATTTATTGTCTTCTTCAGGTATAAGAATAAAGAACGGTTAAAAGGAATTACACATAATTTTCATTCAACAGACTAAACAAAAAAAACTAGACAGAAAGAGTTGCTTATGTACTGAACTACATCCCCCCCCCCATTGGGATGAGTAATTTATGTGTAATTCCTTTTAACCGTTTTTTATTCTTATTCCTGAAGAAGCAATATTGTCGAAACGTCGGATAATTTAAAAAAAATGTATTTTTATTGACAGCTTCTCGTGATCTCCTGCAATTATTGACATACAAGCGTAATCTCGGATAATATATTCCGCGCGATTTGGCTCAGGTCTCTATCATTATACTGAAACAAAACAATTTTCCATTTAAAAAACTAGTAAGTGATTATGTTGTAAAGTGCTGAGGGAGTGTATGATAGTTTGAAAGTCAGTGGAAAACAGAGCTTCAGGCGGATGACCCAATCAAATACGGAGATTTTCGTGGACTTGCTCACTGAGCTTTTTTTTTTTAATTTTAATTTCTTTGTCTTTTTAGTGGAAAGCTTTATAAAAAAAACAGTAACGTTAAAGTTATAATTTTGTTTAATGTAATTTCGTTCGAAAGAAAAAAGAGAGCTTAGTTGCAAGTTAATATTGTACTGTACAAAGTTGTTTAGTTATGGTACTCCCCACTAGTGAGGGCGACACAAAGTGTCTGCGACCATAGTCTGTGTCTGTGAGTCTGTGTGGGTATGTGGGTGTGGGTGGAGAAAGTAGTGGGCTGAGAGAGACTGAAGTCCCTTTGTGTGAAGCTACCCCCACCGCCCCCACGCCACATCTCTAAAAACTCCCTGTCCCTCAAGTTTACATCCCTTTTATGAAATTATGTCAGAGTTCATAACAAAAAAAAAGAGAAAGTAATAAAAAGTCACTGGATTTTTATACTACTATTATTTTAACTTTTTTTATTATTTTAACTTTCGCCTTTATTTATATTCTATTTTAGTTTTTAGTACGTTTTATCAGTATTACGTAACATGTAAAGAGTATAATTTATAATATACACTAAAACGCCCGGTGAGGATAGGATTGGTTATGAATTTTATAAAAATGCGCCCAATGAGTTTTTAGAGAAAAATTTGTTTGTTTTTTAATCAAATTTACATTACAGGTTCAGTCCCTTATAATTTCAAAGAATCCATAATTTTTCCGCTTTTTAAAATGGGGGATACAAAAAATGTGACTAATTACAGGAGTTTATCCTTTTTGAATTGTTTACGTAAGCTATTTTGTAGTCTTCTTCAATACTTTTTGTGAAGCTAACCAGATTCAAGTCCTCAGTGAATGCCAGGCTGGTTTCCAAAACAACCACTCCACGATATGTATATCTGAGTTATATAATATAATTAGATCGCGAGTGAAAAATAAAGGCAGTAAATTAATCGCATTTTCCATGGATCTACGTTCTGCTTTCGACACAATTTGTCGTGAGGCCCTTTATTTAAAATTGTATAATGAGGGTATTCCATCCCGTTTTGTAAATGTGCTGAAGAACCTTTATTCTGGATCTGTTTCTTCTATTTGGATGCCTGAAGGGATATCCGAGTCTTTCAGTATAGGCACTGGTTTGAGGCAAGGGTGTGTTTTGAGCCCGTTATTATTCTCTTTATATAATAACAATATGATCGATGAATTGGAATTCGGTGTGAAAGTGGAAAACCAATTAATTAAAGCCTTAGTATTATTATTATTATTCAAGGAAGGGGAGGGCAAAACCCTACGCTATCAAAGCCTCCCTGAGTCCATATAGCTACCCCTAAAGAATAACAACTACTGGGAATAGAACAAAAATCCAGGCCCAGGTTTTAACCATCTAAGTTTCACCACAGACGGAAAAAATCGGACCAAAACCTTAAAAGAACATAGCTTAAGATCATCTACCGATATACTATTCCGGCCGAAGGTCCTAAACCTAATCTCCTCACAGCCCAAACACTCCGCCATCAGATGCATGAGTGTTTCCTCCTCCGTCTCACAAACTGTACAAAAGAGGTCAGGCATGAATCCCATTGTATAGAGATGTATCCTTAAGCCACAATGCCCAGTGAGGAAGCCAACCAGACGCCTGAGAGAGGTCCGTGAAAGACATTGGGTCCCGCTACTCAAAGCTCCGTCCGGACCCCCAATGAGCATCTTAGACTGCCGACAACCCACTGCACTCATCCATAAGGATGAGAGGGGATGAAAGCCTTACTTTATGCTGGCGACATGGTGGTGATAGCCTCGAGTCCTCAGGGTCATCAGCATAATATTAGAAAACTGGAGGAATATTGTGAAAGGTGGAGTCTTGAGGTTAATGTGAATAAATCTCAGATTATAATATTCCGAAATGGAGGCTGTCTCAGGTCTAATGAAGGTGGTTTTATGGATCTAAGTAGATAGACATTGTCTCCCAATAGAAATATTTGGGAATAACATTAACCCCTAATCTTTCGCTTCTTCCTCACTTTCAAGAAAAAAATCCCCATTCTAAACTTGCTCTGAATGTAGTCTAGCATAGATTGATAGAAAATCCTTCAATAAATTTAACTTCAAAACTTGAAGTTTTTAACGCGGTATCGCGTTCAATTTTTTGCTATGGCGCTCAAGTATGGGACTCGGAGAGGTTTGATAGCGTTGAAGTACTTTTGTTTATTATTAAGAAGTTATTCCAACTTCCACATTATACCCTTTCATACATAGTTCATTTGGAAACCGGTGTAAATCCTTTGTTTATACATACTTTCAACTAACATGCTCGGTACTTAGAAAAAGTTTTAAATATGGAACCCCAGTTTCCCCAGATGTTGCAGAAGAAGTTATCAGAAATGATGTATCCTGGGTCAATAATTGGAAGATTATGCTGAGAAATGTAGAACATCTATTCACGTGTATATAACGGGTCGTCCTTCTTTAAACTCCCAAATTAAAAGCTTGGTTGACCAGCTGAGAGTGCACATTAAGAATACGTTTATAGATAAAGCAAATTCCACACAACGATATAATATATATAAACTATTGGACGTGAGATGTGCAGACCTTTAAACTGATGAGGCCAGTAGATGTAGTTCATCTTCGGTACGCTGGGTTTTGAAGTTGAGGGGGCAGTTGTTGAGATTGAACTATAAGCACTATGACTCGGCCGCCGCAGATGAATGTGCTCTCTGCAACCTTGGGGAAAGGGAGGATACTTTCCACTTCGTTGCTGCGTGCCCTTGTCACCTTTACGTTTGATCAGTTTTGGGGGGAAAATATTTGTCTCGGGTACATTTTGTTATCTTATTGAATGGATTGCTATCTGATTGGCACAATTAATCCAATTTGTAAAAGACACATGGGACTTGAGAAGGCGTATTCTTAATTTACCTATTTCTTAATTATTGTAGTATTAAAATAGCAATGAGAATAGAGCACTTGATTTTTTTTATTTAGAATAACATAGAAATTACCTAGTAACATTATATATAGTTATAACTGAGCTTTAAGAGAAAAAAAGATTTTTTCTAGTTTATTTTTAAATTCATCAATTTGTGAAAACGTAGGTTATTTTAATTGTATTATTTTAGTTTTATAAAACTGTATTTATTTTATTTATTTGTGTATTTAGATAGGTCATTTTTATTTTGTTCAAACTCCGTCAACGGTGATTCCATGCCTATTTAAGTTGTTTTGTTTACCAATGTATAAATGTGCAGATGATTTTTTTAATAAACTTATTCATTCATTCAATTTATAATACACTCATTGATCTCGGACAACTTAGTCCACTGAAAAGCATGCGTCGCACTTCATGCTTCCCAGGAAAATCTTTCATATAAAAGTTATTACATATGTTTTATAAAGGGTACATAAAGATTAAAGAAAATCGTTGAGCCGTTTTCAAGAAAATACTAAAAAACCTCAATCACACATCCAGAGCATTCGCTAAGGACATGTTTTTCGTGCTTTGGCGTCCTGGAAAAATATATTTCCTTTAAAAACTCGATTTCGGAAATTTGACTTACAAACAATAAGTCAAAACTATTTAAGGAAGTTGAATAATTCGGGACTTGGTTTGTTGATGGGAGGGGATTAAGGTATTCATATATTATGGAAATGAACTTTGTAATTAGTTTCATTAGTTTAATAAAATAAATTATATTAATTGTCCTAAACGACCTCCAGCTCCCCTCCCTGAACACCTGGCTTGGAGCCATTGTCAACGCAAATTGCATTCAGTTTATCCCAAAATGGAATGTGTCATGGAATTGTGTATCAACGGTGTGTGTGTTGTGTGTGTGTGTGTGCGCGCGTGTGTGTGTGTGTGTGTATTTGTGTGTGCATATTTTAGTGCAATACGTGATGGCAATTGGTAGACCGACCCGTTTCATATATGTATACTAACTATAGTTTCTAGGGTTTAGGGTTTTAGTTGAAATGGAGCTACGAAACCTGTACATATGACTGGGAAGGGGGAGTATATAAGGTTAACTGGGGTGTTCTGGTTTATATAGTAGTAGCAAATGGGAAGAGGATAGTACTAGGATATGTAGATGGTGTGAAATTAAGGGGCCAGTAGGTTGGAGGGGCCCACTGAACCACCCTCCATTAGCGGGAGGCGGGGACCAGTAAAGCGATGTTATAGTAGCAGAAAGTGGGTTAGCATTAGGGTATGATTTGTAAGCGAGAGATGTGGAAGTGATGGGGGGAAAGGGAAGAGTATACGTTGGTGTGGGGTTACCAGCAGAACACACACATATGTGTGTTGGTTAGATATACCCGCAATCATGTTCACAACTCTACATTGTCTCACTATATTCCACTCTCACTCACAAACACACACCTACATCCAAACACCCATGGGTTTGTGTACATTAGCGTACGTACACAAATCACCAGGTAATAACATCTACTTCAGGAATGTTAATGGCAACAACAATATAGACGCAGAGGTGGGGATGGTGAACTGTCGTCGTGCGTTTTGTGACCATCCAATGAACGCCCACGATGTGACGTTAACGTTACACCATTCACTCTCAAACTGGGCGAGATGCTGGCGATAAATAACTTATTACGATTGTTACAATAATCTCACCATAAGACTCGACAAACTCCTTCATCCATGGAGTTCTTAGCAACTTTGTGGTTTTTCCATTTTTCAACAGTTTTGGCCAATGAAGCTCGTATATATAGTGCCGACACCAACTGAAATATTTAGTAAGAGATTCCAATTTTGGAGAAAATTGTTTTTATCAAGTTGATGCAGGACTCATCAAGTCATCGAAAACTTCAATGCGTGAGTAATCCGCTTTTTATTTAGCGGATAATGACGTTTATAATTCTCTTTTAATGAGTCCAGGTATTAAAAAAAATTGGATATTCTGCTTTTTTGTTCTGTTCTCTTCAAAATAAATATTATTCTTTAGAAAAGAACACAAAAAAAAGGTAATTGTGTGGACCAATGGAGCCCGAATAAAGACCAGAAAAAAAGTAAAAATAAGAAAAGAGGAAAAAATAAGAAAACTAAGGGAAATAAAGGAATGGAAATTCCTGGAACAACCACCAAGCATTAGGGAAAGAAAGCTTTAGCTTTCTTTTTTTTTTAAAAAAAAAAACAAGTTCTGTTTTTTGGAAGGGTCGGGTAGCGCATTAGGGGCCGAGCAAGGAGGTGTTCAAGTGAACTTTCTGAGACAATTGAAAGCCCTTGTTCACAGTGAAGAACGGCCTGGGGTGATGAAGGGCCCAGAGAGGCCAGCAGGCTCTTGTAAGTTCCGGATGCTGTTGCTGCAGGCCCTTCAGCATAGTGATCATTAGCCACTCTAGAGCGAGGCCTCTTGGTCCCACCCGGCCTGCCTTAGTTAGCCTATTGTGTTTCACAATGATCGGCTACTACCACTCTTATAATATAAACTACATCGGTATAGTACACTTTCTTTCGATATCTTTTAAGTTCTTCTTTCTCTGAACACCACTTCAACATCCAGTATTCAAAGTAATAATCACTTTTCAATGCTACATTTCTTTTTCTTTCACTTTTCATACTGAAGGAGTTATTCTCTGATTATTAGCGTTTACGCAACTCATTAAAATACTGCATTTAGCTAGACGGTCTACGCTTCCTGAGGTTTAAGATTCTTGTATATTTACCTCTAAATTGATGCGACAATCTTTTACGAAGGATGTTCTTCTAGTCTGGATAGCACGTCATGTGGGAATCTAGAACAGGTTTCAAAATAGTTAAAAATTAGACGTCTATTTACCCATGAATGGTTCCGAGCCAACTGTTAGCGCGTCTTCGGGAGGTGCCTGTCACAAGCTCAAGTTTGGATATATACATCGATCTCAGTGGTCCATGACCCATCCATATACCATACAATGGCGTGTTCTTTAATACTAGACAGAGCGAATCCCCTCCCCTCTCTTTTGGTATTCAGCTTCGAGGAAAATTTCGAGAAACTGCTTTTTACTTAGCCCTCGTTAATAAAAAAAGCTGGGGTTTTTTAAAGACAAACTTGGAAAACATTTTAATTATAAAACCGTATTATTGTATTGACACAGAATAAATATACTAACAATAACAAATTCATAACTTAGTATTATTATTATTATTATCATCTAATTAATAAATAATCAATTATTATATTAGATCTAGCTCAGTTTATTCCAGCCAGAGATTACTGATACAGTCCTGTATTTATAATCTTAATTAAAATGCATTAATGTGCAAATAATTAAATTAATTAATTGTTTAATTAACTTGAATCTTCATCATAAAGGCAAGAGAGTGAGAGAGTATGAGAGATCACGTTCAATTAGTTAGCACTGTTAATTATGTGTGCTATACAATATTAGCAATTAAAATGGTAATAAAGGCGCTCACAGAATCATAAATTTAACAGTTTTATGAGAGCAAATGTTCTTGGTTCCATTCATTCAGGAGTAAAATGAAAAAAAAAAAAAATTAAAAAGTGAGGAATGAAAAGCTGGGATGCAACAATCATAAATTGTTTCACTTTCAGTAATTTACTCATAATTCTAATTAAATAGTTTTCTTAAATGTTTTAGTTGCATTCAATATTATAACTGAAAATTTTAACTGATTTGACAGGTAAGTTCTAAGTTCTAATTCCATGAAGATACCCAAACGAAATGTCAAGTATGAACTTTCTGCAATTTTTCGTTTTTGACCTATGCTGTTCACGTTCATACACAACGGACTTACACACATAAAGACCATTTTCTAAAAACCGCTTTTTTGTACCAAAGGATCTCAAAACGTGTATTTTCGGTGAAAACTCGACATCGGAAATTGTCACGACCGCATTATTTCCTGTAAACAGGGGTTAGAGACAGTAAAAATATATAACTAATGTTTTTTTTAGAAAAACCTTCTTCAAACGAACATAACCTGAAGTCTTCAAAAAGAAGAAAGTGAAAAGAGATAGAACAACTGGTGAAATGTCCATCATGTCGACCTATTTGAATAACAAACAATAACAAAACCATTTCCGTAATTAATTACAATTAGATATCGATCGCATTAGATAACCTAAGCATTATTAGTTGAGTAATTAATAGGCTTAGTGATGGGTTTGCCTTTAAAGGCACATATCGATTAATATCTAGCTAAGAGTAAGTTATAATAGGGAAATATAATCGTCGACTAACTCTTGTGTTTTTAATGATGACAGATTGGAAACATTGATACACCTACATTCTCTCAAGTGCAATGATTACAATTCTAAACTGGCAATTTCCTCTTAAATTTGTAATTTTTACTGTATGCTATAATATATACATACAGAGAGCAATACACAGAATCGAATATTAATACTAAAGGAAACTTTCGAGAAAAGTAAATGATACAGCTTTTCCAGAACTCTCCATAATGAATATTATTGGAAAAATTTGTTCAAATAAAAGGAGATATATTTGTGTGGTATATACATTAAAGGAAAATATGTGGTGTGAAAAAATTTAAAACAATCCTTTGAAGCCATTTCGTGTTAATTGCAAAAAACGGAAAAAAAAAAATCTGGTGTGAAACACTCACACAACTTTCTCTT
>JAAEAF010000272.1:406201-480230 GCA_011037195.1 Triatoma infestans | reverse complement strand
AGAGAAATGTTTCAAATAAAAGTTGTAGATCTTTGTATGTGTAGTTGATATAACAAGTTTGAAGAAAATCGTCGGAGCCATTTTTGAGATAAACGCAAAAAAGTAAAAAAACAACTAGTAAAGTGGTACTTCCGGTTGAGGAGTTTTGACAGATAACGTATTGTCAGATCCCATGGTGATACCTTACGGAATATCAAGTTTCAACTTTCTGCGGTTTTTCGTTTTTGAGCTATGTTGTTCACATACATACATACACACACACACACACACACACACACACACACACACTCACACACAGAGAGAGACTATTTGCTAGAAACCACTTTTTTGTTCTCAGGGGACCTCAAAACGGTTATTTCCGGTGAAAACTCAATATCGAAAATTTGACACGATTACAATACTTCCTCTTACTAGGTGTAAGAGAAAGTAAAAAACTGTAGCAACAAACTTCATAAAATTGAAAATACTTAGTAAAGTAAATGTTAAAGTCAAATGTATCGTTAAATTTTTGTAAATAGTCACAATGGCCGAAACGTCAAACAAACTCTAACAAAGGATCTTTGGAGAATAAAACTGTTTATTAAACCATGCAATTAATTATTTATTTAAGAGAAGAAGGGAAGATGTTATATAATGCTTTCTTTTTTTATTTTATTCCATCTGTACAATATATTTCTACATTTATTTAGCAAAGATTCCTTCTTCTGAGTGCAAGTCTTTAAGGCGATATCTCTGTGTTATTGGGCTATCCCAAATCCATCTTCTTTTTTTTGAGACAGAAGAGAAAACATCTTTTGTGAAACAGTGCAAAAAATATTTCTTTATCTTACGATAATTTGCTCTCGTTGCTAGGAGATTGGATTCAACATCTTTCGTCAAAAGTATAATGTCCTTGGAAGGAAGAACTTTCCATTTAAGGTTTTTGTCCTGAATGCTGTAAATCTTAGATTCTTATATGATCGAGATTGGAGTTCTGATCTACACCTCGCTTTTTGTTATAATTTCTGTAGGGTAGCTATGGACCCTTTGTAACGTGGAGCTTGGCCCCAACCTATAGACGAATAATGAATATAACAATACATCCGTAATACATCCTTTGAGGACTCTAAAAACGAAAATCAAGTTTTTGGAGAATAGTTTTTCTCTCCCTTCTCCTCTCTCCAGCAGTGAATCTCTCAACCAGAAAGTCCATTTTACTGAATGAGGTCTTGGTGATATTTTTTTTTAAATGGATCTAAAGACTCCACCTTCCTGTCACATTTATGTTGCTATACTTTTAAAAATTGTTCCGAGAAAATTGATTTTCAGAGATTCTGAGTGAGGCGTGACGATAGTCTCTCCTCTAAGCTGTCCTTTCAGTAAGTATATTCAATATGGTGGTATCCACTACAAATGCAATATTAAACTTGATTAAAAAATTCCAAGCTTAGCTTGAAGAAAATTTACGCTTTGGAAGTAAAAGGAAGTCACGTGAGTGTTTCATAATAGATTTTTCATTTATATTTATTTATTTAAGAGACCTTTATATTCAAGCATGTTTCTTATCGACTTCCTTCATATTCACTGATTAATTAACCTTCTAGAAAAAAAGATTAAGATTAATTTATCAATTATCTAAATCATTTTTCTTGAATTATTTTTTAATTAAATAAATGATAATAGAAAGTATAGAATTTGGCTGTGCTTTCTTCACTAGATAAGATATCTAATAATGTCGAGAAAATATCAAATGTTCTATTACTTTCATTTTAAATTGGTCAACGAATTCATTCGATAAAGTTTTTTTTTTCTAATCAAAGTAACACATGACTAAACAAAAATAATTATTTCTGAATACTTAAGCATTATTGACATTTTGTTTTACTTCATATAACTTCACTCAGCATTTTTTTTTAATGTTTATTTTGATTGTTATATCACTTATTTATTAGTAATAGATTGACCTTGAACTAGTACGTCCAGTTCAAAGACTTTCCACATAGTTTGACTACTGAACTAGTCAGTAAAAATTACATACTAAATTACTAGTACATAAGGTTGCCGCATGTCATTTAAATGGCTGTTTAAAGTGCAATAGATTATCCTTCATCGTGTGATATCCCACAATAACGTGATTGCCTTGGCAATGAAGTCACTTCATTAATCATATTGCGCGGTGATTTTAATCAAAGAAAATTACTAACAATTTGTCCCGGTAATTTAAAAAACATAATAAAATTGTTAATTATTGCAATTTTATTTTTCCATGGATCAAACTATATATATTCAAAATCACGATTTAATCCGCTTAAAATCTTTCATTTTGTTTTTATTAGGTTGGCTATTATTTATGTAGGTTTAATAATTAAATGTCGGCTTGTATTCAAGAGTCTTCTAGCTCATTTACAATTTTCCAAGCTTTAATTTCATTCAGTTCCGAGATTTTAGTTTTTATTTTTTATTGCAAATAACTATTCATAAAATTGTGTGCTCCAATGGTAAAGTCAGTATGCTGAGCAAGGGATATAACTAAGAATGTTAACATTTTAGGTTAGAAAATTAGTTGCATGTCACTGTAAGTTTTCATAAACTCAATCCAAATTCTGTTTTTCTTTCCATCTTTCTGGAGTGGGAGACAAAAATTAACCCAAAAAAGGAAAAATTCTGTTAGGAAGCCTAAATTTGATACTCTGTTTAAGGATCATCAACGATACCCAACACCAAAGTGCCGGCCAAAATACAACAATTGAAAATGTGACTTTAGTAAATGTTTCTTTCATTTATTCGCGATTTTCTTCAAATTGGATCCCATGATATTCTTTAAACTTTTGATTTGATCTGAAACTTTTTTTGGAAATGAAACTATAAGAGGGTTCTGGGGAAGCGTGTATTTACATATGATACAATAAAAATCATCATACAATTAATTGATTATTCAAGCACCTTAAAATCTTAAAAGCAACTAAATGATGTAAATAAATTTGTAATTAATTACAATAAAATGTATTGATCAGTAAAATTCTATGCTTATTTTGGATATTTGTATATGTGGGAAGAAGACTGATGATCTGTAAATAAATAAATTTAAATTTAATTTGAAATATTATTTTGGAATAGAAAAATAACTTTCTTTTTTTGTAACAAAATATCATTAAATTAAAGTAAGTAAACTAAGCGATTTCTTTTAACGTGTTTAACCAACTTTCGAATAAGTGGTCAGAGGGTGGATTGTAGAGAGTAATTATATTTCTCCTATCCTTTTAAATCATATAAGTCCAAGGACCTGGTTTGTTATGGGAAACCCACCCGTGATTTAGCAATCATGCCTCTATTCACAAAGGCTACCATGGCTATTTGACATTACAACTTTATTTAAAATTATTTATAATCAAAACTGTGTTAATTTCTTTTGCTGAAAATTAAAATTCTCAGTTTAAAAACTTATTTTAATGCGGGAGGCACAAACAAACTTTCTTTTTTTTTTACTATTTCAATCAAAACTTGACAATTATTTTAAAAGCAAACTGTTAGCATATTATTTTAGTAGGATTTACAGTTATTAAGCCCAAAAAATTAAGCAACATCTTTTCATTCACGTTAAGACAGGTTTTGTTAAGCATTTAACATTCAGTTAATAAGATAATTTTTATAATTTCTGTTTGTTTTAGTTGGATCAAGCCTTTCAAGCTATACACCTTCTAAATCAGGCACACACGACACATTTGAATTAGGCGTGACAAGAGTTGCCCCATCCAATCCTCAGCCACAACAGTCAGAGACTAGTTCTACGGCCGCTGCTGAGGGAACAGATCCTCAAGAATATCTTAAACCTGCTGATACTAATAGTGAAACAACTTGGAGCCAAGAGAATACATCAGATATACTCTTTTAGAGTTAGATACATTTCTAAGAATAATAGAAAACAAAGGTATTAATATTGATAATTATTATTTATTTATTATGTATATCAAATCAATTATGAAAACAATATATCAATAAGTTGGAGTACTATAGAACAAATATACTTTTCTTGCTAAATAAAAATCACTTATTTGGCAGCTTTAAAAAACAATTTTTTTTTTTTTTTGCTGCAGTGAGGTCATTATTATTGAAATTTACGATAAAAAAAAAGTTCAAGTACAAATTTCCAACAATTAAAAGAATTATGAAAAAGCATTGTTTTGCTTTTAGTGGAACCTTTAGTGAAGGGTAAAGTTTACTAGTGTTTAAATCTTTGCACTCGGTATGGCACATTGCTCCGCAACTTGTCTTGTTGTCAGTAAGGAAATATCAGCATATTCTGTGTTCCGAATTATATTTTCTTGTTATATTTTATATGAAATGAACAAACTCTACATTTACAAATGATCAATCTCTAATTCAGATTTACTCCACATGGAACTAAATGCACTGGTAAAACAAAGACACCATAAGGGCAACCTCAGGAACTCATTTTTCAATCACTCTAATTCACTTATATCGAGTTGACCCAAATACGTACTGAATGCCGAATTTTATGCATTAATTCTAAAGAAAATGTACGGAATAAGATAACAATTTTTCTCTTAAGTTTTTCCAAAGTGGGAAGAGGAAAATAATAAATTCATAAGTTAGAACGGATTCTGCGAGTAGTACTTCTGTTGAGTTGTTGAGATATGAATAAACTTTTAATTAACTTAGCACTCCTGGCGTTACAACTCTGCGCTAGAGAGATTATAAGGCAAAGGATAGTGGGTAGAAGAGTGGCCATATACTCCGACAGTTAGGCAGCCCTGAAGGCACTTTTCTCACACCAAATAGTCTCAAGACTGGTGTGGGACTGACTACTTGCCCTCACCGAGGTGGGTACTCGGAATAAACTGACACTCGCCTGGGTGCCGGGACATGCGGGAATCCTGGGCAATGAGAGGGCGGATGCCCTAGCGAGGGAGGGCTCGCAGGATACCTTTATAGGCCCCGAACCCTTCTGCGGCTTGTCCAGGAGCCTCATCCAAACTTCTATAAGGGGGTGGATAGAAGATCAGCGTCTGTGTTGGTGGGAGGGAACACCAGGACAGAGGCAGGCAAAGCTCTTCATTAAAAGACATTTGCCTAAATTCACCAAAGACCTACTAAGCCAAACCCGAAGGGATATAAGGTTAATTGTGGGTCTACTAACAGGGCATTGTAGGCTGAATAGACACATGCACCACCTACAACTTGCGGATAGTGCGGTATGCCGTTTCTGCAAGGTAGAGGAGGAGACCCGGCGCACATCCTTTGTGAGTGCGCCGGCCTGGCGAGGATTAGGTTTCTTCAATTGGGGACGGGCAATCCCGAAGCTGAAAGCTTCATGACGGAGCCGCTCTCAGCTTTGCTAGGATTGATTAGGAGGGCAAAGCTGGGGGCTGTTCTGTAATTTAAGGGGATCCACAATAGACCTCAATTTGTAGGTCGCAGTGGAATGAGGCTCCCCCCCCCCCGATTCTATTCTATTCTATTCTAGCACTCCATGCGATTAGGCTTCTGCGTTGGCAGCTATCTCCAAAGTGTTTTTCTTCGTAGATTTATATATTTCAGAATGACTTTGAAAAAATTTGGAATTTTTTTAAAGATATTACGACTTTAAACTTGGGTGTGACGTGATCATCGACATTATTTCAACCTCATGAAATACTATATTCTGAGCATATACTAAGTGTCAGAGATATCGACTGGTTAATACACTCATAAATTTGATCTTGCAAACCTTTGCACTCGAGTCACTATGTTATCACACTGTTTTGACAAAAATATTCTGATGACTGGCAAACGGCCCAAAACCGATCGATGACCACAAAAAGAAGCAAGCTATCATGGAAAATGCCTCTGATGCTTTGCAGCTCTGCGGACCCAACCACAACAAATATACTAAATGTACTTACTGAGTGATTATATACAGTGTCCTGGTTTGGCTGGTCGAATTGTGACCGATAATAGTCTCGGTATAAAAAGTTAGTTAGAATAATCAATAAATAAATAAATAAAGTATGCTGTAAATATAAACATTCAACAAAATTATGGACTAAAGATTATCAAAATGATAATATATATAATGGCACTGGCTATTGTAAAATTATGAATAAAGAGACAAAGGAAAGAAATAAATAAAAAGATGAAGTAATAACCTACATATATGTTTAAAGTTTAACTTATTGAGTCACTTTATAAAAAAGAAGCTATTATAACTTGGTTACATTTTTTCTCATAGTAAAACATATTTGTATTTGGTTTATATTAATTTATATGCAATTGTAATTTTTTCCTAATTCATATAGTTTATATTTTTCAAAGAATTAAAGATAAATATTTGTCAGATAATCCAAAACCAAATTTTATTAGAACAATATTATAATTAGAACATTAAAAAAGATTTTTGTTTTTATTTAGAGATATTTATGTTTGAATTTAATTATTCTTATGTTTACAGATTTGCCAATTCCACAGAAATAAGATGATATGCCACTCGTATTCTCTCTCTCCTCTATACACCTCTTCAGGGCTTATCCTTGGACCGCAATGCCTGCGGTTTTGCTCAAACACTTCAGTGGCATTGAAACTTCTATCTAGTGGATAAGTTTGAAATGTATTTAATCTAAAATTACTGTGATCATTAATAATATTTAAGTGTAAATTATTTATATATTCCTATAAAATAATAATAACTGTCATGCGCTAGTTTATAATCAGTTGTTAACCTTTTTATTAAACTCTTTTTTTTTTTAATTGTTGCTTGAAAATGTTTTTAGTTTAACGCAAATTTTCAAAACTAATCGTTTGCATTAATATAAAAATATGTATTAACCTTTATTATTAAACAATTCTGCCATTATTGTAGGTTTATACTTATATATAAATACATAAATTTTGTTTTGTTTTTTTATTTAATAAGCTAGTGTTCATCAATTTAATTAAATAGTTTCTAGTCTTAATTTAGTGGCTTGTACATCAAAATAATAATTGTGAATAAAAGCAAACATTCTAATAATTAAATAACATTTTATATTGAATTTGTATACATTTTTCTTATTTAATAATTTTCTCCATTCCAAAGGTGCATTTTTCCTCATTGTGAAAAATAATTAATTGAATTTTGTTTCAGATAATTTAAATTTGCTCAATTGAATTATTGATTCATTCCATGTAAATTTGGTAAGCTGTAATGATTGGAGAAATTTTTGTCCTTATTTTTTTAAGTGTTTTTTAATGATTCCTCCTCGTTCAGTACTTTTGTATATTAGATAAATTTAAATTTTGGAATGTATTTTTTATTGTCATTAAAGAAAAATTAAAAAAAAAAATTGTATCATTACGAATTTAGAGTATAAGTTGAAGAACTGAAATGTAAAGAAAAAAGAAGAAAAAAAATGGCAACCACTGTCCTAGTGGTATTTATTATAAATGTACATAATAATAATTTGTATTTTTTAAGAAGTATTCATATTAAGCTAAGTAAAAATGTTATTGAATTCATTATAAATTGTACGCGACCAATAGATATTAAGATGTAAGTCAATATATATTATATATAACACCAAGTTAATGTGATAAAATTGCTGTTATATATGTTTGTGCACAGTCATTATATATTTTGTCATAATTTTGACAAATTTATAATTTTTTTGGTGTATTTATTATATAAAGTTTACTAAATAAAAATTATCTTACAATCAAGCTTAAAGTTAAAAGTGTTTTTTTTTCTTACCATTTTTTATGACTTTTATTCACTAATTACGGTATACACTTTGTAAACTCTTCTTACAACTTTTATTTCTTATAGGTATCAAATGCTTATTTTTTCAAGCGATTTTTGTATCTAACTTCTAATCAGGTGTCCTATATCCTTCGCTGATGGGAATTTTACCTCATCTTTATTCAAACACCGATGCAAAATAAAATTTAAAAAAATCAGTAAAGTGATATATTGATATGTACAGAAATCTTCGTCAGATTTTCTAGTGATGCCCAGACGGCATATAATACCAAGTTCGGACTTTCATTTGTGAGTTATGCTGTTCAGTTTCATTTTTTTTTTTTTTTTTTTTTTTTTTTTAACCAAGGGTGCATCAAAATATACATTTCTCTCTGTTAACTTATTAGCCTATTTTTTCCATATATCTATAAATCATTATGTAGAATAGTAGACTAGAGTCTGGATGAAAGAATGTATAGTGTCTTGTAGCGGACTAGAATTAAATAGCAGAGAGGAGAGACCATTTGCTGCTAATGGCATAACGATTCTAGAATGCAATGTTTAGTTTGTTAGAAGGCGACAATTCCTTGCTGATTCTTTCAGCTTCATTACTAACGTAAAAGTTAGCTATAATATTGATTTATATTTTTTATGAATGGTTTGTTACTCAGATTGTTACATTTAGTTGTAACTCTTTTTCAAAGAAAATATTATTAGTGTATTCTAAGATACCCTAAGACTTTAGGCTTTCATGTAAAGTTTATTTCAATGAACTGACGAACTTGAATTAACTGAAGAAAAATAGTCAACTAAAATATAAAATTGTAATAAAAGGATGTCATATTAGTGTTATTGTAATATTTAGGGTTTCACTTAATACTTTTATTGTCTCTTTTTGCTAATGTAAGAGGAAGATTTCCGTTATTTTGAGATTTTAGAAAATGCCTTTCCATGGGAAATACATGTTCCCCATCAGTATGAAAAAATGGAGAATGGCCTCTTTGTGTGTTTATGAGTGAGAGTATTTTTTGTGTGAAAACGACAATGAAAATACGCAGAAAGTGGTAACTGATATTCTTTTTGGGCATCACCAAACGAAATTTGTAACTGCATGGCAGTACGCTACTGAATAGTTTTTCCCTATTTTCCTTCAAAAAATGAGCCCAACGATTTTCTTGTATTATAGGCTTATCTCTTTTATTTTAAACATTTTTTTTTTCGACAATTTCGAAAAATTGATTTTAGGAATGTAATTTATAATTAGTTCTAAAATATACTTTCAATGGTCACTAATTCTGTATAATTTTAATATAAATTAAAATTAACTTCTGGGGTCTTATCCGTCGTAGCATACATATTTTTGATGTTTCTGACCGGTTTTGAATTTTTATCTATCATCAGAGTAAAGTTATCAAATTCATTTAGAGAGTTGACTTCTATTTAATGTTTCTGTTACGCATTACATTGTTGCTTGTATGAATTGTATCAATCAAGTGTAGGGCGTAACAAACATTAAGTTGAAATCAATTCTCTACTCGAATTTGATAACATTTCTCTGACGATATATGAAAGTCACGAATATCAAAGATATGCATACTCTCGACGGATAAAATCCCTGACAAATTACATATATTTAAAAATTTAAAAATCGATGAAATTTTTCTATGTATGTGAACAGAATAGATCAAAAACTAAAAATCGCAGAAAGTTCCAAACTTGACAATCTGTATGGATATCACCATGGGATCCAATAGGAACTGTCAAAATTCCAATTAGGAACCACTGAATGGATTTATCAGTTTTTGCATTTTTCTCAAAAGCAGGGTTTTCTTTAAACTTCACGTATTAACTGCATATACAAAGAGCTACAAGGGGCGGGTGTTGGTGTATTGGTTATGAGCATGGACTTGTAAGTGGGAGGACCCCAGTTCGAGTCCAGCGTATAACTAAATTTTATATTTGTTTAAAAAATGTTAATAGTAAAGTAGGTGCTTCCGCCCCCGTCCACGACACCTAATTTGGTAGTTGGACGTTAAGCCCGCCTGAAAAAATAGGCATTACTTTACTTTACATTACTTACTTTACAAAGAGCTACAACTTTTGTTTAAAATATTTCTCTGGGAAAATTCATTTAAATAAGAGAGCTTTTGAGGAAGGGTTGGGGTTATGTGTTTTCTTGTAAAGTGTTATTTCAATTTATTATTAACTTGTTTCATTTAAATAATATTTAAATATGTTGCCAATACACCGAGTTAGAAAAAAATCGATTGTTTTGAATTTAATGAACAAATTTTTCAGTTACCTGCGATTTTCTCGAAAATGACTTCAACTATTTTCTTTAAACTTAGAATATCGACTACATATGTAAAAAGCGACAACTTTTATTCAAAGCTTTTTCCGGAAAAATTTATTCAAGGTGGTTTTTGGGAAAGGAGAGGAGTTTAGTTTTTTAGAGAGGCTATTTTAGTTTTTATACATTTCTATCATCTAAATAACCTAATTAGAATTTAATGTGTTGCCAAAATTCTGAGTTTGAAGAAAATCGGTTGATCAGAAGTGCATTTCTTCTGAATAGTTATTTCAGTTTTTTAAAATTTTATCAATAAATACAGCGACATATTTCTTTAAATTTGTTACACTATGAATATAGGCACCTATCACTTCTGTTGGAAACTTTTACCCGAAAAGGTTTTCTTTATTCGAAGAGTTTTAGGAGCGGGGGAGAGTATGTGTATTTTTTAAATTTATATTCTCATGACAAGCAAAGATTTAATAAAAATTATGTTTGAAGAAAATTTGTCAATTAAATCTATATTATGTTAACTGATTATGTTAACATAATAGAAAGTATTATTATGTTAACTTAAGAGAAAGTCGTATGAGTGTTCCATACCAGATTTATTTTAGTATTGGTTAAGTGATTTTTGTTTCTTTTGGAAGCATTCCAGTCAGGAAACGGGCTTACCAAGCCCCGGAAAGGGTTCGAAACGAAGTAAAACAGTAAACCAAGTAGTTAAAAAATATTGCCACTACGTTTGTATGCTAATTGAAACTCCAAAACTTATTTTTCGTTCACCATTCTATAAGGAGCAAACTAATTTTAATTTTTTCAAATAACTGTAAAAAAAACCTTAGTCTTTGTGGTGGGGGCGCTACTGGACTACAATGAAGGCATCGCAATAGAGCTTTGCGGAGGCCCCAAGATCTCTCTAATTTTCGATTTGGTATACTAGATCCATCCATGAAACCAATTTATTGTTTAAAACATTTTTCTAGAAAAATTGCTTCTAGAATGTTCTGGGGGAACTGAACCAACCCCGTAATTACTTCTAATCTGGTGGATATTTGGGAACATTTAGTAGAAATTCTGACTTTCAAAAAAAATCTATACATCAGAACTGTGAGATTTACAATAAAAGAAATTCGTGTGAATGTTGACACCAATTTTTTGTTTACTGTTAATTTACAGACTATCCATTGTACTTAATGAAAAAATCCTTTTAAAAGTATGACAATAGTGAAAAGAAGGTTTCTAAAAAAAAAGTGAAAATTATTTCTAAAATTAATTATCAATGGAATTCGTTGTAAAAGAAAAAATACTAATAAATTGAACAATATTTTTAATTTTTTATTCGATTTAGGTAAGACTTCCAGGCCATGAAACACAAATATTCGATATTCAAAATTAAAAGCAGGAGGTTATAGAAGTTTAGGTTATCTAGTTTATGTACGGTTTTATGAAAATAATTTTATTGTTTAGCCAAAAGTAAAACGAATGAGAAGTGCTGTGTTAAAAAAAATGAATATTCAGTATTCAGAATTTATTTTGTGATTTTTTGAGAAAACAGCCATGCCAAATTGGTTTACCATTTATACATGGCATTATTCCCATTTATTTTATTGACATTTTAATTCTAACGCTTGATTTCTACATTAGGGCTTTCGAATAATATTAGAATATTAAATTTGTAATTAAATAATGTCAGGAACGTTTTATAATACACAAGAGCCGCCTTGTCCAGCGGGTTATACGGCTGTCCCTGCATCTGCTCAGTCTGTTTATGATCATCCTTTTGTACCTGATTATAGTTATCCACCTCCTACAAATTTCAACGTGCCACCTCCCGGAAATTACAGTGTGCCACCTCCTGTTATTTCAAACTTTAACACATCATATTCACATACTCCTATTGAATATCCAGTTAATTCTCAGCAATGTGTAGACACTTCTTATAATTATCCACCACCTCCTGTTTTACAAAAACAGGAAAACGAAACACTCGCAGCAGCCAAAGATGAATGTGCAAAACAACAAGAAGAATTTATATTGTCTTGCTTATTCCGCAAAAGAAAAACTGAGGCTTTAAGACCAAGATCCAGATCTCCTACATATTCAGAAAGATCAAGGTAAACGGAAGATTTTTGCAATCTAATTTTCTGTTATATACTCCATTCTAAAGCATTGCTTTCTCTTAATTCTATTTTTCTTCATTTTCAGCTCTTATGATTCTGGTGTTAGTAGTACGAAAAATTATAGAGAAAGATCTTTTAGTAGAAGTCCTTCAAGACATCGAAGCAGAGATATCAGTAGGGAAAGGGAAAGAAGGATTAGATGGAGAGAGAGATCTCCCAGGTCGTCCCATAATGACTTACACAAAGGGCGAAATAGAGAAAAAAGGGAACAACTTTTAGAAAAATGGAGGTTAATATAATTTTAGAAATAAAACAATATATCCATCATTTCAAAAGTTTTTATAGTCAAGTTCATTTATTTAATAATAATTGCACAATTGTTTGATGCCTTGTTTGAATCTAATCATTTTTTTAAGTGTTGCCCATATAGTTTTCATTTTAAAATTGTTTTCATTTTAGATTAAATAATTGTTCATCAACCAATGAAATGAATGATCAACTAGAAAAAATTTATCAAATGAAACCCGAGGAATTAATTAAGAAAGAAAGACATTTTTGGACTAGGTCAGCTCCTGCGGATTTATATTACGTTAAAAAAGAGGAGTAAGTATTTTTCAAGTAATTTCAATTTAAATTTATTTCTTAAATTTCAGATCCTTTTCATAATATTAAATGATGATTTATTTTAATCATACTTGTTCAGAAATATATATTATTTCATTGTAAATTGATAAATTTATCTTTGAAATATTTACTGTGCCATCATTTAATTTCATCCTGAAGTGATTATATCATTCATTGTTCATATTTCAATTATATATTTTATGTAGATTCCATTTTGGAAATATCTTTTCATTGGGATGTCTTATTGTTGCAGCAACTTGAGAGTCCTTCAAGGAACTGAAAAACTGTTAGCATTATGTAATGAATTCGAACATGAATTAGTTGAAAGAGGCGAAAGAATTAGAGCGAGTAAACCTCCATATTCGGCCCCACCAAGAAAGAAAAAATTACATCGTTATAAATGTATTATTGCTTATATTTTTTTTGTTTTTGTTACAGGTACATTATATTCTATCCAATTTAGTTAAATAATCGTTTCATTCATTTCTAGGTTGTAAGGTACATAGTGACTCTGATAGTGATTCAGATTCAACCGATGAATCTGATGAAGAAGAAGGCTTAATGGAAGAACTTGAAAGAAAAAAAGCACATCCTGATAGATTACATCCTGAATTATGGTATAATGATCCTGGAGAGGTAATTATTAATGATTATTTTGAGGGTATTTTGAATATTTATGCATTCATTTAAAATATTAAATAATTTCTTAAAAATTCTAGATGAATGATGGTCCTCTTTGCCGTTGTAGTGCAAAGGCTAAACGCTCGGGTATTAGACATAATATATATGCTGGGGAATTAAGTTTAGAAAAATGTGACATTAATACTAATAATGCCGATAAATTACACCACTATAGAATTACCGTGTCACCACCCACAAATTTCTTAGTAAGTTCTTAATTTATCAACTTAATCTAATTTAAAATGGTATTCAAATCGTCAGGCCTTAAAATTGCAATGAGATGTTTGTACGGCAATGGCCAGAGGAGTTTTTAAAGAAAAATAATTCTTTGTTGCTCTACGTTTCGGGTACCCTTCTTTAGGAGTTCTGTAAAATTTCTTGGAGAAAATACATAATTGTACAGTATTGTAGAGGCGAAAAAGTGCTAGATTTAATAAAAAAAAAAAGAAAAATTTAAATTAAAGAGATATTAACAGAAGAAATTATAAAACAGAAGTGACAGTAAATTAAATAAAATTATATTAACAATAAGAGAAAATAAAACAGATAAAGATACCTTTAGTGAGTTGTGACATGTGTGAGGGAGTGAACGTTGAGATTAAATCAAGAGAGAGGATTTTTTAAAAATTTAAAAAACTGTTAAAGGGTGGGAGGGATAAGAAAAATGTTTGTAGTGAGGCGCGGAAATTTCAAATTCGGAAGAACAAATTACTGGTGAGTATCTTTTTTTAGGTTAGAAAAATACTGTTGTAAGTTGAAGTTATGATTTCTTTGTCTTTTATAAAATTGATAAAACTCCAAAACTCTATTTCTTCCATTTTCAAGTAAGTAGATGATTTGTTTCTCACCATTAATCCAGATCACATTTCCACTATCCTTCAAACCTTCAACTCTTATCACCCTCGCATACAGTTCACATTACAGAAACCGAAAATGACAACAAAATAGCCTTTCTTGATACACTCATCATTTGCAACCATGACAACACATTCACATACAACTGGTACACTAAATCCACTTACTCTGGAACACTTCTTTTAGACCAACCTTTACACCATAAAAAAACTATATAACCGTACAATCCATTTATCGGTCGGACTCATCGTTCCACTAGGACAATACCAAAAAAAATAAAAGATACTGGTTCAAAATGACTATCCTATTCATCTAATTCTCAAAACCATCCAAAAATACACAAACATACCTCCAACGCAGAATCCTCAAAACATTCCACCTAACACGAATGCTGAACCTCCCATTTACTACTCGCTCACCTTCATTAGTCCTATTTCCAATAGAATCAATAACATCCTCAGAAACTTTATCCCCAACCTCCGAACAGGTTTTTCCCCCACCAACAAACTAAATAAAAGCTTCTCAACAATTAAAGACCCTACTGAAAAATCGAACAAAACACACACGGTATACAAACTTCAAAGTATTACTCCAACTGCAACGCTTACTACATAGATGAATCCAAACAGTTTTTACAAAAAAGACTCAGACAACACGAACTAGACATTATTAACAAAAAAAATGATAGCACTGCTCTCTCTAAACATGATTTGACTTTCAATCATCCCATCGATTTCAATAACCCTTTTATTTTAATCACTTACCCCCTACCATTCAAAAGTCTTCTATACGAATTTTATCCAATTCACCTTCAACCGAATTCTATCAATTTTAAAAAGACAAAGAAATGATAACTTCAACTTACAACAATATTTTTCTAACCCTAAAAAAAGATAAGATACTCGCCAGTAATTTGTTCTTCCAAATTTGAAATTGCCGCGCCTTGCTACAAACATGATTCTTATCCCTCTCACCTTTTAACAGTTTTTTAAATTGTGAATATGTGGATGGGTACACAATGCTGGATAACATCTGGTATTTTATCCGTCTTAGCATGCATATTCGCAGTTTTCCTGGCCGGCTTCGGATTTTCATCCATCGTCAGAGTAAATTCACCAAGTTCGTGTGGAGAGTTCACTTCAACTTAATGTTTCTGCTACACTCACACTTGTGGGTTACATGAAGTGAACTCTCCACACGAACTTGGTGAATTTACTCTGACGATGGATGAAAATCCGAAACCGGTCAGGAAAACTACAAATATGCATGCTAAGACGGATAAAATACCAGAAGTTTTTTAAATTAAAAAAAAAATCCTCTTCATTTCAATCTCAACGTTCACTTCTTCTACCCTAAAGTTAACTTAATCTGTTTTATTTTCTCTTATTGTTAATGTCATTTTATTTAATTTAATATTACTTCTGCTTTATAATTTCTTCTGTTAATATTTTTTTAATTTAAATTTTTCTTTTTTTTTTGTTATAAATCTATGCACTAATTCGTAATTGCAGTACTGTACAATGATGTATTTTCTCCAATAAATTTTACAGAGCTCCTGAAGAAGGGAACCAATGGTACCCGAAACGTAGAGCAACAAAAAATCCTTTTTCATTAAAAACTTCTCTGGCCATTGCCGTACAACATCTCATTTTAATCTAATTTAATTTAAATATTTTTGGACTTTCCATGCCTTTCTTTACAATGTTTGCACAGATAAAAACGCCGACCATAATTGAACACGATCAGCATGAATTTATATTTGAAGGTTTTTCATTGTTTTCTCATAAACCTTTAGAAAATCTTCCAGTATGTAAAGTGATAAGATTTAATATTGAATATACAATTTTATATATAGAAGAAAAATTACCAGAACATTTTATAATTAGAGAGTTGGACTTATTTTGTAAGTACTTACTTTGACCGTTCTGTTTTGCTTTAAATTTTCAGTGAGTTCTATATTAATAATATATTTTGAAATAATCTTATATTTTAGATGAATATTTATTTAAAGAAATATTAGAATTAGTTGACTTGGATTTAAAAGCGGCTGGAGATTCCAATGGCTGTGCTCAGTTTCACTTTATGCCAAGATTTGTTAGAGAATTACCAGGTCTGTACTTAATTTGTTTTACCTTAGCTTTTAAAAAAATTGTTCTCCACTTAAACATTTATTCTGTTTATGAGAATTGTTGTATTAGGAAGCAAACATCTTTTGAAATTTGAAAAAATTCTTTTAACCTTAAATTAATACCGTTAGTTAATTGATATCCGATTAAAGATTTTTATTACTTCATCTTAAAATTGATATTCATAATTTATTTAAGTGTGCCCTGTAAAGAAGGCCCAGACAATATCCCTGAAGAGGCTGTCGGAATGCAGACTAAATTAATATATGATCGCAGCAGAGAAAATAAGAACAAAAATATCCAATTGGCTAGCATATGTTTGAACAAGTAAAGGAATTATGTATCCCAGTTCTAATAATTATACCATTCTCAAGACAAGACAAGAATTTTGTAAGCTAAAAAAGTGCTTTGGGTTAAGCCGCCATCTATGAGTCCACTATTTCATTTCAAACTCAAATATAAGGTAGTTTGGAATGGAGATTGGACTATAAAAATAGCTTTTTTGAAAGAAAAATACTAAGTAGGAGATACGGATAGGAATGGGAAGGCGTAAAAAAGAATAAACTTATAACCCTTTAAGAGAACCAAATGTGCCAAAATTGGAAGAATCAGATAGGAAGGTCATGTTGTTAGAATACAAAATAATAAATATATAAATTATTCACGTAAAAATTAAAATTTACTGCCAAGAAAGTTGTTTTGTCAAATTAAATGGATGCATGGCGAAAATAAAGATGCGAATGACATTATTGAGGGGGGAAACAGGATCTGTGCTGCAGAGAAGATTTGGGAATTTTATTAGAAGAAGCCAATACTATTAAATTGTGGGTTGTCATTTCCTGTTAGGCCTACAACCATATTTACCTAGCATCATGAGTAAAATAATAGCGGTTCCTAGTTACGAATGTCGTGGCATTGGCGACTTCTAAACAAACGTCCTCTATAAAAATTGCCTTGACTCTTCATTTACCATTGTGTCATGATTGTTTTATTTTTTATTTATCTATCATTAATATTTAGAAAATGGAAAAGAGTTACTTTCGATGAATGAAGTTCTATCACATTTGTTGAGAAGTTCAAAACCCTTGATACCTAAAGAAAATCTTGCTGAAATAATAAATCTTCCACTCTACAAGTGGCAAAGTCTTGTAGATGAAGTTAAAGGTATTTAATAGAAATAAAGTTTTTTAATTTTTAATTTTTTTTTTCACTGTTGTTCATCTGATAAGATTCTTATTTATTTCATACTGAATGGCGTAGGAATGGTAGTCACATTTCCAGGGAAGAAACCATGTTCTTTGAGAGTTGATCAACTCGACAAAGATCAGAGTGAGGCTAAAGAAGGTGAAATAAAAGTTCCAGAAATAGTACATTTTGGTATACGACCTCCGCAACTTAGTTACGCAGGAAATCCAGAGTAATTTTTTCAATTTTTTTTTTTTTATGTAATTATAATGTTTAAATTACATTTTCTTTATCAGTATATTTTCTTAGATATCAGAAAGCGTGGAGGGAATATGTGAAATTCCGTCATTTATTAGCTAATATGCCGAAAGCGTCTTATGAAGATAAACGTAAATTAGAAACTAAAGAAAATAAACTTCAAGAAATGCGTACTCAGAGCAAAATGAAAAGAGACGTGACTATTGCAATATCTGGTGAAGGTTTTTACCGAACTGGCATTATGTGCGATATCGTACAGGTAAATCTTTTTCCTTTGAAGTTTAATATCAATAAGTAATTCTAGTGTGAAACATTATCCACATGACTTTCACGTGTTGCATTTCTTAACTACCAACTTAGAATTAATTTTCTTTAAGCTTGGAATTATTATATACGCCTTTAATTGTATTTAATATTATACCAATGATAGAAATCTTTCGATTAATTAAAATGGCACTTGTAAGGAGAAGTGGGAACTCACTGGTCTCTCATTATCTCCCCTGGTCATATTTCTCTGAAAAACGTTTTAAAAAAAGGCACCGAACTTATATTTAAGCTGACAGAAATATCGCAGTTACATTCAGAAAGGGAAGCAAATTCAGTGTAGAGAAGCAGAATAAGTGTAACTGAAATAGTATCCAGTTTTATTACATTAAAAAGAATTATTAGAAAAGTTCTTCACACAATTCAAACAAATGCTTTAGGTGTAGCGACAACATTTTCTAATTTTTTTTTAAATAATTTTTCCAATTTAGTTCATTAGTTAATTAACTTAATTCATACTAGTTACAGTTACTGTCTTTTTTTTTGTTGATTTGCATTTTACATCTTCATCAAACATGTTCTTTTTACGTACGACCTACTTGCATGTAAACTTGATAATATAACTAAAATCATAAAATGAATTGTTCATTCATTACAGGAAATATTTACACTCTGTTTCGAGAGCTAAATAAAAACTCGATTATTCAGTGACATATGTCAGAGATCTGCGTAATTATCATCATGTGTTGGATCTTAAACAAGAAAATTATTACCACTGACATACCCTTGTTTATATCTAATGATCAGCCAAAATTTCAATTGCAAAGTGTGTAAATTGATACTCCTATTTTATGGTAATCGATTTTTTGACAGAAAAGTTTTATTAAAAACCTTTTAATGAAGCTGTATTTTAAGTTTAACTTTTTGACATAGCACTCAGACCAGTCTTTAAAAACATTTTTTTCCATAAACATGGAACCCGAAAATATATATTATATCCAATAAGAACTCAATTCCAAAACCTGACCCGAAATAATACTTCTTCATACAGTGGAAAGAAAATTATAATGTGCAAGGAGTTGGTATCGTTTACGACGTTTAACACTTGATTAAATATTAATTTGAAGAGGAAAGTTTATCTTAATTGATTGAATCTGATTCTTTTTTTTCCAGCATGCAATGCTTATTCCTGTATTAGTTACACATCTCAGATTCCATCGATCGTTGGATGTTTTGGAAAATGAAATCAATTATAAATTTCAAAATCGTAGTCTTCTACAGTTAGCATTAACACATCCCTCTTACAGGTATAATGGCATTCTTTATAATATAAAAGAAAATAGTTTATTTTTCGAATTATGTTTTGAATTTTTGTCTTTTAGAGAAAATTTTGGTACTAACCCTGATCATGCTCGTAATTCTCTAACAAACTGTGGCATTCGGCAACCAGAATATGGAGATCGGAGAATACATTATATGAATACCAGAAAAAGAGGTTTTTTGTCTTAAATTGTTATTAAATAATTTAGTGTATCGATTATTTTCACTAGGTTCTGTACTTAATTTGAAAAATAATTTATTCTAGGTATTAATACTCTAATAAATATTATGTCACGGTTTGGTAAAAAATGTGAAACTGAATCAAATATTACACATAATGAAAGATTAGAATTTCTTGGAGATGCCGTTGTAGAATTTGTAACATCAATACATTTATTTCATTTATTTCCTCGTCTCGAAGAAGGAGGTTTAGCGACATATAGAGCCGCTATTGTACAGAACCAACACTTAGCAGTACTTGCTAAGGTATTATTTCTGAACAATATTTGTATTATATTAGTATTTATGATAAATTTAATAGTAGTTAATTATTCATATTTTTAATGGTCATTTCATTTTTGAATGTATAGACTCTTGGTTTAGATGGTTACATGCTCTATGCACATGGTTCAGATCTATGCCATGATTTAGAACTGAGACATGCTATGGCAAACTGTTTCGAAGCTTTAATGGGTGCATTATTTTTGGATGGAGGCATTGAAGTGAGTACTTTATGCTGTAAAAACTGATTCATTCAATGCGTTTATTTGCAAAATTCTAGAAACTTTTGCATCCAGAAGTTCATTTCTAGCACTTTTAATTCTGCGTTTTGATGGTGGTGTAACCACCATATTTAAACTACCATGTTCTTATAATTCTTACCCAATATAATGCAAATCGCTTGTTTCAAAAAGAATAATCTGCGATTTAGGTAAATGTTAGAAAATAAGTTTAAATTTTTTTTTTTCTAATTTAAGACATGTCAACATCTGAGGTTATTGGTGTCCGGAGTCGTGAATTGTTGTGAGAGTATAGTTGGTTGAATCGTTGGATTCGTTTTCGAAAAATCAAAAACAAAAATCAGCAACAGCGAAACTAACTTCGTCCTAAAGTTAAACTAAATAACGAAAGTTCATAGAAGGTTTCACTTGTGGTTCCCAATGGAAATATTAAGTGGTACTTTCTAAAATTTTTTGTTTTTGAGTTAAGCTGCTGGTTACATATACACAAAATGACACAAAAACAGACTATATTAAAAACAAAGTAAATCAAATTCAAAGGTCAGAGAATATAAAAAAAATTGTTTTTCTGTTTAGAAATAGAATAAAGACAAAGTATTTAAAAAAAAGGGGAAAGGGATTAGCTCAGTGGTTAGCGCATTGGACTAGCATCGAGGAGATCCCGGGTTCGATCCACCAGTGCTGCCCTTAGATTTTCCTAGGATTCACTACAGCTCACTATTCGGTGATGCTCAGTGTTGTTTGTAACGAAAGAACACTGTCTGGACACGGGCAATGCACTGAGAAGGCTCCGGGCGACAATGACCAATAGATGTTGGCGCACCCTAAATTAAAAAAAAAAAAATGTATATAATATGAAATTAGTAAAGATAATGTGAAGTAATTAATAGCCGTGCAGCAATAAGCAGATGCGAAAAAAGATGAAATTTTATTAAACACAACTAAATTTATTTATGTAATTAAACCATTTCTTAAAAGGGAAAGATCCCCATTTTAAGAAGTAGAAAGTAAAGATCAAATTAAAAAGTAATTGAGGCCTTTCTGAGGCTAGGAAAAAATCCTTAGAAAAGTTTCCTAATTATTTTTTTTCTGTCAGGCTGCTGATAAAGTTTTTGGTGAAACTTTATTTAAAGGGAACCCAAAGTTACTTCATGTTTGGGTCAATTATCCTCCACATCCTCTTCAGGAACAAGAACCAAATGGTGATCGACAGTGGATTCCATCGTTCAAAATACTTCAGGTGCTATGATTCTGCTAATAAATTTAAATTAAATAAAATAAACACTTGGAATATAAAAAAATTCGCTATTTTGATTAATCTTTTATTACGTTATTTGTACATGGTTGACATTGTAGGATCTCACAAAATTTGAAGAAACTATTGGAGTTCAGTTTACACATATAAGGCTTTTAGCACGCGCTTTTACGGACAGAAGTATCGGATTCACAAATTTAACATTGTAAGTAAAAACATTTTTTTTTTTAAATTAAATTTCTCAACTTATTCAATAAACAGTTTGATTATGTATACAGTTAACCCCTTACTAATTACTGCCTGAGTTTTATTTATTATTATGTAATATTTGGTATATAGACTAGATGTGAAACATTAATGCAACTCATATTGCTACTCATTTCTCATACGCAACTCTCACAGTTTAAGTGACAAGTTTCCTTGTTGAAAAAAGTAGTTTTTTTTTATATTTAGTTCCTCTAAATATTGTATAAATAGTAGAACCTGTACTTTAAAAAAATTATTAAAAAACCGGTAAAATCGTCGCACTTCACACCAACCTTGGAATCTCCTATTGCAGATGGCAGAACCTTTTAATGTATTGAAATGGTACTTGAGAGAGAAGTCACTATAACACCCCTATAATAAACTTTTCCAGAGAAATGTTTTAAATAAAAACTACGGTGATGTGCAATGTGTTTAAAGAAAATATTTTTGAGAGAATCGCAATAAATGATAAAAGCTATTCATTAAAGACGCACTTCTGATTGATGAACCTTCTTATCAAATTCTATGGAAATACTCATATGGAAATCAAATATGATTCCTAGCGATTTTTTTTTTTTTTGTTTATGCTGTTTCATGTAAACGTAATTTTCTGAAAATTACTTTTTTCGCGATCATGAAGCCTGCTGACATTTATTTCCGAAAGGAAAGTGAAATGTAGTTCTCTGTATAAACTAGATTAGTGAGAGCGGTAGATTTCGATTCCGGGTGTCAGGGACGCTCGAACAGTCGACGTGAGGTGGGGATCTATAAGTTGTAGGGGTTTCTAGTTGCGAATGTCTATAAAACGGTGTGGGCTTCAGGCGTGCTTACCAAGGCTGGTTCTAGGAAGCGCTGGAACTTACCAACCGTTTTAAGAGGGGCTCCTTGAAAATTAATAAAAATTCAAAGTGTTAAATAATATAATAATTTTCATAATTATATTATCAACTTCTCTAGTGGTTGATAGTTTATCACTATAATAGTTATTATTTAACTCGTTCATAACATGAAAAAGAAAATTAACTCAACATGACATTCAAGGTGATTAAGATAAAGTGGCAAAGTAATTACGCTGATTATATTCATAACAAACTAAGCCACACAAATCTCTAACCCTATTTTCAATCATATTAGGTCCATGTTATGAATGGAGTCATGGTAAATGGAAAAAGAAAATACATACATTTAACTTTATAATTAGCTAATTACTCTTGAAACAATTAACCTCAGCACAATATATTCTATCCCATCGAATTACAAATTAAATATAAATATCAGATATATTAAATATAAATATCAGATATACCCGTGATAGCCTGCTTCATTTTATGTTCCGCGACCGGTTGCAGGTATTCGCCCATCCGGCTGATGTTTTGATAAAACAGTAAGATAACACAGACTTTCACAGAGCAAAATCAGTTTATACACTCGAATGAATAAACTGATTTTGCTTTATGCAATTCTGTGATGTAGCACTATTTTATCACAACATCCTGATGATGGGCGTATGCAAACGGTCGATGACCACAAAATTAAGCGGTTATCATTGAAAATATCTATGATGCTTATCAGCTCTGCGGGCCCAGCCACAATAAATATAAAATATTTTGGACAAATTCTGCACAAGTGACCCCATATGTAGTTATGGAACAATGATATAATAATGAAATGCTTTTATAAAGTTTTCTGCAGGGAGATAAAAAAAAAAATTGCAAATTAAAATATATTTTATTTATGCAGACATAGAAATTGTATTCTTTATTATATACATTAGGTCAGTTACTTAACTTTTCATGTTTATTACAGGAGGCGCAGGGCCCTACACGGTGGGGCTCTCGCGTATGACTTGAGTCGGCCCTAGTGTTAACCATAAGCTCCCAACAAAAATTGCCATAGGGCTAGCTTGCCTTGTTTTTTGTTTTTTAAATTAAAAAAGGAGATAAACAGAATAAATATTATACTTTGTTTTCAGAGGATCTAATCAAAGGTTGGAATTTTTGGGCGATACTGTTCTACAGTTAATTGCTTCAGAATATTTATACAAATATTTTCCAGAACATCATGAAGGACATTTATCGGTAATTTAATTTACTCTCTGAACTTTATTGCAGATATTCTAGAAATAAAGATTTTGTTTTTAAATGCATCCTTTTTTCTTGTGGTAGATTTAGATTAGATAGATTAGATTCCATTTATTGCTTTAGAAAATACGAGGGTCATTCAATAAGTAACGAGACAAATCGCTGTAGCTCAAAAAGATTTCTTTAATCAATAAAAAATTTTGGCTACTTTTCAACATAGTCCCCAACAACATTTATACACTTGCCCCACCGTTCTTCTAATTTGTGTATACCTCTGGCATAAAATTCTTTGGGTTGATCTCGAAGCCACTTCTGCACATGATTTTTAACATTTGCATTGGATTGAAAATGTTTCCCACGAACAGCTTCTTTAAGGGGTCCAAACAAATGGAAGTCTGCTGGGGCGAGGTCGGGGATGTAAGGGGGTTGTGGAAGATCTACCACCCCACTTTTTGAAGTGTTTCTTGAGCTAACTGGGCCATATGTGGGCGCGCATTGTCATGAAGCAAAATCACGCCTTTAGTCAAGAGTCCACGACGTTCCGTTAGAATGGCAAGCCTTACTTTTGTTTGTGAGCATATCACTGTAATATTGGCTGTTGATGGTTCGTTGATCTTCTAGATAGTCATAATAAATAGGCCCTTGCAAATCCCGCAACACTGTAAGTATGACTTTACCTGTAGACGGCTGGTTCTTGAATTTTTTTCGAGTGGGAGAACCCATATGCTTCCACTCAAGGCTTTGACGCTTAAACACCGGTCCCAAATGGTGTATCCATGTTTCATCATATGTTACAATTCTACTGAAAAATTCTTTTTCAATTGAACATCGTTCTTTCAATTGTTGACTGATTTGAAACCTGGTTTCTATTTGGGCATCCGTAAGTTGTCTTGGAACTTCTCGCACAAGTTTTCTTGTACTGCAGCTTATTCTGAATAATGTTATGGACAGTTACAACACTCGCGTGGACTTCTTCAGCTATCAGTTCAACAGTAATACGCCTGTTGTCCTGAATTAACGCGGTAATGCGAGATGCGAGTTGCAACTTCAACCGGTCATCCACTTTGTTGTTCGTCACAGATATGTACACAGCCACTTTTAAACTGTTCTACCCATTTGTAAACATTCGAACGGATCAAACAATGATTCCCGTACACTTTCAACATTCTTTCGTGGACTACACTCTAAAAATCTAATCACTGAGCGTTGTTCTTCCGAAGTGCAATGCTCGAGCGGATTCACCATTGTTAACTGAATACATTTGAGTTTATGCTTACCAAATATTCTCGAACAGCTGAGGAGAAACTAAGTACAAGGATGTCAACTTGACGGACTGAAACTTTGTATTGATTAGACAAACCGTTTCTGAGCTACAGCGATTGGTTTCGTTACTTATTGAATGACTCTCGTACATTCTGTAGCAGGAGTTGATTACAAAAATACAAAAAAAAATAAAAACAAAGCATAATAATAATATCACAAAATGAATCACAATCAGAAGGTGGGAATAATAAAAGTAGAACTGAAAATAAGAGCTCATATCGAGTATATATATAAGTGAAAAACCAAATCAACTGAGATAAAGCAAAAATTACACACAGCAAAAAATGAAAGTAAATAAATAAAATGGCGACGATAATCATAGAAAAGAAATAGAACAGAAATAAAAAAAATATAAGAAAAAAGCTATGCCTCTGAGTCAACAAATTTCTGCATAATTTTAGATGTACTGTTAGAAAGCGAAATATATCATTTAATTTTTCATGATCATTACATATCAATAAATCTTCACATGTTTGTGGATAAGTAACTGATAAATATTTATTCAAGTATTTAGATCTAACATGGTTCAAAACTTTACGTTCATAGAGAACGTGTAAAAGATAATCCTTTTTTCTTACTTCTGCACAATTTACAGAAATCTAAAGCAAAGAATTAATACGTGTCATGACCGTGGATTATCCTCGGATAATTCTTTTTATAATTACATAAACATACTTGAAAAAGAATCTTTATTTTTTTAATATCGCAATTTAAATGCAAATATTTCTCATCTTGCGGATCAAAATTAGATAAACATCTAAAGTGAAAGTTTGAGATGAAATCAACAGCTTTACTGAATAAATAATGTTTAAATGAAGATAATATATTCAGTTGATTTTTTTTTTAATATTAACAACATTTTCAACTAATAAATACTGACTATACCATAAATTACATTTTAAATACGAGTACCAAATAAATAGTAATTTAAAATTATTGTTTTCAACCTGGTCAAGTCGCAAAATACACATAGGCACTGGGTGCGTTTTTTGGTAACTTTAATAGGTTTTTAAAAAACCATAGCTGACCTCTCTCAATTTGAACACTATACGGACCACTCCAGCTTTCTAAATCTAAATATAAATGTACCTAAATCTGAAATATAAAACCTAATTTCTAAATCTAAAATCTAAACTAAATATAAAAGAACCGAAGCAGCCAAGGACTCATAAAGATAACACTTGGACTTGCAACTGTTGGGCTTAGAGCTTCTTAAGCATTCTGTGGGGGGTTGGCTACCAAGGCTACGCCGCTGCGACCTCCATGGGTCTATTGTGGGACTTTAGACATTTAGGACGGTTGATTTCGCAGCAACGAGTTTAGACAAACAGGGCTCAATAGCGGGATGAAATTTTGCCGAGTACTAAAGGGCAAACCCAGATAGTTTGTAGTTAGTATTAACGAATTCAATAATTTCACCTTTATAATATAATCTTCGAAATGGATATCCGAAAACTCGATGAAAATAATTCAACTGAAGAAAGAAACTGTTTCTGGCCTAAATAATTGTTACTACTTTCTAAAAGTGGGCAGCCCAGTAATAACATTAAACCTTCTTTATTCCTGGAACCTCCCTTCTCCTCACTCCAATAAAACCCTTTATTTTTTATATAATAAACATCTTTCCTCACCAAAACTCTTGCCTCTTTAGCTATTATATATTTTTTTTAAATCTACTAATTTCTTCCTAATTTCCTCTCTCTAATTGTGAGATCCAAATCCCAGTATCTTTTAGTTTCCTGGAATTTTTTAACCCGGCCAACATATCAGAATTTTTCAAAAATTCAGCTAAATTAGAGCACTATTTCCCGGCGGAAACGCCTTATATATTTTTCAAATCCAAAGAATTTTCATAAATTTCTTTACATAAAGCAACTTCATCATTTCCCTCTCTACCATTCGAGATTCCTTTAAATATAAGATTTTTAGCTTTTATTTTGTTTTAATAATATTTCCAACTCACATCTGCCTATAAAAACCGTTTTTAAAACATTTATCTCTGCTGTGGTGGTTGGTTCCGCAGAGCTGGAAAGCATCAGAGACATTTTCCGTGGTAGCCTGCTTCATTTTGTGGTCATCTTTGTGGTCATTTTGTGGATGACCACAAAATGAAGCAGGCTACCACGGAAAATGTCTCTGATATTTATCTCTGCCTTTACGATTTATTTTCAGCCAAAATCCCATCCAGCCTTCCAGCCAGTTTATTATGTAAATCATCAATTTTAATATCAAAAAATATATTTATTTTCAATATAAAAGAATCTTCATCGAAAGTACCCTTCGTAACTTCACTCATTTGTTTACTTATTTGTGGAGAGTCAGAAATTTGTTTTCTATTCTCTCAGAGGTCATTGAAAATGTAATAATCATATTTATAGCTACTTACTTGTAATTTTTGCTATTAATTAGGAACTGAACAAATTCAATAAATAATTATCAAACTAGATAGCTCATTGGCGGAAAAAAATTATAGTTACTAAGAAAAAAAAAAATGATATTAAAAAATAGACGTCAAATATTATTTCAAAAATTTAAGATGTTACTTGTACGACTGCAAGAATATTTTGGTTCGAGGGCGTGGCTTAAAGGGTTACTCTGCAGAACCCCATTCCACTTTTGAGATTTAAACTCCACCCAACTTGTAATAAATAAATATTAGTAAAAACAAATAACTCTTTTCACAGAAACAAATTATATATATATATATATATTTTCACATAACTTTCGCTAATTTTAAACCCAATTTTCCTGTAGAATTTTCCAATGCACTTATCACTTATCGAAATCACATAAGTAGGCCAGAAATCAGAAATAAAAAGTTACTATAAACTTATCAAATGACAAAAAAAAATTGAGGCCGCATAAAAGCAATGTTAACACTACCAAAGCTACAAACAAACTTCCTTTTTTTTTGTGGTAAAAAAAATATGAAAAATTGTACATGTTTTCTTGCTCTTTTCCATCATTCTAGTGGAATTATTAAAAAGCTTTTATACTGGAACCAGTTCTTGAATCTCTAGTAGACATATCCCTAAGCGTGTTAAATCACTTAAAAAAATACAGTTAAGAATATTTATAGGTATGACACCTTATAATAAAAAAAGGATTATAGTTTAAAATAATTTAGATTACTTTCTATAAATTTAACATTTACAATTTACATTGTTCACTCAAGTCCTAGACAATTGCAGTTCGTTCATTCATTACTGGCAGTAACTATTACAAAATACACTGTATAGCATGCATTGTCTTAAAAGAAGCATATCACAGCTAGTTTTCTAGGACGTTGAATGGATTGAAGCTTAAAAGTTCAGGGTATTCTAGTCTTTGGATATAAGATTAGTAAGGAATTCGATCTCGTTCGATCGTCGTGCCATATAGTTTTGCACAATAAACTTTTTAATATAAAAGACTGACAACATTTTGAATATTTTCAAAAAAAAAAAAACACGCTTTATTATCCTTGATATCAGGGAAGAGTGTTTTCCCAGATTTGCAAACATTTGACAGCATTTCTGGATATGTAGAGAAACCTGTGATTTGTCGCAGTACACATCCTCTTTTAGGACCTTATTGAGGCTTTTTTCGGTTATAAATGATTGTACTGCAGTTATCTTTGTTAAATTTCGCTCGATTTTGATGATAAAAAATTTAATTCATATTATCAAATTATAAATTTCAATTTAATTTTTGATTTTGTTTTTAATTTTTGTTTTTAAATTTAATTCCATAGAGCGACAAAATAAAGGATGCACTTTAGTAAAATTGTGCTCAATTTAAAATATATTTCTTATAAAAGACTATGTGCTTTTCTTTGGCATTGCCAAGTTTAATTTTATCCAGTTCTATGGTTATATCTTTTACAAAACAGCATGCTATATGCTAGACTAATGTACCGTAAAATAAATAGAAAAGATTTTATTTTTTAATTTAATATCTTTTAAAATAATTTATGAATAATGAAATTTGCCTAATTTTATTATTTAGTACGTTTTTACTTTATAAATGTTTTAGTATTTCATGCAACAATTGAAACAACAATGAAATTAGTCCTTCGAAATAAATCGTACACGAATTGTTTAAATTAACCATTCATTATTTATTTGCTGCTTGGCTTACAGTCCTTGTAGAACTTTGGTCTCTCCAATGATCATGAGTTATTCCTCTCTAATCATACCTATTTCTCTTAGATCTTTCTTGCTACCTCCTACCGTACATCATACTGCTGGGAATTTTGTTTTCCTGCATTCGTTCCACATATATGAGCCATCTATTATTTGTTGATAATATGGTCTTCGTGCTCTTAATCTTAAATTTTATACACATTTTCCATACTCTGTTTTCGAGTACAGGGCCATGTATTTCTTGGAGGACTTCCTTTCCCAGATAGCAAGGAGCCTTTGCCTTCTTTTATTAGAACTTAGCATTTATTTATTTATTTTACGGGTATTAAATATGTAAGTGAATAATTCTCAGATATTTTTAGCCTAGTTCTTAATTACTTATGTATTTAAATTTGATTTATTTCAGCTGTTGCGTAGTTCATTGGTTAACAATAAAACACAGTCTGTAGTGTGTAATGATCTTGGCATGGGAGCTTATGCTATCTATGCAAATCCAAAAGCTGAACTTAAAACAAAGGATAGAGCAGATCTTTTAGAAGCATTTCTTGGAGCTCTTTATGTTGATAAAGTAGGTTTTATTTAATGTTTATAGATGAGATAATTTAACATTGATTTGGGAAATATCTAATTCAGTAATTATTTTTGCTAACATATATTATGTATTTTCAGGGATTGATATATTGCCAGACCTTTGCTAATGTTTGTTTTTTTCCAAGACTTCATGATTTTATCATGCATCAAGACTGGAATGATCCTAAATCTAAACTTCAGCAGTGCTGTCTCACTTTGAGAACTATGGAGGGCGGAGAGCCTGAAATACCTATTTACAAGTTGCTATTTTTTTTTATTCATTTGCTTGTTTACTTTAACTACATAATTAATTTTAATTTATTTTTACTTTTTAACAAGGAAATCTTTATATGTATACTTTTCCAAAATCACTTAAACCTCTTTTTATTCATTTGATTTTTTTACTTTTCAACCACATACTCATTTTTTTGTTTTTTAATTAACAAGGAAATATTTACTTAGCTTTTCCAGAAACACTTAAACCTTTTACACACACAAACACACACACAAAATGGTATATATATAATATGTATTTATGCCTTCGTCTCCTTACTACTACAAAGGAGAAAAACAATTCGTAATATTTTTAAAGGAGAGGATGTGTTTGCGAGCTTGTCAGTAAGAGATGTTTCTAGAGAATTGTGTTTGTGTGTTGTGCCAATGCTTGTGGGTGTACAGCATATCTTAAAAATGAAGGAGCTGCAACGTTAATTTTTCTTTTCCAAAATGCCATTTCGAAACAATACGGTTCTATTGCATACATTATTATTAAGGCCTGTTAAATGTATTGCTATTTAGCTCAAAAACATTAGTTAACTGTATGTAGAAGAAAATAATTTTACTGACAAATATGTATCTATTAAATAGGTTCCATATTTTTTCAGAATTTTCTCGAAAACGGTTGGAACGATTTTCTTTAATTTTGTAATAATAGTTATATAAGCCCATATTTTTTATTTGAACATTTTGTTTTCGAAGAAATTTATTTTAGGGGTTTTCGGGGATGGCATCTGATTCATTTGGTTTAACACTAAACTGCTATTTGAAGTTTTATTGGGAATTGATTAAGGTGGTGTCACATTAGTCGTTAGTCTCCTTAGTCTTAAGACCAACAATTAAAAACGAAAAGTTTCTCCACTCTTATTTTATGCTTGAAATTAAAGGCAACTAAGCCTTTAGAAAAATTTCAGGATTGGTCAGTTTCAAAAATGGTCAGTTATAATTATAATAATGGTAACAGAAAACCGTGCTAAGTGTCACAAGAATATCGTTTTTTTAGGGTCATTGAATGCATGGGCCCTACAAACACTAGGCTTTATACAGTGGCTGTTTACTTTAGACAGAAACGTTTGGCTCAGGCATCTGGACATAGCATTCAACAAGCTGAAATGAATGCAGCTAGGGAAGCATTGAAGAATTCACAGAGTAAGACATTATAATATTATTAGTTATTAAACTTTATTATTCACATTATGCCCAAATCAATTGATGGGGAACTATTATAAATAGGCCGTTCTAGAAGGCGGAAGATTATGAATGAAAGGCTGACCACAAGTTTCTTTGAAGAGGATATTCAGCTTAATCCCCATATCGCTCGCACCAATACTCAATATAATCCCAGTTTTATCCTGTTTTACAGATTCTTTCAAATAAGTTTAAATTTTGACCAATTATAACCTGACAATATATGTATTATATAAGTATTAACATTTATTGCTAGGGTTTCCTGATCGATAATGACAAGAAAAGAAAAAATGCATATTTGATAGTGCTTGCTTCTAAGACGTTGCTTCTCTTTTGTTGTGTTAGTTTTGAATCTTTGCAAATGCCGATTGCAATATATGCCAAATACTTTTGAATCTGAGGTGTGGGTGCATTTGCTGAAATGGAAAAAGGGTGCCTTCATGATACAGTTCATTTTAATATTGAAGGAGAGGTAATGTGTTGTTTTCTGTGTTTGAGTCTGTGCCTGCTAGAGTGGTGAAAAAATATGTTCTTTTGTGAATGGCATTAAACTAAGAAGAAAATAAGAATAAGTACCGAATCAATGAATGTCTTGCTAATTCCATGAACAAAATTATAGCAGGGTATATATTAAGTCTTGTTTGTGAGAAGATGTAAGATCAATAGCCCATGCTAGAAAGAGCCCATTTAGTGGCAAGACCTATCAGACGGCGATTTTTATTAAGGTGGCATTTGATCTGCAAGCCACGTTTCCCATCGCCTAGTTCTGGCAGGAATGCTGGATCTGAATTTTCTGAGCTCCTCACGGAAACCAAGCTCTTCGCGCTTGAAGCGTTATACCAGAGCGTTACACTCCCGGAGTTTGAGATAAAAGATCAAAAATTTGTTGCCTGAAGTAAGTATACAGGGCAAAATAATTGTAGATGTGCAGCCTTTTAAATAAAAGATATCGGAACAGTTCTCAGAAGAATGTTTTTTTTAGGACTAATATAACGCATTGGAAATTCAGGCATCTATTGTGTCCCTCCTACTGCCACGATGAGATTTCTGAACCCAGAGCACCCTTTCCAAGTCTTGTTTTTCTAAAGAATTACAGAATCTGGATGCTTCTAAAGAGGATATTTATCTCCTCTTCGAATACTCGTTATGTACTCAGAAATCTAAATCATTCCTCGTTGATAACCGTTGCAGCCCATCAGGAGGTACATTGGAGTCTCTACATCTTAATGTGCAGGTGCTATCACTTTTGTGCCACCTGCTTACAGGTACCCTCTCAGACTACAATGCTCCATGAGGAAAACTGGTGGCATGCGAAGCATATTTTTGCAGTGACCCATTCAGGGTGTAGAACCATAGAATCGATTAATGTGATAGCTACCTAGACAAGTTTTAGACTACCTCATTCCTGAGTGGGTTTTCCAGAGCAATGCTTCCTTGACTTCTTGCTCAATTCTCAGCCCTTCTTGATGCTGGTTGTTTATTCCACAAGTGTTTCTTGCCCCATAAAGGAGCAGATGCGCCTTTTCTTGCCTGGGTGGCCAGCATACCCTGGTACCCAAAAGAGGTTAAGTCTACTATTTCGGCTTGCCGAGGCGTTCCTACACTATTTCGAACACGTGCTGCCTGATTATCGGGTAGAATCTCAGTCTCAATTTCTTGATTCCTACAATTCATGTTGGGGTTGAACTGGACAGACTTTTCAATTACCATAATTTCCGCCTGGAAGGTTCTGGGGAACTTGGCCAGTTTCTCCGGGTGCCTGGTTCTAGGTCCATATATTCCAGCAACTCCCCTACAGATTGCTCGATCAGTTCATGTATTTTAATTTAATATGATTTATAACTTCTAGCAAAGCTGTATTTCTTAATCATCCCGTCATCTTTTATGGTAGTTGTAAAAAAGGGAGCAGACAAGGATTCGCACTCACTGGTGCCTCCGCACCTTTTTTCTTCCAATATCCTTCATAGCTGTGATGATATTTCTGCTAGCAAACTTGCACTAATAGCACTTAACGGAGCACTCAAGGCGATACGGCCTTGAAGAAGTTCATTGCAAAATTGACGAAGCGTCGGTTTATTGCAAACCTGACGCGGTCTCAACCCGGAAACTTCAGTGTTTTTCATGAGAATGGCCACGGAAGCCTAGAAGATTATCTCTAACCTAGGTGGAAAGGTATGAGATTGAGAATATATTCCAAAAGGCTGCCCTCTTCTTTATTGTTTTTGTATCTATGCCAAACAATGTTATGGGCATTGGCAGCTCATTCGATTAGAAGTGATATTCTCGGCTTGTTGCAGTATTCCGCCAATATCTCATTTCTATTGGTATTTTTTCTTTTCCTCAGTAAAATATATAACAACTCGCGGTATTACTCCCGATATCCCGTATCATGTTGCTCAAAGGGCTCAAATTCATCTTAAATTCTGAAAGACAACTGTTACTAATAGAATGCAGTATTTTTTTTTGTATTAGATCCACCTTGTTGATTGATCAAGATTTTAATCTACGATTCTTGGCCAACACTAGAACTTTTGGGGAAACAATCTCACTAAGATGGCAGATGCCCCGGTAGAGTGATATAAGTTTACTTAGTTTGATGCGGGTCCCGATACTCCATGTTATTCTAATGAGGGAAAGGCCCTTCTCTCCTTTTAGGAGCATCTTTTTTGTAATGCCTCACTGAGGCTGTCTTCTATATCTTTCTGGCCTTTTAGGGACTCATGCCGCCAACAACGATTCACAGGTACCAAGGTTCAGCTGGTGAGCCAGGCTCACAACTGCCGCCAGACTTGATTCACAAGTCTTACTATGAGGAGCATAATCCGTCCCAGTTATGCTATAGTTTGTCATTTAGTGGTAACTTCCCTCTTTGTTCTAAAGATCACTTAAAAATAGAACTTTTCATACAAGAAAAAAGGTGTATATATACTCTCTAAGCTTCTCAGTTTCAGGGTGACATTATAATACAGCCACTATTATCCTCTGCATGCCTCCAACCCTGTTTTAGGATCCGTCTCGGATGTCCAGCGGGTACATCCACATCGGCTGGGGAATTTTATCGACATCTAGGTCTAGACCCTCCGAGTTCAGTCAAACAAGGGGTCACCATTTATTTTATTAAGTAAAACTTTTTTAAATGTCACACTTTTTCCTCCCCGTTTCGATTTATCTGATGATGTTATGGAGAGGTTACTAAGAGCCATTTGACATTCGAGAGAAATTCAAAACAATTCATTTTATAATGAGATGTTTATATGGCAAGGGCCAGAGGAGTTTTTAAAGAAAAACGAATTCTTTGTTGCTGTACGTTTCGGGTACCATTGGTGCTCTTCTTCAGGAGCTCTGCAAAATTTATTGGAGAAATTTACATTATTGTACAGTATAGTAGAAAAGAAAAAGTGTCAGAGACATTTTCCGTAGAGTATTTGCTCTGTGCAAGTCTATGTTATTACACTGTTTAACAAAAACATCCTGATGATGGGCAACGCCCGAAACCGGTCGATGATCACAAAAAGAAGCAGGCTATCACGGAAAATGTCTCTGATGCTTTCCAGCTCTGCGGAACCAACCACAACAAAGATAAAGTGCATAGATTTATGACAAATAAGGCAACAAAGAATTCGTTTTTCTTTAAAATCTCCTCGGGCCATTGCCTTAAAATTATCTTATTATAATTTTAAGGTCAGACGATTTGAAAATCAATTCATTTATTTTTGAAGGGTCTTAATCACGATATTTAAGTAAATAATAAATAGTAATTGCTAATTTACTCTGGATCTTGTGAAAAATTCTTCACACAATTTTAATTTAAAAGGATATGTTTACATAAAGTTTTAGCAGGTTCTTTTATTTATTTGCAAAAAATATTTATAAATATCTGTTTGACTCTCCCATCAGTGGCAGCTATTTTAAGTCAACCAGCATTACCAATATTCAACTATTCGACTTGAGGAAATTGATCATAATATAAGTTGAATATGTGGTAGGTCGGCAATGCAAGATGGGATTTTATTCTTATCCGTCGTAGCATGCATATATGTGATCTTCTTAACCGGTTCGGATTTTCATCCATCGTCATTGTAAAGTTATCAAGTTCGTGTAGAGAGTTGACTTCAACTTAATGTTTCTGTTAAACATACACTTGTTGGTTGAATGCAACATAAACATTAAGTTGAAGTCAACTTTTTACAAAAACATTTGACAATGGATGAAAATCCGAAATCGGTCAGAAAATCACAAATATGCATGCTACGACGGATAAAATCCTAGATAATATTAAGTGGGTTGAGTGTTGAGTACTTTAACTCACTTGGCCCTGAGAAAATTTACTCTTTTTGGAATTTTAACCTTTGTCATTGAATAAATACTTATAAAATTATGGGGGCAAAGATGCGGGAGGAACTATCCAAATAGTTTGAGCGTAATCCTTTTGCATCCTATATTATATTCTAAATAAAGTTTTGCCAATCATCTAATAACTTTTTCAAATTTCATATTTTCAGAGAGTTGTTCGTCAATAATTTTTCCTCTATTAGGCTAAATGTTTTTGCAAAATTTTCATTTGGACTGAATAGCAACTTTTTAAAAAACTATCAAAGAAATGATCAGATTACATCAATTCTCACATTGTAAATACACATATGAACATGTTCTATGCTAAAAAGATACTCCCGTTTTATAGCAAAAATATGGGCCACTATTTAAAATGAAAGAATTATTTCTGTTTAGGCATATTGTTTGATATTGTTTTGGAAACCATTTTCTTCTTTATCTTTTTATGACAGTTTAAATAAGAAATATTAATAGTACCCATTGTATTACACGTATTTATGATCAACTATTTTTTATAGGACTATTTCCTCAACTAGATCATCAAAAAAGAGTAATCGCTAAAAGCATGAAAAGAGAACCTGGTTCCAGATGTATAAGGGATGAAAGGATGGATTTTAATGATAATAGAAAATTTGATTTTAATAACAGGAGTAGAACGAGATCTAGATCTCAGAAAAGTTTTTATATACCAGCTTCTTCATTTGACGGCGACAATCGTAGAAAACCACGAAGCTGTTCGGAGAGTAGTAGACCGATGAAATGTAATTTAACACCTTCAACTACTAATTTAAGTACTTCATGTCATAAGGAAATACCGAAAACAAATTGCCCAGCTTTACAACAGCAGCAGCATAGAGTATCAAATAATTCAGAAAAATAATGGTGCTATTAGTAATAGTATTTTAATTTTGGGGGGGCTAACCCAGTTGGGGTGGGCTAGATGATTGTAAAATGTTTGTGTGAATTTAATGAATACAGATCCTTCTTTCAACTATTAAACCTACCCGAAAACCACCATAAACGAGTTTAATTAATTGTTTTAATATAGTGAACTCTCATAATAATAAATTTTATTAAAAAAAATTGGAAATTCCTTATTTATTGTGATAGATTTTAAGTATATTATTTTTCTTATATCTTCTGTATTTACAAAAATATTGGATGAAATATCAGTCAAAGACGGACAAATTTCGATCCTATTTTTTAAATTGAGAAGAATATGGATGCTGAATGTTTATATTATTTAATCATTGTTACTTTTAAATATAATTCTATGATTGTTTTTGTGCAAACAATGGGATTTTTTTTTTATTTCATTTAAAAATGAATATAATTCCTCTTGTTTTTTTTAAATTGGTTTTCTAACGTTTTAATGACATCTTCACTCTATGTTAGCATCGGTTAATATTTCAAGTTCACTTTTAAGTGCCTTGCTTCGATAAATTTAATATTCTGAGCAATAATTTTACTGAACATTTAAGGTAAGTTAATCTAATTCTGTTTGATCATGTTTTGTATATTTAACCTCATTAAAGGAAAAATTGTTTTAGTCAGATTCTTATTTCAACCCAGTTTCTTTTAAAGTGCTGATAAGTAGAATAATTCTTATAAAATTGTAGACTTTGTTCATATATTTCTGATCTATAATTCAATTTTGCAAAATCGTAACATTGTATTGCCGCTTCTGACAATCGCCTTACTTTTCTGCCCTCTCTCATTCTGCAAACATGTCCAAACCATTTAGCTGACTTTCTCCTGGGGCCTCCCCAGAACTAATACAGAACAGTGATCCGAACGTGTATGAGTTGGACTCATGTAGGGTTTTTTTTTCTCGAACGCAGTTATGGGCCGGGGGCGGAACTCACAGATAAGATCGGTAGTGTCACGGAGGCGGTAAAAGGGAGTGCAGGGGCGATGCTTCCGATTAACAAATATATAACAATATGCTTTTTATGTTATTTCCGTTTTTAAAAATTATTTTGCATTTCATATGAAAGTAATTTTTAAAAACGGAAATAACATGTTAAGTATAAAATATGGTTTAAGTGATTGCTGTAGGGGGTTCCCCATTGTAAAACCTATACAATGTGCTAAGCTGTGGGGGTTCCCGACTTTTCCCTTTTTTTCTCTAAAGCACTCATGATTGACCTCAGCTATCTAATAACCAATCTATTGCACCGATAATGTGGAGTTATTGGTTCAGGTCGTAATGCACTTTGCCTTATCACATCACTTGACAATGTAGTGAATACTGAATATATATATAAATTCAGCCTGTTTTTCGTCATTAACGCCAGTGACATCATTACTATTATTACAGTATATTCGCCCTCTTTCTGCTTAAGAAGTGTAATCGTGTCAAATTTTCGATCGGAAATACACGTTTTGAGATCCCCCGAGTCCGAAAAAGTAGTTTTTTTAAAAAAAAAAATTGTGTTTTTGAGGTATGTATGTGAACAGATAGCTCAAAAATGGAAAATCGTAAAGGTCAAACTTGACATTCCATTTGGGTACACATGGGACCCGATAGGAAGTTATCTGTCCAAATTACTCAATCGGAAGTACTACTTATTGAATTTATTTTTCATTTTTTGCGATTTTCTCGAAAATAGCTTCAACAATTTTCTTTAAACTTGTACATTAACTACACATGTTAAGGTACATATGTTAAGAGCTACAACTCTTGTTCCAAAATTTGGAATGTAAAATTGTCTTTTTTTTTTTTCTTTTTTTTTTGAATCCTTAGAATGTTTCGTCCAATATATGATATAAACTGAAAAAGTAAAATGTTTTTTCAAACAGGGTCAACCTTCTAATGGGGTTTTTCAGTTGCAACTCCTGTGGCAAAATAAAAAAGAATTTCAAGATCATATATTACATTTGCCCATACTAACCCTAACAACTGAAAGTATCAAGTTTAGATTCTCCCATTGATGTTATAATTAAATAGTAGTCAAGTAAATAAATAGTAAGAATTGTTGGAGAAAATTTGTCAATTATAACTATGTAGATTTAACAATAAGAGAAAGTCGTCTGAGTGTCTCACACCAGATTTTTTTTTTCATGTATTGGTAATATTCTTAATACTATTATCATTCGCCGCCTTTAATCAATAATTATTAAAATATTCTTCATTTTAATGATGGATAAGGATTGTTGAGATTCGGTCTTTAAAACCGAAATAGTCTCAAAGACCGAATCTCAACAATCATCCTTCATTTAAAAACGGTCGAGAAGAACCTTCCATTCTTCATTTTCTTATTCTTATTTAGTTTCAGGCCTTACAATTGAAGTTCGCAAACATCCATATTTATTTTTTTCATAATTCATTGTTTATTGATGTCATAATTATTGTTTCTTGTTTGTATTGTATTGTTTTCGTTCTTTTACTTAATTTCATCGTAACCTAACGAATAACCAAGATTAGTTGATAGCTCTAGACAAGATAGCGTCTTATATTGATATACATAATTTATATATTTATGTAAAAATTATATTCATGTTTAATTTAATGAAGAAGAAAATCTAAATAGTAGCAGCTATGTTTAATTTTTTCCAGAACTTATAAGTTCTTTGCAATAAATTATTTGTATTAATTATAACCTTTTTAAAAAATGAAGACTTTTCTATTGAGGTGCTAGTGGCTGTATGGTACAGTTGGTTGATCCATGCTTCCTTTTGGATTCCCGAGTTGTATTTAGTTTATCTTTGTCCGCTTTCATCCTAAAACAAATTAAAAGATGGTTCAAAAGAAGGTAATATCATTTATCTTAGTTAATTAAATTAGTCGATTTTTAGGAATTTACTTGAAAAATATTATAAATTCCTTTAATACATCATTATTATAATTAACCTATTTATAACCTAGCTCTTTGGAAATATGTTTAGATCGGTAGACGTTTACAATTTTTACTAGTATCCTTTGATGGATAGTGAAAATAGTTGTCATTTATATTTTATCGTTTTATATAAATTTACTTTCTTCATATAAGTGTTCGTTCATTCGGTTACGTTCTAGCTATGGCCAGCTCTTTTGCATAGAAATGTATTTTCTTCAAAGCAAATTAGTAAATAAATAACAATTTTATCATCCGTGGCCCAAAAAAATGCCCCTTAGCCGGTTAAACTCGAAAATAAGTGGATCACTGTACTGTTTTCGCGTGCTTTACTGTCATAAGGGCGGGCCGACCATAAATAAAGTTCAACCTTTACATTTTAAGTATCTTTCTTTTACAGTTAAAAAAGAAAACTGGCAAGAAGGTGGCAGCAGCCCCTTTAGCTGTTAAAAAGCAGGAAGTTAAAAAAGTTGTCAATCCTCTTTTTGAGAAAAGACCGAGGAACTTTGGAATTGGTACGCAGCAATGCATATATTAATTAATTTACTTTTACCTAAACTCAGTCCTTAAACTTACAGTATTTCGAAATTATTTGCAGGTCAGGACATTCAGCCTGCTCGAGATTTGAGCAGATTTGTAAGATGGCCAAAATATGTGCGTATTCAGAGACAGAAAGCGGTTTTACAGAAGAGACTAAAAGTTCCCCCATCAATTAATCAATTTTCTCAAACTCTGGATAAGCAGACATGTATGTACATTTACTCTAATGTTAGAATTTCCTTGGAATTCTTAAAAAGCTACATCTTTTTTTTGATTTCGTTTCTGATAGAAGTTATTAATATTTACAAATAATCACATTATTCACAAAATAATACTTTTATATTTTGATGCTGAACATTTTATTTTAATGAATCTAACAATCATTCACTACATTCTGTCTATTATGTAATAGATGTTCAGCTGTTTAAGTTACTGGAAAAATATTCTCCAGAATCCCCAGAAGCGAAGAAACAACGTTTAAAGGCTAGAGCAGAGGGCAAAATAGCCAAAAAAGAAGATGCTCCTACAAAACGGCCAAACGTTGTTAGGCAGGGTGTAAATACTGTAACCCGACTGGTTGAACAGAAAAAGGCTCAGCTTGTGGCAATCGCCCACGACGTGGATCCTATTGAGGTATGATTAAATTAATTAGCATTAGCTTTGAATGTAATTAATATTTACGATAGATTCTTGGTAGATTGGAAAAAATCTTATTTTATTAGTTTGTGCGAGTTCTTTTTACTTTCTCTTACTCCTAGTAAGAGGAAGTATTGTATTGTAATCGTGTCAAATTTTCGATATCGAGTTTTCACCGGAAATATCCGTTTTGAGGTCCCCTGAGTCCAAAAAAGTGGTTTTTAGCAAATGTGTCTGTGTGTGTGTGTGTGTATGTATGTATGTGAACAGCATAGCTCAAAAACGAAAAATCGTAGAAAGTTGAAATTTGATATTCCGTTTAGGGGTCACCATGGGATCTGACTGTACGTTATCTGTCAAAATTCCTCAACCGGAAGTACCACTTTACTAGTTGGATTTTTTACTTTTTTGCGTTTTCTCAAAAATGGCTCCGACGATTTTCTTTAAACGTCAAACATCAACCACACATACAATGAGCTACAACTTTTATTTGCAATATTTCTCCGAGAAAATGCTTTGAAGGGCACTTTTGGGGGAGGGGTGGGGTTAGGTTTCCATCTAAAGTGCTATTTCAGTTTATAAGACAATTCTGTCATCTAAATAATGTTAATTAGAATTAAATATGTTGTTGAAATTCCGAGTTTGAAAAAATCGGATAACCGGAAGTGCGTTTACTTTACCACTTTACTAAATGATTTATTCACTTTTTCGCAATTTTCTCAAAAATGGCTCCGACGATTTTTTTGGAACTTCTATATAAACTAAACATGCAAAGATCTACAACTTTTATCTAAAACATTTCTCTGGGAAAATTCATTTAAGGGCATTTTTAGGGGAGGGGTGGGGTTAGATTTTCATCAAAGTGCTATCCTAGTTGATTATACAATTCTATCATCCAAACATAATTAGTTAGAAATAAATAGATGGCTGAAATTCCGAGTTTCAAGAAAATTAGTAAACCGGAAGTGCGCTTTTACTGAACTGTTTTTTCAGTTTTCGACGAATTTCATTAAATTTGGTACACAAACTATAAAATTTGTCAATTATCATTTTTAGAACTGGAGTAAGAGAAAGTTGTGTGAGTGTTTCACACCAGATTTTTTCCTTTTTAAAGTCAAAATATAATAAAATCCAAAAATCGCAGAATTATTGTTGTGCAAAAGAAGGTGTCCAAACTTTGTGGGGGGGATTAAATGCGACACCAAGTTTTCGTTTAAAATTAGTTTAACAATAATGTAACTTAATATTTTTATTTTTTAACTTAAGTAAGCTTTTTTTTACCTAATATAATAACATTGAATCAACAAAAAAAAATTTTTTTACACTTTAATACCTGCATTTATATACATTTTTATGTGATTCTGAAAATAAGTACAATATTTTTCCATCATGTTAGGATTTTGAGAAATGTTTCTCAGTAATTATCACACTATTACATAGCGCCTCTTGACTGTATTTCTTGTTTGGTGTTTTGCCCTATTTCGTTTTTTTTTTTTTTTTTTTAACTTGAAATGTTCCAGCCTATCAACAACAAGTTTCCCATGCTATAACACTCGCTACTTTGTTTTAAACTAATCATTTTAAAAACTTCATTGACTTAGATATATGGATATATGAGAAATGATTAAAAAAAAAGATTTATATCCGTTGTCAGTTTGTGAAACAATTGTCATATTTGCTGTACATGTTGCGTTTATATACTTATAGAAACTTGTTAAGTGTTTTGGCGGTAGCAAACGAACCATAACCGGACTGTTACTTTTGCTGCACCAAAATTTTATGGATTTCTGCCAAAAATAAGAAAAAAATTACAGATCCGAATTTATTTTCCGCTACTCGCCCAGTATCACATTCGGATACATTACCAATTTCAGTACCTATGGACTCTTTAAAGAAAGTCAGCTTTTTTACGGAAGCAGAAATAGCAGCTTTAGAACTGTTTCACAATATTTGAAGAGACTCAAACGCGACTTAAAACGTGCTGCTTGGAATGATTTTAAGATTTTTTGGGGAATAAAAAAATCTGAAAACTATGAAAAAATTGGTATGAACTCCTTATCAAGCATTAGGTTCTAAAATGACGCTTGAAAGTACATTTCTTATACCCTCATTTGAACTTCTTTCCTCCGAAACTTGGTGAAGTTAGTGGTTAACACGGAATGCGGGTTCATCAAGATATACTGAAAAACGTTGGAATAGTAAAAAGCTTGCAGATTATTGTTGGTCATTGCTATCAGAAAGTTCCAAAACTGAATACAAGAGAAAAGTGAAGGGGAAGACATTCTAATTAATTGTAATAATTATCACATCTGTTATCTAGTTTACGAAATAATTTATTTTTTATGTTCATTTTTTCAAAATCTGGCGTGTTAATTTAATTATTCCGTTTAGTTACTACCATCGCATCTAACACGAAGGTTTCGGGCAAAATCCATCAACCAAAAGCATACTAGTCATAACTTTACTGAATAGTTTTTCAGTTTTTTTGGCGTTTTCTCGAAAACATTTATTTAAACTTAGTGTATTATCTACATTATATAAAAGCCTAACACTTTTATTTGACACATTTTCTCGGGATAATTAATTTTTCTGGTGGTTCTGGGGGAAAACTGGTTCTGGGGGCTTTCCTCTCAATACCTCCATTCAATGTATGATACCACTTATATAACATTAGTACTAATATGCATGGGATTGCTAGAATTCTACATTTTTAAGAAACATTAATCCATTCATCCATTAATCAGAAGTCAACTTTATGGAATAGACTTTTTGAGATATTTGAAATTATCTCGAAAAATTTAGGAGAGATTAATAAAATTTGAAGTTTAAAGAAAATTGGCCATTTTATCTTATAATAATAGTTTTAAGGATCCCCCACACCAACGCGAAACATTCGCTGCCGCGGCGGATGCGAACTTTCCGCGTCGGAAAATTTCCTGGCGTCGCGGGAGCGAAACAAGTTTGCCCACACCGACGCGGTAGCGAATGTTTCGCGTTGGTGTGGGGGATCCTTTTAGTAGAGTAAGAGTAAATGATCCCCCACACCGACGCGAAACATTCGCTGCCGCGGCGGACACGGAATCCGCAGCGGAACAATAGTCATGGCGGTCTATGCATGTATTCACACTGGGTGAGGCGGATTCCGCAACTATGGCGGAAGTACAGCGTCGTTCCGCTCCAACGCTGCATGCAGAGTTTTTTCCGCTGCCGCTATTGTTTCGCCGCTTGGAATTGTTAAAAAAATGGTGTTTGCCATTTACGAAGTTCTAATTACGTGTTCTATTACGAAGTTCATTAATTTCATGAATCCATTTCCTTTTCTTTTTACTTCTGAAATAAAAAAGTGGTATTATTGTAAGTGGTCTATATATCCACTTACCTGTTTTTTACACTTTCAGCAAGTGCCAATAATAACAGAGCTTTTTCTTCATCAGAATCAGACGAAGACATTGTAATAAGTTAACGATAAATATTATTAAAAAATAAATTTTGGTAGAATGTCCAAAAACTCACAAAGGAAATCCAATATGGAAAGATCCAATATTCGCTCCCGCGTTGGTATGGGCAAACTAGTTTCGCTGCCACGACGCCAGGAATTTTTCCGCCGCGGAAAGTTCGCATCCGCCGCGACAGCGAATGTTTCACGTTGGTGTGGGGGATCCTTAAGTCGTGTGAGTGTTTCACACCAGATTTTTTTTTCCATAGGAGTGGAAATCAATATTTACAAATTCGATGGTATGTTATGTAGTATTCACATAACCCACACACACTACTTTGCCACAAACTGTTGCCTAAATATTTTTGCAACATTAATTGACATACATAACATTGATCTATCCATTTCACAGTAAAAACAGTTATTTTTACACAGAGGAAGTTATTGAATATTTGTCTTTCAATGATGTTCCATGAATTTCTTCACCTGAATTTTTTATTTTGAAGAAAATGACAATCTGAGATTGACAAGTATTTTGTGACGGTATTTCATAATATTGTTAGTAATATTTTAAATATTTTTTTTCTTTAAAATGATCTGATAAAACTTTCGCATCGAATTTCAAAGTTTTGGTAGGGTTTAAATTGTAAATAATATTTTATTATATGGTTGTAACATTTTAATTATTCATTTGAGGATTATTGGTATTGAACAAAAATCAGCATATTTTATTACATTTGTCTCTCTTTTTTTAGTTGGTACTTTTCTTGCCTGCATTGTGCCGAAAAATGGGTGTTCCCTATTGCATTGTTAAAGGTAAAGCTCTTCTTGGAGCGCTTGTAAGGGGGAAAACATATATTGGCTTCGGACCTGCGTGTGTTTCAAAAAATGATTGATCGCGTTGGAGAATATTCTAATAGTTGGAATTTAGCCATTATTCTGAATAAATCGAAGGTTATGGTGTTAACAAATGTTGGCAAATTAGCGAGGAAGGAAACTTGGAAATTAAATGGGGAAAATTTAGAAATTGTTAACTTTTATAAGTATCTGGGAGTCGGCCTAACCCCTAAATTATCCTTGACCCGTCACTTTGTAGAGAAGTTAAGTTTATCTGAGTCAGCTATTATGATAACGTACACTGATCTGATTAATAATAATGATGTACCTCTGAGTGCTAAGTTTACTATTTTCATTTCGGTGATGCGGGCTATAATTTGTTACGCTACCCAAGTGTGGGGTTTTCTTCGTATCCAGGAAGTTGAAAAATTAAATACCTTTTTCCTGAAAAAACTATTCAAACTGCCTTTGAACACCCCGCATTATGTTTTAAACAAACTCAAACCCTCTGTTTTTATTTACGTTTAACTTGCACTACAAATATGTTCAAAAAGTATTGTCAATGCCGGAGCAAAGCCCTCCCTAGAATTTTAGCCAATACAATTGTTAGTAAAAAATTATACTGGTTTAAAGAATACACGGATCTGTGCAGTAGATATAGCTCTTCAGATCAAGTAATTGGGGGCAACTACGAGGGCTCAGCAGACAATTTGTTAAGCGCTATTCAGATAGAGTTTAAAAGTAATTTAGTCAATGGTATGAAAAATTCAAGATTCCATAAGTTGTACAAGGAATTAAATTTAGAACTTGCGTCTGATAATTATGTTAATGATAGCAATGCAATTGGTCTGATTAGTATGAAATTGAGGGGCCAGCTACTTAAATTTTATTTTCATGTGATTAGGGATGAAAGTCAGTACAGGTGCGCACTATGTAATACTGGCGATGTAGAAAATGTGGTACATTTTGTTGGTTGTGTGCCCTGTATTACAGGAATGCAGATTAAGATTGCTCGGTAAACGGTTTGTCCCCTTACAAGAAGTAATAAATTATTTAAATGGTCTTTATGGATGGGAAAAACTTTATAAATATACAGTCTGTGCATTGAAATATAGGTCATTTTTAATTAATGAGTTTGATTATTAGGCGGGTAGTTTATGAATCTGCCCTTTCGTTAACTAATTTGTTATTCTTAAGTATTAAAAATTATTATTTTATGTATTAAAATAATTTTGGAGTATGTCTAAATTTTGAAAATCAGTATTTGTTCATTTAAATATAGTAATCCGTTATTATTAAATGTAGAAGAAGTTTTAATGTATCTATTTATTTTTGTTGTTGTTCTTGTTCATTATGTAACCCTAATACAGCAGTGTTTACTTTTTGTTTAATACAGAGCATAAATTTGTTTACCGATGGTCAACTTGGCGGACGGACCTTGGTCCATGCCTATGTTGTGTTATTATTTTGCTTATGTGAATTATGTAAATATGATATTAATAAAACACTATTATTATTAGTGTTAATAGGAGTAAGAGAAAGTGTGTGAGTGTTTCACACCAGATTTTTTTTTTTTTTCTTAGAAGTGGAAACAATATTTACAAATTCGATGGTATGTTATATAGTATTCACATAACCCACACACACTACTATGCCACAAACTGTTGCCTAAATATTTTTGCAACATTAATTGACATACATAGCATTGATCTATCCATTTCACAGTAAAAACAGTTATTTTTACACAGAGGAAGTTATTGAATATTTGTCTTTCAATGATGTTCCATGAATTTCTTCACCTGACATTTTTATTTTGAAGAAAATGACAGTCTGAGATTGACAAGTATTTTGTGACGGTATTTCATAATATTGTTAGTAATATTTTAAATATTTTTTTCTTTAAAATGATCTGATAAAACTTTCGCATCGAATTTCAAATTTTTGGTAGGGTTTAAATTGTAAATAATAATATTTTATTATATGGTTGTAACATTTTAATTATTCACTTGAGGATTATTGGTATTGAACAAAAATCAGCATATTTTATTCCATTTTTCTCTCTTTTTTTAGTTGGTACTTTTCTTACCTGCATTGTGCCGAAAAATGGGTGTTCCCTATTGCATTGTTAAAGGTAAAGCTCGTCTTGGAGCGCTTGTAAGGCGGAAAACATGTACTGCCGTCTGTTTGACACAGGTAATGTAAATTTTAATTTGAATCTTAAATTGGTTTTGATTAAATTAATTTGGAAATATTACATTTGTAATTATTGATTTTTTTTTTTTTTTTTAGGTTGACAGTGGAGATCGTAATAACTTAGCAAAGCTGGTTGAAACAATTAAGACGAACTACAATGATCGTCATGAAGATATTAGAAGACATTGGGGCGGTGGAGTGTTGGGTTCTAAATCTGCCGCTAGGATTGCTAAACTAGAAAAAGCAAAGGCCAGGGAATTGGCCCAAAAACAAGGATAATTTTTTTAATAAACAATTGTTTTATTATTACCTCGTGTTTATTTAATCATTTTATCTCTATGGAAGGTATTTTGAAATTTATTTATTTTTTGTTTTTACAACCTTCCGCAGAACGAATGGTTGACTTGCCGTTCAGTCTAACTTCGCCAATTTCATATACTGTCATAAAATTAACTGATAATTCCTGCAAGGCAGAGAGGTCAATGTCCAGTGCCTCTTTGTAAACTTACCCGCGCTTGCCTGAAACATGCGATGAAGAAGGTTAGTGGATGGAGGCTCTTTTCACTATTGTTGTGGTTGGTTCTGCAGAGCTGCAAAGCAAAAGAGATTAGTGGTTAGTGGAGACTCTTTTCACTATTGTTGTGGTTGGTTCTGCAGAGCTGGAAAGCAAAAGAGACACTTTCGTTGCATTGTGCAACAGACCCCACCACTTTGGTTATCTTGAAATTTACCTCTATTCTTATCGTTAAGAAAATTAAGAGTTCTTTGCCTGATCAAGCGGCCGATTGGGTTTTAACATTCCTGAGGCAAGTTTCGCAAGATAATCCCTCTTCCGCCTCACGTGTTAATTATTGGAATGTTACTTCATTTCCTGCACCAATAATTTTCATACAGAAATAGTTATTTTACTAATTACTAAAAGAATAAGAATAAACATCAATTCATTCAAATTATTATTAGCTTCAATAGTTAATGAAGAAAATTTATGACCGAAAGGGCGTTTTTACTGAAAGATACTTTTCAATTTTCTACTAGTTTCTTTAAACTAATTATCTGAACTACACATACAAAGAGCCACAACTCTTATTTGCAACATTTATTCGGGTAAAGTTATTTAAGGGATTTTTGGAGGAGGAATGGTTATGTTTTCGCCTAAAGTGCTAGCTTAGATGATATAATAATTCTACCATTCCATACTTCCGAGTTTCAAGAAATTGATTAATTTTATTCAATCTTGTGATTTTTACTAAATGTTTGTCATCAATTTTATATCAGTTAAAGTATCAAAACCTAAGAATGACTTTTTTGAGGAATACTTACCCTTAAGACTTCTTTAAATAAACTTTCTCGGATAAAAGTTTGAAACAAAAGTGATAGGTATATATATTTAATAGTTAGTAACTATAAATTAATGAAACCCACCAGAGTGTTTATAGAGAAAGTCGCAAAAAATTGTGTTCAGAAAAAAACGTAGTTCTGTTGAACCGATTAACCTGAAACTCAGAATTTTCGCGACATATCTAAGTCTAATTAATTGTATTTAGTTGATAGTATTATATAGTAAACTAATAGAACTTTATATGAAACAGAAACCCACCCCTCACTCAAAAGCCTCTCAAATGATTTTCCCGGAGAAATGATTCATATAAAAATTGTAGCTTTTATGTGCATATAAATGATATACCAAATTTAAAGAAAATTCATTGGAGCTCCTTCTGGTGGTGGAGAGATCTTTTTGAAACATTTGGAAGTAGTGGTCACAATTATTTATATCGAATTTCGCAACTGGTGACAGTTTTTGTAACTATAGAGAGATTACTTCTGGTGGGTGCTATTTTCTAGCGGCAATTATCTATACTAAAAGGTTTTAATTACATTTTTATAATAACTATTTCAATAATTTTGCTTTAAAGTAATTATTGAAGAAAAAAAATTCTATTTCAATTTCTAAATTTAATATAACATATATAATTTTAAAATTATCAGTATATTTAGTTGTAAATATGTTCAGTATTAAGATTAATTAATTAATTTTAGATTTTTCGTTTTTCTTTATTCTATTTTATTTATTTTTTTTTTTTTTGCGCCTTCGAGTTAACAACTAGCTAATGATTAAGTTATTTTCTATTTCTTCATTTTGTTCCTTTCATTCAATGAAACAGTGCTTTTTATAATGCACGTTTGATGTTTTGAATAGCGCGTTTAAAATGCATAAGAGATTTATAATAAAAGTTCAAGTATGAAACATTCACATGACTACTTATTTCAAAATTTTAATGGAGACCTTAACACGTCTCAAAAATCCATTTTCTGGAAAAATTAAGCAAATAAAAGTGATGGAACTTTGTATGAATATAGTTAAAAATAAAAAGTTCCTAGAAAGTCGCCAAAAATTAGAATAACTATTCAATTAAGATTTACTTCAGGTTGACGGATTTTCTTAGAATTCGGAATATTCGCTATTATATTTAGCGATCTTTAATATGATGTAGATGATTGAATCGTTCATTATATTAACATGGCAGTTTAGTAATAGCTCCCCCAAAAAAGTTTCAGATATAAGTGAATAATCAATATTATATATAATTTCCATAAACTCGGATTATAGAAAACCCATTCAGTAACGTAAGCATACCAGCATACGACAATAAAACCTTATTGTCGTTTTTCGCAATGATTTCTAAACAGAGCACAAGTTTAAGCTTCCTGCGATTTTTCGTTTTTGAAGTATTTGCAAAGAACTTAACTTTTGTTAAAAAACATTTTATTTCGTATTCGTACCCTCAAAACTGTATTTCTAATAAATAAAACAAGAGAATTTATCACCATCGCAACAATTCTTAGAGCAGTAATGGGTTCTTCTTCTTCTTTATCTTACAATTCCGTCTCCCTGGAGGTTGGACATGATCACTGTAAATTATTTTCTACCTGAGATGCTCCAGGAAAAATATAGTAAAGGAAAATAATAAAATAGAAATCCAAGTCACTAAACTTATAATTATGCTTTGCTATAATAGTTTTTTTATGAGCAGTATTTAAAGAAGGACAGCATTGCATTACCAACTCGTCCATTGCGTCGATAGTGTTCGGGCGCCCCTGCGGCACATATGAACTAATGTTAAGCCATCCAGGAAAAAAGTAGCAGCTAATCGATCCATTAGGACAAAGGACCTCTAAAGTAACTATTTCATATCTATTAGGGTTACTAGAAAAACAATTTAAAGTACAGAAATAACTTTTTAATACTTTAAGCAATACTGAGAGGTATCAAACAGCAAACATGTTTTTTAATTACATTGCAATTTTAATCTATAAAACAGTAATAACTATATCTTATAGTATAAATAAATTAAGATAACACCTTAAGTTGTAATGTTTGGCAGCTGTAAATATACAGCCAGGGTTACTCACAGAAATAGATTTCTGGTGCCAAGGTCGTGCGCTACATTCATATAACACCATATTGAAATTGCATTTAACTAATCTAAAATAATAAACATGTTTTAAATATTTAGATTTGGAAATAAACTATTCCTGCATTGAACTGGTCAACAATACTAATCTATTTATTGAATACTTGAAAAACTAAATTAAGGTATAATGATAATGTTCGATTATCATACATAGTCAAAGGAAATACCAGGTATATATATGATTAGTTCTGTATATTGTTTTTGTAGTTTAGAAAGGAAGAAATGGATGAACAACGGTTGAGCATTTGATAATCCTCAGAGATGAGAAAACTGATATTTCCATTTCATATCCCTCAGAGAAAATGTTAAAATGGTTAATGTTTGGCACATACAAAAAGAAAGGAACACTCCCAATATATTGCAGATCTAAAAAATACAAGGAAGATACTGAATTCTGAGCTCGTTTTTTCATTGAGAAACGCCCGAAATAAAAATATTAATTCTTAATATCCATAACTATACCTAATATAAAAGAAGATTATGCCATTCAATAAATAAAGAGGCAAATGTTTTGGTTTATTGAATGAAGCTCACAGTTTACCTATTTCTCAACATAATCCCCAAATACATTCCCATCTCTCCTTGTTTTTTAAACCCGGAGAAAATGAGTCTTGACACATGACAGCCACCTTTTGCATATTTGTTTTTTCTCTTAATTGTTGTGAAATTTTTACGTCATGTAATTGACTCCTTGAGTCTTGAGAGGACCAAACAAAAAGAAATCTGATGGTGCGAGATCCAGTCTGTATGGTAGGAGGAGATAGAACTTTCTTGCCTAATTTTTCAGTTCCAAGTGCTGTCGAGCACTAGGTAATGTAGTTTATGATTAGTTTTTGTATGGGAGGAAAGAATTTACTGTATCAATAAGCGTCCCTATTGGTGGCTTTGTCCACAGTTTTCTTTTTCGAAGTTTTTCAATGTAAAGATTGGATGCTCCCAAACTTAGTGGATAATTGTACTGGTTCCTTTTGTTTGCTCTTAGAAAGTCCCTTCAGAGGCTTACTTTGCTAAAAATGAGTTTTATTCTCATACAAAATTTTTAACCAAACTTTTGGCCAAAAATACTAAACGAGAAGCGTACCGACAGGAAAGTTTGTCTACTTTTTATTAGCAATAAATTCAAATTCATTGGAGATGAAACTAGAAATAACAAGTTTGGAATTAGCAATCAAGTTTATCTATTAATATTATCTTTGCATTAATTCTAAATTGAATCTCAGAGATATATAAATATCAGACCTTCATAGATGTTTCTAATTGCCAACGAGGAGCAGAATAACTTTCACAGATTTTATATTTCTTTTACCTTTCTTCTTCTCGTAGATATTACCTTAAGAAGCTTGTTCTATCTATATTTATAGCAATGACTAAAAAAATTGAGAAACCAATATCTACGCTTTTAAGAGTGATATCATAAAGAGATATTCCTGCCAGTTAACCACAGCTACAAGTAAATCATACATTAGCGAATTAAATAAATTTATGAATTAAATTATTTAAATAGTAATATAATTCCTTACTTTACATAAGTATTAGGAGTGGGGGATGTAATTGTTAACTATATGTTGGAGTAGAGATGGCGGGTAGCCGAATAGTATGTGAGGTAATCAAAAATACTAGGTTGGCTGGGCTTCGAGCTACAATCTATATGTGTATCCAACTGAAATAGCCGAGCTACACGGAGCCTACCTCAGTAAGCAATGGTAGTATGTCAGAAGTAACAATGTCAACAATAACTCTAGCTATGTTACTTTGACGATAGAGCTATCTCAGTATTTCAGACTCCCTAATTTCTGATTTCATCAGAAATTAGCAATAAATAGACTTCCATTTCTTTATCCCAAGACTATCATTTCATTCATTAAGTTACTATCTTAATTTATTTAGATTCTAGATCTAGATTTATTTAGAACTATGCATATATATATTTAGTCATACTCAAGTTATATCAAAGTTTTCTTTTTCGAAGTTTTCAATGTAAGGATTGGCCGCTGCCGAACTTATCTCGTACTGGTCCCCTTTGTACTTTACAAAGTACAACTTTACCGTTCATATTCACCATTATATTATTTGTAATATAATTTAAAAAGGAATTTGTAAAATAGGATTTCAAATTCAAAAAGGAATTTGAAAAAATATATATATTCATGTATGTAAATATATTTAAATGCATTTTAGTTTACATAATAAATGATAAAGGTTTAAACTAACATATTCAGGTTGTTGGCAGTAAGAAGTGCAGATATAATTTTCGTTATTTATTTTTCAAAATTATATTTTTAGCAGTTGATTTACATCAAAGCTCGCGTAATAAATATCTATTTTGAATTATAAATGTTTTTTAGAATACGTATTAAGATCCGTTATTACAAAAATAGATGTGTCCTATGTAGCACAGTTCGCAATATAATAAATCTTTCTAGGGTATAAAGTTAACAAAATAAGTAAATCTTAAACATGAGCATAGAAATAAAATAAATTGTTATCTTACCGATGTAATGTCTAATGCAATGTTTAATCGGACAAATTAATAAGTTTTATGAAAGAAATGGATTTTTTTTAAATTGAGAATAGTAACATGTTAAACATATTGTATAAACTAGTTAAACTAGAGATTTTTAAATTCCAATTGAAACGGTTTCCACAAACTTTCCTGTTTTAATGTAATCTTTAAGAACAAATTTTTAACTACTATGTTTGTGACATAAATTGATCCAATACTGTTTTAATATTTTTGTAATTTATTTATTTATTGTAATACATGCATGGAATGCCTATTTTACAAAAACTTAAGTTATACTCTTTTAGATTGGGATTAGATTAGATTGAGGGATTTAGTTAGGGATTAGATTAGATTGTTATAGGAGGGTAATGGATTGCACCCTAATGATCTATTGTGCCCCCATCACCTTCTCAGTGCACTACCCATCACCGGCCAGTGAGCTCTATTGGCTCCTAGAAAGAGAAAATCGAAAGGCCAGCACTGGTGGACTCGAACCCTCCGCGTCTCTAGTGCAGCACACTATCATTGGGCTAATCCCTTCCTTTTTGTATGGGGTTAATACTAAATATTGACAATTTATATTGTTATGATCTTAATTTGAACTAAATAATACAGTTTACAACCATCTAATTTATTGTAATAACAACGTAAAAAGTCATCATTAGTAAAACATGAAATATAAACCGTAAGATTTCTGTTTATTTAAAGGACTGTTAATTAAAATATCTCATACTGAAGGTTAATAATTAATTAATTAAATAAATATCTAATCATATTATTATAATAAAATTATTTGCACAATTGCAAATTAAAAAATAATAATAATTACTTTATAATAGGTAAAAAGAAATGAGAAATGAGTGAAGACAAGCAATATAGAAATTCATACAAGAAATAATGTAATAAACAGAAATATTTATTTTTCTTTTAACAGAGCTCAGGTGTTTATGGAACAAATCAATTTGCGCATCGTTAGCATTTGTCAGCCTGCTTAAAATCCAATTTTGACCTATGATTGTTGGTGAAGAATATATTTGTGGGCTTGAGTTTGTTTATATTTGGATGGGACTGAGAAATTAATGAAGAAAAGAAGTTGATAATCTATGATGCCGTTTAGGAGTTTGTTGAGGATATAATACCTGATTTTTCCTGCGACATTCCAAGGTGGAAGTTTAATGTGCAACATAATGCAATAATGAAGGTCCATCCTAGGGAGTAGAAATCAGAAATGAAAGTATTTCAGGAATTTGTCCTAAACTTTTTCTACTAAGAGAAAGAAGGGTTATGATGGCATCAGATGGGGAACAATATTCCGAGATTTCCGGCATTGCGATCCCAACAATTGATTCATTTCAGTGACCCCATATTTATCTTTCTTCCGTGAACAAATATTCTGATGGATTAAATTATTATAATATTTTTGTATAAATGTTTCTAATCTATTTTAGTCAAACATATTGATAGAAGAACATAAGGAATCGAAAAACATGATCGATTACAAACTTATATCATTATATTACTTTAACCCCTCTTATTCATGATTGAAAGTGAAAATCTGGCCAATATATATCAATATAATAAATAAACCAAATATAGAAATAGTCCAATAAACTATTCTAGACTTAATTAACCAATTTTGACGGAACCAAATGGAATATGGATTCTTATTACTCAAATAGCGTTAAACTTCCATAAATTTCCTGCGGCAGTTAGGCTGCCACGGTTTTTTTAAAATCTTCCGGTAATATTTGTGCTCTATGTTTGTGGAAATAGATGGTTAAGAACTGTAAGCGAAAGCAAAGAATAATCCTTGGACTATTTGGGAATTTAGTGTTACTTTACTACATACCTAGAATGTTTAAAACAGCGGGCTCACCTTCGAAGTTAGAGCATGTGGGAATTTTTACTTTAGGAAATTTTCCTATCCTCAACTCAACTGACCACATATTCCTTTTGGAACTCTTGCAACTTTGATGCAAGGCCTTTGCTTTGAGCTCTTACTGCAACAACCAACTAAATACCACACCATTATATACTATAGTTACATATATTTCATGCTAGTGCCATAAGCATGTTCGCCATAAGTGATAACTATTGTCGTAAGGAAAGAAAACCTGGTGGTTGAGTGAGACCAAGTTCCTCAGTACGCCCCTGCAATCCGATATATCCTTTGGTTCCAGACAGAAGATAGAAATGAGGTTCGCATAAAGTTCGCATGATTTTCTTGGTATCGTAAGCCTTGGTTCTCAATACTTGGTATCTCTGGGATAATTTGGTGTTGCTTTACAGCGTTCTACTTTGTGCGTTTTCTTATTGAATCCGATTTTATACGGAAATATTTTTAGCAGAATCGTCAACTGGAGAAAAGAGGGTCACGGGTGTTAGTTAATTCTTATGTATCTTGATCGGATGACCGAGGTCCGGATGAATTCCTAGAAAATATTTCCAGAGGATCTTAAAATAAGCTTCTATTAGGATATATATCAAGAATGCTGCGGAGGACTTGGTACAAGGATCAGAGCCATCACTTCAGGTATTCACACTATCGTAGTTGACAGGATGGAGATGGTGCAGATTAAATTGCAAATTAGCAACGCAGAGTTAATTATACCAATGCATGACTGAATTGCGTAGTTACCTATTTTACACTTATGCAATAGTGTTATAACCTTATAACCTATACAGGTATGGTTTGAGGTGAAAGTTTGGCGAACGGCAAACTGTTTGTGGCGAGTATTGTGGATGCTTATAGAGTAAGGTGTATTGTCTCAGTGGAAATGTCGATCCATTATACTCAAGACGTTTTCACCAGATATCATCATCTTCTTATCGACAGCAAATAAACATTAAGAGAACAACTCAATTACAATAGATTGATTATATACTTCACAATATATTTGTAATTTGCATTTATAATCTTCTCATTTAGTATGTTAGTCTCATTTAACAGTGCGTTCACGTTTTGTTTAAGAAATTCAGACCCACTTTTTTTTTTTTTTTTTAATAGTAATTTCTTAAAAATATAGATTCATAGATTTAACGAGCGTTTACTCATAATTACGCTTGCAATTTGTATCCATATGCAGAAATTTTCTCTCCAATTATTAGAGAAAGCCGGTTAAAATGCACCATATAACCACAGCTTTACTTTACTTCAATTTCCTTAATATAATTAAAGATTTTTAACCTTAAGTAAAATTCAGAGTCAGCTGTATTAATTTTTTATTAAATTTTTAAATTAATATTTAATAAGTATTTAATTTTTTTTTTTTGAAACTTTTATAACTAACTATCAAATGTTTTATTAACCAAATCTCAGCCCGTTAATGTTTTTTAAATAAACATTTCACTTATGGATCATATCTTCTTACCCTAGTATTTATTTAGTAATTAATAAAAAATTTAATTATATTTTGTACAAAAAACATACATAACTCCAGCTAAATAAAAGTAAAGCTTCAGTATTTATTTTATAATAATTGTAGGCTAAATCATGATAAATTAAAGATAGTTTGTGCAGGCAGTTACAAAGTCGGCTGTATACACTGACCAGATTAAATGGGTGCCAACTATGTAGATACTTTAAATGTGTTTTTATAACTATTAAAACTAATATATATCATCAAAGCCTTGTATTCACATCTCGTTTGAACTCTTATGATTATTATTACCCTTTGGTTGGACAATAATAAAATGTATTTATTTATTTATTTTTTAACTTTCTATTTAGAAGTTTTTACATTACAAAGTAATGAATAATAATAATAAATTAATTTGCCCCTCTTTTAGGAGGCCTTTACTACTTTTACTGCCTATGTTTTGAATGATAATACTTGCAGAAATTAAGGATTCATAACAGCGTTCTTGTTAGTCTAAGCTGTAGAACTTGATCCAAGTAAGGCTGGGAGCGTAGTCTGTATTTTTCAGCAATTTACAGGAGCTAGGTAAAGCAGCAGCTAAAGTTTGGGAAACATCTCTTAAGTGAATTTCAGAATATTCTAATGGTCCATGGTCAAGCCTTAGGATGAGAGCCAGATGTCGCTAAAAATGTTTTAAAATTGAATATCAGTTTAATTTTTCTAAATTATTTTTATTATTATTGATATTCTTTCTTTTCTTATGGCTTTCAATTATTAATCATTTTTAATCAGTAATTAATGCTGACAAAATTTAATTAAAAAAAAAAAAATGACAATTGAATTTTCTTTAATTTAGTAAGTAATATTTGTAAATAACTTCTTTTTTTACTTTCTCTAACTGCTATAGAAGAAGTATTGTAAGCGTGTCAAATTTTCTATATCGAGTTTTCATCGGAAATATACGTTTTGAGGACCCCTGAGTCCAAAAAAGTGATTTTTAAAAAATGGTGTGTATGTGTATGTGAACAACATAAAACAAAAACGAAAGTTGCAGAAACTTCAAAATTCAATTTTCAATAAAGTGTAAAAGAATCACAAATTTTTAAATTTTCTCATGTGTATGAATTTAGGCAAATTAGAAAAATATGTAAGATTAAATAAAAGCTAAAAATAATATTAGAGAGAGAGAGAGAGAGAAAGAGGCCCTAAATTTTACTTGAGATCAAGAAAATTTAATACATGCACCGTAGCAATGTCCTTAGCCACGAGTTAGAGACCACGTGTCTCTCCTTGATCATTCTATCTTTAGATCACCTTACTCATCCATTTTGTTTTCTAAATACATTACTAAATTAAATAAACTATGAATAGAATGTTAGAAAGTTCATGAATTTTGATCAATTTGAAGAAAACAATGGAAGTTATTGTAATAATACTTTAAATCATAGATTCAATAAAGTATTCTTTACTAAAAGATGCTATAGAACCTGTTTTTCAATCTATTCTCTTATTTATTTTACTGGTAAAATAGAGATATGCTTTCTCTTTGACTGATTTCTGGTACAATCGGTCAACATGTCCGAATCAGTTTCTGGCTTTTAGTCGATACTGAATAAAAGAAGTGTGGAAATGTTGAATAATAATCAATGAGCTATATTACAAGCTTTATTAAGTGATGGTAATCTTTTATCCATTTAATTCTAAAGATTGGTTTAACTTTGGACGATATAAGAGGATGGGCAAAGATGAAATGGAAGGCTGCGAGAATGGTTTATATTACTGTGGAATAAGACTTTCTCCTAAAGATATAAAAAACAATGATTTAGTTCATTATTGAGTGCAGGGCTAGCTGCAGGATGCGCTGGAGTCTTAAGCAAATGTTCTGCGCAGTGATCTTATGAAAATTAACATTTATTGACAACTATTAATTTTAATATAATATTTTTCTCAATTTTATTATCTTTTTTAATTTTAGTGATAGTTATCAATACAATAATTATTAAACCATATAAAATTAGTAATATAGAGATTAATTGTAGGTTGAGAGACAAATTTTAGGTGATCGTGATGAATCACCGAATGTAGGCCTACTATTATTATTAACATAGATATCCTATACCTGTTTTCGAATTTTTATGTGGTTTTAGCAAATTCGTTGTTTATTGCCAAAATATAAATCACCACTTTGAAATTTGTGAAAAATTCAATTTTACAACTTAAAATATATTTCATTTTGATGTGACAAAAAAATTATTGCCAAAAGAAATTCTTATATTCTCTTTAGTTTACAAATAAAAAACTTCTTGAAGTCGACCATAATTGTAGTGAACATAATAAAAATTATCTAGTGAAATATAATTTAAACTTGAATATTTTGTTTAAATGACGCCACCAAAATTTTGGAATTTTTTGCAATATGTATTCTCCTTGTGTAGATATATTTCGGAAAGCAATAATGACAGAATATAGGATTCCATTTTTATATTATGAAATAATTGTTTACAATTAATATTTACACAAATTTACAGTTTGATAATTAAATTATTACAAAAGAGGAAAGTGAAACTGTATCACTTAATTTCTTTATCTACATTTATATAAAATTATAAAAATATTTCCAAACAATTTAATTTAATTCAGGGAAATTACTAAGTATTCAATTTACGTAATATGTAGTACACATCAATAAACATATTGAATTAGTCTGTTAAAATTTTGTGCTTCGGTTTCACTACATAACAAGATACTCATTATTATTATTATTTTTATTCATTTTTTGCCAATTTCTGCATTCTTTGCTTAATATTCATAGGGCGGAGGCCCGGTTGATCTTTCGTATACATTCAGCCGGACCTGATGAAGGGTATACAAGCTGAAACCAGATCTATTTCCCAGAATTCTTTGCGAAGTTAAAAGTAGTAGAGATGGAATACTGGAGGAGATATTTGGAAAAGTATAGAATGGATTGAATGCAGATTGAAGATATAAGGAAGAAGATGGCATTAACCAAACCAGGGAAGATTCACATTAGAAGAATGCAGGATGGAGGATAACAAAAAATGATGAGAAAATGTACATCTCGGGGAAACAAGAGAACGGTTAGACTAGCAAGGAATTGAGAGAAGCTGATTGAAGGTCTGGAGATAGCTGAGGGATGGAGATGGACTTTCTGTGGAAATTTGAAGTGAAGGAGTGATCTGACAGCAGCTTAGCCCAATTAAGTATTTTTAAAATGGGCGGTTGCGTCTAAAACTGATAGTTGATAAAAAACACCAAGGCTGTCAATGTCTCGAATGCTACTATATATATTGTCTTTCCATTCTGAAATTAATTTGAGATTGGCCTTCATTAACTGTTAAAAAGGAGTTTATAGTACAAATATTAAATATTTAAAGTCCAGATTAAAGTAACGGATCATTTAAACAAAAAGTATTGTTTTTGTGCATTTATTAATGGATAGATATTTATGATTATCAGAAGATTATTCTTGTTGGCCGTTAGTTGTAATATGAAAACAAAGTTTGTCGAAACGTCGAACTGTCAATTATTAAAAAACAATTACAAAATTTATTTTTTGGTTTTGTTTTTTTTACCATCAATTGGTCGAGAAGCCAACTAATTTTTGTTTTCATAGATAGATATTTATTTTGATTCATTTTGTGGTTATCGACCGTTCGCTTATCATCAGGATGACTTGATCAGCAATGTGAGATCGTCGAATATACAATGCAAAGTCTTAAAACACAATTATTTTCCTGTCTCTTCTTTCCTCTACCTTCTAATTCTTTGTTAATTATAGCAGCAATCTTTGCTCCATGTAATTAAATTCTTGTTAGATTAAACAATAACAATCAAAAAATAGAGAAGTTTTTAATTGTAGAAGTCAGTAACATTTCAATCACATAAAAGTGACTCCTTGAATCATTGTCTTTTTCAGTCTTGTCAAAGGATTGTAGAGGTATACGGAGATGAAAAGGGACTGAGTTAAGAATTGAAATATGTGAATTGGGTCGAATTTCTTCTAGGTACATTGCTTAAGATAAGAAAAGATTATTCAGATCACTGTTGAGGGAGCAATGGATTTTTTTGGATTCTTAAGAAGCTAAATCGAGTTAAAGAGCTAAATAAGGGAGTAATGCTGAATAGTTGAAATTTTAAATTAGCGGTTATGCAAATATAAAATTATGTGCGCTATCTCGGCGTGATCCTGGACACCAGACTCACCTGGAGTCTACACATTAACACTAAACTACAACAAGCATACACCCGACTGAAACAGCTCTACCCACTTATTAACAGAAACACACCACTCAAACACTCCTATACCACACTACTCTATAAAACGCTTCTGAGACCTCTCCTGACATATGCCTGCCTAGTCTGGATCACAGCAAGTAACACACTGACGAAACGATTACAGACATTTCAGAACAAAGTTCTACGAACAGCACTAAACGCACCCTGGTTTATCAGGAACACCCAAATACATAGAGAACTCGATATTGCAGACATACATACACACATGACCAAATTAACAGACAGCTTCTTCTTAACACTGAACACATTACCAACAACAACACACTACCACATAGGCGAGCCTACCTCATCAAGAAGGCTAAAACCCCGACTTTATCAAGACCTCTATTTTTTTTCTTTTTTCTTCTGTTTACCACTATGTGTAAAGCTCTAGTGAGCTGGTCCATATATTTTGATTGTAAATAAAAAAAAATTCATTATGAAATTAAATTATCTTTAAGTTAATTTTAATCCTAAACTCAAACTTACCCATTAAATCACTTTTATAAGTAATATATAATTCAATAATTAAAGATCTTTTACTAATTATTAGTACATTATACATGTCTGAGGTAAGTTTATACTGGTATTTGCCAATTTGGCAGAGCTATCTGAATATGAGGTAGATTACAATTATAAAACGTCCTCCAACATGGATGCTTCTATTCTCTTTTCAAGGAATTATTATTTAATTACAATCATTGTTTACGTTGACAGGAAGTTTAAAATATTTACAAGATTAATCGCTTGATAGAGAAGACAAATTCAATATATGTAAATGAACAAACATTAAAAATATGTAGAATTTGAAGTAGTAAATAAAAATGTTGTTTTCTTATATAATTTAATGTTTGAAATATATTTTTAAATACAGTTCTTAGAATAAATCTAATTCAAATAATTTTAAAAACTAAAATAATATATGGACTTGAGTTAATATTTATTTACGATCCTTAGTTCTGTGAAGAGCTTTAAATTATTGATATAAAAAGAGAGGTTGTTTTCTATATTGAGTTCTGTTTTTATAAAGAGTATTACTCCATCCGACCATTGAGATTAGATAGGAATGCTGGTGTTAGCATTACTATGGTAGATGTTAGTTCTGTAAAACTTTCTGGCATAAAGCCGAATTGGCCGGTGGCCCCTATAAGGCTTGAACAAGGACACTATGACGTCAGATACAGACGTCATTGAGAAATAGTTGGGAAAAGTGCGCTTTAATTTAAGGGTGGGCAGATAGAAGAATCTTAAGATTCAACAAAACAAGATTTATAATACTACGCATTTGATTAAAGTGAATTATTTACAAAATGCCTAATAATATGTACCAATCAAGAATGATTCAATATACATTAAAGTTTTGCTTCATTATCGATTTTTTCCATGAAAACCTGCTTCATTTTCTGGTCATTGATCAGTTTCTGGAGATCTCTCATCATCAGGATATCTTAATTAACAATTTGAGATCTTCGAAACAACCCAAACATGAGGAACGCTCGAAATCGGTTGATTATGACAAAATATGCAGACTGTCAGGAATTATAATTCTGATATATTCCAGCTCTGCGGGCCTACGGTTGGGCATTTTTCAAATAAATTATTTCAAATATGTTTGAAATAATTTATTCCATTATCCGTTATTTTTAAAGATGAAATATTATTCTGTATTTCGATTATTTAAAATAATAAAAAAATGTAAGAATATTTTTTTTTTTGTTCTAGATTAGATACATAAAAATCTTATGCTTTAGTACAGTCTCATTACACAAATTTGATTCTAACGTTAAATAAGTTTTTAATTTTTTTTTGGAAGACGTTATTTCAAATTTAGTTTTTGAAATTGATGTAATTTTTAATAATTTGCCCAGCTTTTGACGGCCTAACGGTCGATTTAAATTTTTATTTCCTACTACTTTTTTTGAACAATTTAATTAATTTTTGTTTGAGTAATTAAAACATCTCAGGACCACAGATTAATAAAATATTAACTTAATGAAATTAATTTTTAAAAATAATTGAACTAAGAAATGGCTTGTTTTTCATTTTCAGAACAACCTGGCAGGAATAAAGAAAATATTTTATTCCCATTTATTTGTAAATTATTCTCAAGCTTAACTGTTATTTTTAGTAGTAGTTTGATCTGTAATGAAGAAAATGATAATTGTGGCCTTTAAAAAAAAAATTCAGATTAAATACTGATCAGTTTCATTCCAATCTGATTGATTGCGCAATTGCCCATTGATTCCTTGGTTTATTATAGAAATATTTTTGAAGCTTACTTTTTGAGATGAAACTTTAGATCAAACTTTCATTGAAATATCTTTAACATGTTCATTGTCAAAATACATCAACTAAAAAATGAATGTTGATCTATTACAAAATTATTTGTAAATTCATGCTTACATGATTCTATGTGACCAGCCTACTAGGTAAACTATTAATAGTTCAATTTTTAGCTGAATAAATAAAGAGTTATAGGGCTTTATCATGCCAATGAGTTTGCTGAACTTACTAGTCTGTCCTATTTTTGTTTTTTTTTTTAAGAGCGCCTAGTTTTAAAATAAATATATATATATTTTGTTCAGTATTAAATAATGATATGAGAAGGACTCAATTGTGGATGATTCAGATGGGTCAGTTCCAAACCCAAATGCCAACAATATAAATCCAATATAATTTGATATTCAAATTTGTAATTAAAATTATCAAAACATGAAGATGAATTTCATGAATTGAAAAATGTAGGTTTTAATTTATTTATTTTCAAAGATTAATTTATTTTTATTTCAGTTGAAGATTTTCGATTCCTTTGAGTAGATCTTCTTTGTAAATACTGAAATGCATGTATATTGTGCAATTAACTGGATTCCTGCAAGCTTTGACAACTATCTTAGGAGTAATAGAATTCCAAAGAAATTTTCAGGACTACTGGTATAAAATTAAGATAATTTCAGCAGCTGCCAAAAAAAAAGTGGTATGAAAGCGTAACATAAATCTCCAAAACTAATCGGTAATTCTGGCCAGAATATCTTTACAAATGTCCTCTCTACCACTGTCTGCAAGAGAATATTTATTGATGAGGATGATAGTTTCGGACAAATGACAAAATTGTAAAGAATATAAAGATTGCTGGATTAGATGTTAGCTAATCGGAACATTTATGTATATTAAAAAGTAATGATTATGTAAGACAAAATTGATCTCATTCCATCTTTACTCATAGTAAATATTTGGGTACTCTCTTTTTATTTTAGAGATGTATCAGGAAAGAGTATTTACGGCTTATATGATAAATGAAGTTGAGAAAATCCGGATTTTGACAAATCTGGAAGAAAGGAATTTTGAGATACAACCATGAAACGATTACCACTTTGCTTGACTATTTCAAGAGACAAACCCAATATTTTTATCTTTTTTCTCACCTTCTTTGCAAACCAATGATTCAATTAAGATGACAGATGGTGATAAGAAGCATTTTATGGGGACCTGCCCAAAACATGGGCTATATTATCGATCTCTCAGACGCATTTACAGACAGATATCCCACCAACATCTGGAACTCTTCGTAGAGGAGCTTAAAATTTCAGGACACTCGATCCTCCTCAATTTATAATGCACTCATTCAGGAATTCTGTTGTATGAGTGGATTGAGGCATCTCTTGGAAGCGTCGAAGTTTGTGAACTCATTAAATTCTTTTTCATAATAAAAAAAAACAAGCAATGAAGTACTTATCTAAGTTTTTGAAGACATACAAATTATACTTATGAAACTGTATAACAAAAATGATGTTTCTGTTAAATATAATTCTTCACCTTTTTTTCATCTCCACAAAAAGACTGCACCTTATGTTTTAGGTGGCAGCGATAAATTCTATTCACCTTGCCAAAGAAACATATTTTCAAAATACTATATTTTCAACTTCTACTAAACTTTCCAAATTTATGTTCTAAGCGTTGTTGATATGAAGGATTAGGGTCTTTAGGTCTCTTGCTACTAGGACCTTGTTCTATTTATGTCTATATTTCAAATCTTTTTGACCTGATTGAACAAATAAACTTGATTTCGTCAAAAAAAACAAAAACGCTCTCACATAAACATTTTACGAAAAAATAAATAAAATAAAAATAACTTAACTGTTAATCAAGGAGATGGGGGTGTTTATTCCTGTTAGTAGAGGTAATAGTGCGAATACTGCGAACTAGTACCACCCGTGGTAGAAAAAAAAAATAAATAAATAAAAAATAAAAAGTCAACTTGGCAAATATTTTTAATGGATTGTAACCAAGCATCTCAAGATAGTAGCATCTCTGCTCAGTTGCTTGCCTAACTGCAATTATAGAACACGCTATAATATTGAAGTGCATCTCTTACAATAGCCACCCCTAGATTAGGATTTATAAGGTAATTATTATAATAATGTTTAGTGTTTTAAAAGATTAACTGCTTTCAATAGATGGAATATGTCATTTTTTTATTATGGAAAATTAACAATAAAGTAGTTTATACATATGCCAGTAATTATTTTCTAATTCACTAGGGGTGAACCCTTTTAAAGGGATAACCTCAAATTAACTCAGAAAACTAAAAAAAAAACGACTACTAAATGTGATTTTAATTTAGATTTTATTGTAGCAAAGTAATTATTGTGTAGATGATTGACTATTAATCTATTAAAATAATGTTTGTAGACACTTCAGAAATTTGGAATCTTTGCCAATATAAATAACAGACTAGATTATACACATGTAAATATGTCTCTGTCAAAAAACGTATACAAGATTTGAATTTTTTTCTTTAACTTGTACCTATTTTAGAATAAATTAATTGCTTATGAACATTTTAGAGAAGGGGCTAAGATGAAAATTTTTAGAATCATTAACTAATACTAAAAACCCCCAAACCTATATAATGAAATTTCATATATTATCTTATTGGCATGTGACAAGACACTTTATAATATCTCAGACTACATATTTTTATGACTATTACATAGCTTGGTTCTAACGAAAACGTTAACAAACGCTATTAACCATGTAAATAAAGTGTTCCCATAAACAAAAAAGAGCAAAAATTATTATTTTATAATTTAATCTTGTAAATCATGAAGTAAAAAAGTGACTAATTCAATAATAAGATGAAATGAATGAATAAATAAATTTAATCTAAATAAAACAAGTGAGTAAAAATAAAACAAATCCCCTATGAAACTCTTAATAAATTTAGCTAATTGGATTATGAGATCAGAGACATTTTAGGGAGTCAGAGAGGTTATGCGGGAGAATGGAGGCTGGGAAGTGACATACGAAAGGATTAATATGAGGTTGTAGAAGTTTGAAGACAAAATGACTTCGGTTAGGAAAGGATTATTATCATTCTGTATTCTCAAATCGGATATACAATAAGGAGCATTGTCTGGGGCTTAAGAAGTGGGACTGATGGTGGGATAAAATTGATATTGGATCGCTTAGTTGGACTTCGAAGTTCGAATACAGATACAGAACTGAAAACTTACAGATTACAGAAGTGATTTGTATATGAGCAGCATTTTTATTGTGACAATCGTAATATATTGTTTTGTAATCATTTAAGAATTTGAAGCTTTAATTAGTTTGAGCTATCTGAGCCGGTTCTTAGTGTGTTTTCTTGTCATTCGAGGTAGCAGACCCTTTAGCATTATTTTTATTCAGCTATTTCTCCTGTGCTTAGAACTAAATAAAAAATATGTCTAAAATTGTAGTAATAACAGAAAATATGAATGATTTTAAGGCAACTAATTAGGCAAAATTCTTTTTATATTTAGAGTCACTTTGATTTGCTTTTCTATATTGAAGAATATGATTCAGAAGAGAAGCATCACAAATAAATATTCAGACATTAGCCTGCAGTACCTTGAGAAAACACTGAAATATTTTATGAATCACGGACATAAAATAGTTTGGACTCTAAATAATCCCAACAAATTCTAGATTTTTTTTAGAAACCATTTTAATATATATGTTTATAATAAATAGTCAGTTTTGGTTGTATTTAAAAAAGTAATAATAATTTTATATAAATATATCTTGCTTTTAGACCATACTTAAAATTGACATCATTATAAAAAAAAAACTTTATAAGATCGCTTTTGAAATAATCTTTTTTTAGATTTAATCAAATGGGTTAGTTCTTTTTTATAACTTTTTTTCACATCTGTAACCATATTTCTTATATTATAAGCATTTCTTTTAATAAGTTGCAATATGCTTATGGTTTATCTATTTTGTAGAAGTATATTTCTGTTTTGTTTTGAATTATATAGTAGGTAGAATGTTGTTTCTTTTTCGTTTTTCTGCCAATAAAAGCTGCTAGAAATTAAACAACTTAGACCGAAAGAAAACTGAAGCTTACGCCAATATATTCAATTCTGATAGAAGTGTCATTCAATGCATCAAAAAAAAATCTTTAATGTTACTAAAGCTAGACCTTAAAAGAACATTTAAAATTGATTTCTATAACGACAAAAAACAAGTTAAGCTTAAAAAAGTTGAATATTAAATGATTATAAAGTGTCCATTAATATTTCCAGTGTCCTTAATGTTTCTTTCAATTTTTAATAAGTAGATATGTTACTTCCTCGGAGCCTCTACAGCTCACTGTCTGGTGATGGACAGTGTTGTCTGTAACAAGAGAACCCTGTTCAGAGGCCGGCAGTGCACTGAGAAGGCTCCGGGCGCCAACGACCACAGATGTTGACTTACCTTAAATTAAAAAAAAAAAAAGTAGATATGTAGGCGGAGTGATTATTATAAAGCCGAATCCAAGGCATCCTAAAGATCTATACTGGCTCATCGCTTGTATATATGTGTTTGTATAGTGTATCTAGTCATGTGTTTAATGAACAGTATATAATTATATTCTAGGAGTTTGATTAGTTAAATAAGTTGTCGCACTAAATAACTCTCTCTGCCGGCCTTGGATAAACATCTGTATGAGTGTTGAGTTCATATTGTCAGGCTGGAAGTCTGCAAGAATTCTAGCTTGGCTGAAAAAAAAAATGGCTAGTCTACATCCATCATGTTTGAGGATATAAAACAGTTTAAAGATTGGGAAAACAGGGTGATTACCAAAATTACTTTGCTGTCAATACAGCATAACTTCAATAGCATGAATAACTTAAATGTAAAGAAAAGAAATTAGAAATAGAGTAATTATTGTTCCTTTTACAAATTCTGACGTATTGATCTGCCAAAATTATCCCATAATTATGATTTCTACGCTGTATTTTATTGAATGTATTTCATAAAATCCTTCTTATTGCATTATATTTACTACAATTTATTATGGAAACTGTTGTTTTACAAATCTAAAAGGGGGTTATTCAAAGCCATCTATGTTAACATTTCTAAACAATTTGCAATTTATTTCAATATCTGGAAATGTGCCAAAGTTTCTTGTTTGCTCTAATGAAGTTTAAAACCAACATCTGTTCAACATGCACTCTTAGTTTACATACTCCTAAATACGTCTTATAATATATTTTAAAATATTAACACATTGAATTTAAACAACTTTGATTAAATTAAATCTATATTTAAACTCTTTTTATTTAATAATTGTTATGTTTATAGATTAAATAACTTTCGAAAGAAACCTATGAAAAAAAAAGTTAATTTTGATATTTATTATTGCGAGTTCTACAACAGTTTACATTCATTTCTTTGCTTTCATTCAGGTAGTCCATGTAATTATTATTTTCTAAACGAATTAAAAGCATGTTCTGATGTGTTTTCTAGAGCAAGTTAGTAGTTTTAACAAAACTGATTTGGTAATAATCTGGGCATTAGGGTACGAAAGGAAACTAGCAAACTAGCATTTTTACAAAATAAATTCTCAAACTATGAAATTAATTTAGTTTCCAGGCAAATTTCAAAAGTGATTATTTTGATTTCATTTATGATAAATGAAACAAATTATTTTATTACTTTCTTTTACAGACGTAAGAGCTTACATTATGTTTATCACTTTGATTTGAAACATATACGGGAAAAGTGATTTTAGAGGGATTCTGGGGAAAAGGTTGAGTCAGAGGATCCGTCTAATGACCATTTCATTATATTACGGTAATGTTAATGAAAATTAAATATATTGCCTAAATTCCGAGTATGAAGAAAATCGATTGATCAGTAGTGTATGGAAGTTTTTTCAAACTATAAGAATTTTACTTCACACTTGCCATTACATTTTAAATGTTATTTGAGTTTGTGTAATGATTTGGCACTCTCAACTGGATTATTGTCTAAACACATTGTTTCTACTTACCGAGGGTAGTAGTTCCCCACTAGTATTTAAGTATGGGGCAGATAAGTACTCATTTCCAAGTTTAATGAAAATTTGTCCATTTTATAATTTTATTATTATTATTATTATTCAGGGAAGGGGAGGGCAAAACCCTTCGCTATCCAAAGCCTCTCTGTGCTCATAAAGCTAGCTACCCCTAAAGAATAAAACTACTGGGTCTGGAACAAAAGTCCAGGCCCAGGTTTTACCCGTCTAAGTTTCACCACAGATCAAACAAACCGGACCAAAACCTTAAAAGGAAATAGCTTAAGATCCTCTATCGATATCTAATTTCGGCCGAAGGTCCTAAACCTAATCTCCTCACAGCCCAAACAATCCGTCATCAGATGCATGGGTGTTTCCTCTTCCGTCTCACAAACTCTACAGAAGAGGTCAGGCATGTGTCTCATTGTATAGAGATGTCTCCTTAAGCCACAATGCCCAGTGAGGAAGCCAAAAAAGATGCCTGAGAGAGGTCCGTGAAAGACACCGAATCCCGCTACTCAAAGCTCCGGTCCGGACTCCCAATGAGCATCATAGACTGCCGACAACCCACTGCACTCATCCATAAGGATGAGTGCTGCGTGGTCATCCACGTCTGGAAGCCTGACAAACATGTGCCAGAAGACACACCAACAGCAGGCTCTGGACCGATGAAAGGGAGAGAGGCGCCTAATTTGGCAAACCTATCCACCTCCTCATTCCCAAAGATTCCCATATGACCTGGAACCCAGAACAGAAGCACATTCTTCAATGAAGAAAGATCTCCCAGTCTTTTAGAATATTCCAACACCAATTTGGAAGTGAAGACACATGAGCTAAGCGCCTTCAACGCAGCCTGGCTGTCCGAGCAGGTACAAACACCTTTTAAATTAGGGTTTTACGCACCCTCTCATCCAAAATACAACAAAGAATTGCATAAACCTCAGCCTGGAAAACGGTGGCCCACTCACCAAGAGGCGCTACCAAATGATCTCCCGTCTCAAAATAGACGGCAGCCCCAGACCTACCATCCATCCTGGAACCGTCCGTGTAGCATCGGAGATAATTCTCAGGAATCACACCAGGCGGACCCAGGGTTAACCAATCTTCCATAGAAGGCAACCTAACCCTGTAGGAATGACCATAGACAAAAGTCTTCAAATTCATATCAGAAGGGAAACCTGTAATGGGAATCCTTAAAAGCATCTCACGATAAATGGTAGAATGACCATATCGCTTACCCTGCCAAAGACCTGCCTGTTTAATTCTATAACAGGCTTTCATTGCTTGGTTTTTCACCTCCACAAAGAGAGGTGGAATCCCTACAAAGTCTCCATAGATGCGGTCCGTGTAGTCCGAAACGCACCAGTCACCGCCAGACAAGCCAAACGTTGGATTTCTTCCAACAGCTGCCTAGCGGATCGTGTTTCAATGCGACGCCACCACACCAAAGCCGCATATACCAATCTAGGTTTAATGACCATGCAATAAATCCAGAACATCATGTTGGGAGTAATCCCCCAGTTCTTACCTACAACTCTTCGACATTGCCAAAAGGAAATTACTGCCTTTTGATGCTGTGTCTTAACATGTTCCGACCAGTTCAATTTACTGTCGAGAACTACTCCAAGAAACTTCACTGATTTACTAACCTGTATGGAAGTGCCTAACAACCTGGGAGGTGTAAAACTCACTATCTTCTTTCTATGAGTAAATAGAATTGCCTGGGTCTTATTAGGATTAATGAAAAGACCTTTATCCTGGGTTCAACAATATACCATGTTAAGGGCGCTTTGCATTAAGTCCGAAATAGTAGACAGACAGCGCCCTAACAATAAAATAACACCATCATCGGCATATGCTTGCTCATAAAATCCCGATGAATTCATCCTAACTAAAAGGTCATTCATAACGGCACACCACAACTTTGGTGGGAGACAACTCCCTTGAGGGCACCCCTCCCAACTTGTACTATCATGGTGCGCCCGCTAAGGGAAGCCTGTATAACCCTACTCCTAAGATAGACACCTATCCAATTGTTTAAGACGGATTGTATACCTTTTTGTACCAAAGCATCTTCGAGACCCCCCAAACCAAATCATCGAAATGCCCCCTCAACATCAAAGAAACACCCTAGGGCATATTCTTTTATCTCCAGAGCAGATCCTATCCTTCCGACGAGACAATGTAATGCAGTTTCTGTCGACTTACCTACAATATAAGCATGTTGGTTAGGATGGAGTGGATGATCCCTTAATGAGCCATCAGTAATATAACTATCCACCAACCTTTCCAATGTTTTCACGAGAAAAGACATAAGACTAATAGGTCTAAATGCCTTAGGGTCAGAGTAGTCGCTTCTTCCCGGCTTGGGAATAAAGACTACCCTTACATCTCTCCCTAATGTTGGTACATAACCAAACATCAAACATCCTTTAAAAATTCTTAACAATACCTTCGTCAGCACGTCCCCACCATTTTGCAGCAGACAAGGATAATTCCCGTCCGGCCCAAGTGACTTGAAAGGTGAGAAACTTTGTACTGCCCAGATTACTCTATCATGCGTGACTACCTCATCTAAGGTGGAACCTCATCAGGATCCAATCTCCTTCCGCCCACCAAAGATGAAGCAGCATTTAAACTAATATTGTCCGGAAAGTGAGTATCAAGCAAAAGCTGCAAAGTCTCCCCTTCCCCCCTGTAAAGGAACCATCAGGGTACCCTGTATCATAGGGTACCCAGCTGTCTGTCGTTATCCTTACTAAGAATCCGTACCAGCCTAGATGATTCCAGGAACGAATTTAAATCCTCACAAAAGGAACTCCAAGAATTTCTCTTGGCTCTCCTCAGAGCATATTTATATGCTCTTTTAATACTGTTATAACTATCCCATGATTCCGAGGAATCAACAAGGACAGCCTTCCTGTATGAGCCCCTTACTTGTCTCCTTAGTTTCCCAACGAAGAGGACCAACAGGAGTTCTTACTACCCTTAACCACCTTGGGAGGACAGGACTCCTCAAATGAGGATCTAATGTGTTCATGAAGAATACCAGCCTCCCTTTCCAATTCCTCTATACCATCAGGGGCTTCTGATTGGATAGTCAGTTTATCTTCAATAATTCTAGAATATAAACCCCAATCCACCCTCCTAGGATTCCTATAAGTAGCCAGGGTAATTGGATCAATCCCCAGACTAAACCTAATCATCCTGTGATCGGAGATGGAAGCCTCAGGACTCACCCTCCAATCCTTAATCAGACCACTAAAATTCCTAGAAGCAAGGGAAATATCAATAACCTGTCTTCTAATCCTAGTAACAAAAGTGGGTTCAATACCCCTATTCAGGACCTCTAATCGCGTGCCCACCAGGAAATCCATGAGAGCGCGACCCCACCATTGGTGTCGCTGCTGCCCCAGACAACGTGATGCGCATTCGCGTCACATCCTATTATAATAGGTATGTCATTGGCCAAACCCATCAACTCCTGAGGAAATTGAACCAAACCCATCAACTCCTGAGGAGGAGGAGTGGGGCCATCATTGGGGAAGTAAGCCGAAGCCACAACTACGTCGTGACGACGCCCAGCAACCCCCAGACCAACCCCGAGACGCCCCACCGCCACCAAATTCCGAGAGCAGAACTGTCGAAGCAGAACTGCGCCGACACTCCGACTGGCAAAGATGCATGCCCTAGGAATGCGCCTGCGATCCGCCACGAACAGTCCGCCATCAACCACACTCAATCCTCGAACCAAGTCTTTATAGGCATAAGGCTCTTGTATTAGAATAAAATATGTATGCAACTTAGCAATACAACGGCATAAATTAGCCGTTGCATCTTTGCTATGTTGCAAGTTAATTTGTACTATCTCTACCCTGTCAACTGCCATAATCACAAGTCAACATTGGAAGAGTTAGATCCTGGTAGGAAGCGGGTAGGTGAAGGAAAAAAACCTCCTACCTTACTTGCTAATATCTTGGTCAGGCCTACCTGTATCCTGCTCCATTGCCTCAGAAGAAGTAGTAGGAGCATCCTCATCTTCCTTCTTCAACCTGATGAAGAGCCTGCCCATCTCGAAGAAAAGACGAAAATCGACCTTCCTCAACGCCTGGACAGAAGCATCATCAATCCTGTAAGCCAAGGATACTCCTTTCTCGACTTGTTGTCGATACACGTTCCTCCATCGGCTTACATCCAAGTTATTTTGGAAGGCAAGACCTTTCAGCACTTGTTCGCTGGTATGCTTGCCCTCCGGAATAAACATAGAGATCCTAGCCATAGTGGGGACCTCAGACGCCTTCATAAGCTTGAAGTGCCTTCCCTCCCAACCAGGCTTAACATTCTCTAACACCCAGTCAAATGTGGCCTGATCAAAGCAGGCCAGAAGAAACCAGCCCTCAGAGACCATGCCCGACTGAATAAATTTCAGCCTGCATGACTGTTCCTGTATAGTTTTCCTAACGATGGCGAGCATCTCCCTTCTGATGACAGAAGCGTCATCATCAGAGAGAGGCTCGGAGGGATCGCTGCTGGTTATAGCCAGAAACAGCTTCCTCTCTGCCTCCGTTATCTTAGGCTTCTTACCTGCCGGCTGGATTCCAAGCAGCGTGTCCCCCGGGGTTCTAGATCTTTTTTGAGCCCCAATAGGTATATCCTCGGTTGGTGCAGAGTAGAGCACCTATAGATCTCATCCTCTTCGCACGCCTGAGATGCCTGTATCTCCCACTAAGTTTCTTCTTCTGCTTAGTTTCCTTAGATACCTTACCAGAAGTCGACTTAGCTTCGTTTTCTTTCGCAGAGGAATTCGCAGCAGCCGTGGCCGACGCAGAATTACCTCGCTTCTTTCTTTTAACCACGTGCCATTCATCTCCGCAGGTGGACGAGTCCTCCGCAGCGACTACTGGCGCGCTCTCCACCAGAAGCAGGTTTTCCATGCTCCTGGAAATACTTTCCAGTTTCTCCCCCAGTGCATCCGAGCCCTGGTCGCCCAACCCTGGATGCACAGAGGCAATTCCCCCACCACGGCTGACCCCCTCCTCTAAGGGGCCCTCGGCTGCCGAATCTACT